>JARHVA010005779.1:0-145000 GCA_037957365.1 Torreya grandis
AGATGATATAATGATCATTATTCACTCAATTATCAGTTAAGAACATTCCCACAACTCCTCCTATGCATTAACATGGTTGTATAATGACCTTTAATGAGATTATGGCATAGGAAATGGTCTATTAGAGGATCCTTCAGTCTTCATTGACCCCATTCAAAGAATGATAACCCAAAATTGGTCAAATAATTCATCTCTTGGAAGTTACAATGGTGTATTTATTTATGGTTTAATTAGCCTCCATAAAACATTAAGTAGCCTACCTCTCTCTTTTGCATGTTGACTAGGCCTAAAACTGCCTTATCTTGCATAATGATCATGAAATAACAAACTTGATTCAATATAAAATTTAAAATATCATTAATAATCATATAAAAATCCCCTCATCTATGTAACATCTAATTTTTAAGGTCACTTCAACTAATTAAGGAGTCCAAACCACTCAGATGCCATGAAAACATCCAAAAATCTTCATTTTTAGCCCTTTCTATGCCTTTTCCCCTCACACATTCCAAGATACCATTAAAATAGGTTCCCATGAGACATTTGGAGATCATAAAATCCATTAAAATATCTAAAATATTCATTTTATGGTGTTAAGAAACACATTTTCTCCATTGGGTCATTGGGAGCGGTTTAAGAAGAGTTTAGAGGCTTCACTAGTCTTAACAATTATTCATAGAGTTAGGAGGCCTAATCCAAAAAAAATGCCAAGAAAAATTAATAAAAAACCCCCTATATCATCTTAAAATTATAATAAATCCCATTTAAATATTCCTACAAGTACCAATAAAACCTATGTCCTCTTCAAGCTATAAAATAATGAAAATAAATTTTCTGAGATGCTTGGAGGTCTTAATGATGATTCATAGAGTTAGGAGTTTTTATGAGAGAAAAAAATATATTATTATTAATTTTAAAACCCTATATAAATTATTCAAAATATTTGTGATCCCATTCAAATCATTATTTATGTTTTTAGTGTAAGAAAGTATCTCCTTGTACTCTTTGCTATGCATAATAGGGATTTGAGCTAACTCTCGTCCTTAAGAATCATTAATATCACATAGTGTATTGATCATAAAACCAATGACATGGGTTAGATTTAAAATACATTACCCAAATCCAAAAATATCCATCTCACACCATGCACATTCTCCATGGATTTTTGAGCCTCTTAAGATAGCTTCTCAGACATGATAGGACTGTGTGTGTATGTAGAGAGGGATCCTGAGCAAATAGGCCATTAAATCGTTATTATTTACTTGAAAATTATTAAATGAGGTGTGAAACATATATAAACATATTTTTATATACCTTTGGGATACCTATTTATTCCTTACACATCCCCATATAGATACTCAACAAGGTAACACATTTGGTTGATTGGATCAACAATTCTAATGGAAAAAAGGAAACCTAGGAATCCTCAAAGACCTTAAACAATGATATAAAACCTTAAACCCTACTAAATCCTTGTGAATAAATTTAGATTTTGTTTATTTGTTTTGGTCTTGAGGGACATAAGGAAACCTATTTATTTTAAAATGGGAACTCCTATACATTCTTAAATCATTCATGCCACTTGAAGAAGACATCACTAATACACTTGCAACTAGAAGATGGATTGTCATGAGAAAAAAATTTGAATCTTTCCTTCCTCATTCACATGGTGAGCATTGAAAATAATTGAAGGAGGTTTTATATGATTATATTATGATCATGTGGTGCATGACGGGATTATGGAGGGAATCTATAAACTCTGCATTGATCCTCTTATGCTCTACCTTTTCATGAAATAGAGAAACTCTTGTACATAACCTACAATATATCAAAAAAAAAGGTTAAGTTTTTATATAACCTAAAAATTCCATTATAAAATTATCAAATGGGTCTAATACAATCAAAATATCCTTAAAGGCCTTTCTCCATGCTCAATCTATCATAATGAGCTCAAACTTTTGATAAATCTACCTATAGTTAAGTTTATGGGGTTTATAAAGGGCTTAAGACTAAGACCACCTGATTATCTTTATTATTTTTTATAAATCTTAGGGCCTTGATCTAAAAATTAATTCCACTAATATTAATCCCACTTAGAACTCTATCTATGGATAATATCTTGGGCTCTAATTCCTCTTGTATAGACCATACCATCTAACTCAATCTGGTCTTTGTGAGCTTGACAAGATCTCAATAAGAATTCCACTAATTTTTATTCCCTTTACTTCATGTTTAAGACATTAAAATTCTCTATTAATCCTAAAAATTACATCCCATAAAGTGTTTAACCTCTCTTGGTTCTAGCCTAGCCATACAAGTCTGTATATATCTAAAAACACCTGTAAAACACCTATTTTTAAAGCATATTTTCAAGTTAGAGATATTGAAGGACCATTGGAGCACAAAAGGATGGAAGTGTGAAGTAAAATATTCTTTAAAATTAGAGTGTATGGATGGGTAATCTGAAAGGTCATTTATTCACATGTGTGGACCCTTTGGAGGTGATGAAAAGCATTTGACTTCTAGAAGAAGACCATTTTGCATATGAAACCACTCTATAATTGTATTATGATGGTAATGAGACCCTTTGAATGAATTTTAAATTTGATAATGATTCAATAGTGTCTTAGGTGTGATAATAATATTATTCATGTGGTGTGAATACCCTTTGAAGTCAATATGCATGATCTCAAGTGAAATATAAATTGAAAGTTATGTTGACATTTGGTAAAAGACCTTAAAACATGCTAAGGATTTAAACAAGGTTATCACACTATCTTCATACCATATCTAATCCTATGATTTTTCCATATTTTTTAGGTTCTCAACATGATTATAAATATTCCAAACTAACCATAAGCTATAACATTCAATTCATCTTTAATATGAGTGTTTTTTTATCATAAGGACCACACCAAGACTTGTTATAGACTCTTATACATAGTTAAAAGAATAACACTTGACACAAGCTTAAACAAGGTGAGAATATGACCACCATGACATTCCTTGACATAAGTAGACCATTTGAACATTTTTCTTCTAAATTTTAGATAAGTGACCCCTCATTCAACTTCCATGACAAGATCTAGATCATCATATGAAAGATTTGAGGGCCCTATGAGGAAGTTTTGAACTATAGGGGTTGATATTTTTCCTAGGAGGCTAAATTATCAATAGGCGTGTAATAGGGAAGAGAGGAGTTATCAATTTTATGGTTTATATAAGGAACATAAAACTGAGTGGTGCCATAAGGGGATGATCGAAAGTGGAGGGAGTGAGGAGAGGAAATTGTATTGGTGTATGTTGTTGGTGTCACCTTGGGCATGTTTCCAATATATTACTAATATCAAACCTTGGGACCTATATGGCATTGGGTTGAGGTGCCTAATTGGGAGCTACATATGATTGGGCCACCTACCGATGAATCATGTGGGTCTGACTTTATTGGGGATGATTCACCTAGGTTACTAGAGGTGAAGGAGGTGAACTCATGGAACAAGGAGATGTTTCTCTTGGGGGAGAAGGTGGTGAGATACCTTATATAATTATCCTATTAATCATAGGGAGAGTTTAGGTGAAATATTTTAAAGGTTGAGTATATGTAGAGGGGTCTAAATATGGTATGGGATGAACCATATTAACCTTCTCCTTCTTGTGGGCCTGAATTCACATGATCACCTCTTTGTCATCTTTCACATTCAAATATAGCTCATCATCATACACTAGCTAGTGGCCATAATTAAGGTTGAGGTGAGCTAAGTATTTTTTCAAGTTGGCTTAGATCATTCCCCATAGATCTCAGTCTCATGGTTCAACTCTCCCTAAGGTTAAAGAGTCCCTGCCAGTCACCATATTTTGTAAGGGAAGGAATGAGTGTTACACATGGTTCCTAATGAAAATCAAAATAGGTGTGCATGCCTTCTACTACTGATTAAAACAATGACCAAAAATTCCATCCACTAGTTGTTAAGAAATTTACATCTATATAAGGTGATCTGGGACAAGATAGGTCAAGTGGAGGGGCTCCCCAAGAATAAATATAACTTAAATGATGGTATCCTCCTAGTGATACCAAAAGTCTCTAATAAGACCCAAGAACATCTAATTTACTTTGATAGATGAGGCATAGGAGCCTTGTTGATCACATTATAATCTATAAATTAAAAATTCTCATATATATCCTAGATATTATCTATGTAATGATGGCCATATATCTTTTATAAAACTACATGAACCACCGCGCTTTCAAAAACCCATATAGGAAACGTAGGTGGCTTGAAAGTGAGTGTCCTAAAGACTACGTCTATGAGATAACTCATCATGTAGAAGTTCCCACCTACACAAGTATATGTTATGTCCTTAACCATGTTAAAATTGACCACTCTTCTAAGCCTAGGGACTTCATATCCATCTAAAATCATGTGGAGTAGGGGAACCTATAATATGTTGACATGCATGTAATGTGGGGCCCTAAATAATCAGTTTAGTAGAATCATACCAACATGGACATACTCCTTAAATGTGTGAAATATGTATTCATTAACATCCTCCTTATTCACCCACTTATAATATAAGTTCTTATCCTAATCCATCAGGACAACAAATATTTTAAAGGTGTTAGTACTGCTCTGCACCATTAACAAATCAAATTAAAGGGTGAACATTGAGAGATTGTAATAAGATTTATAGGTGGTTCTTAATATGTTGATAAATTGATACTGGGAGTCAGTTGATAAGACCCAATCATGGGCACCATATTGCACCTACCTAGTGGTGAGGAGTATCTTGATAAATAAATCAACATAGGGGAACACTTTAGGCTATGCAGGTTTCACTTCTCATAAGCTCATAAGACATCTTCGAATTCAAATTGATAATCATTTATAACTAATTCCTTGGGTACTTGGTTGATGGATTTGAATGATTCATTTAATGCTTGAAATAGTTCAATCCATATGGGAATAAAGTGTCTCTGTATTTAGGCTCAGCTTTTGTATTTGAAGGTAAAGAAAACATTGTAGTAAGATGGAAATTGATGGAAGAGATCTAAGAGAAAGAAAAGGCATATAAGGCACTGGATTGGTTAAAAAATAGAGGAGTATATATTTTTGTGTCTATGGATATAATAGCCAATGATATTTACCTAAGATACTTATGTGAATGCACTTTCATCCCTTGAATTAATGGTGCTTGGTGGCTCACTCTTTATGGATTCAAATTTGAGTGGGTGTCTCAATCTTCCATTTTCCCTATCCAAAGTTAAATGTAGAGCATATGATTACATGCCACATACTATATCTAGTAAATTTTATGGGATGTTTTAAATTATACAATTATGGCCCAATTTTCCACTTCATCAATTTTTGGAGTGTGGTAGTTACGTAGACACCTCATGCTTAAATCTTCCAAGATAGATCCTACTTCATACCACTTATCATTTGATTACTAGTATTCATGTCAATGATCGACACCTAGGCATACTGTAGAACTTCACTATTATACCCTTAAGAGGGATGAAATACAAACTAGGGACATGTGGTGTCATTTTATTATCCCTTGTGATTCCACTTGTACTTCATTCTAACCATCGCAAGGCCTTTAGGGGCCCACCTACTAAAATTCCTAGGTATGCCAAGTGTCATGTTGTTATACATCTAGCTTTCCTAGAGTCTAAAATATCTTTTAGGCAAAGGTATTGAATATCCTAAAAACTATATGTGTGGAATTTATTCATCACATTGGGATATCTTGGGCTCTGATATCTTTGTTAATATTGGGAGACTAATGTGTCTAACAACAAGGAGAGCTCATTGGTTTGAATCCAAGCACTTTTAACCTTTAGGGCACATGGAATAATTTGATTAGGTTAGGATATCCTAGGATATAACATATATATAAAGGTCATGAGACTAACCATTCTACCTATTTTTGACATGGCACTCCTTGGTTAGGCTAGGCTCTCTAGGGATCTAACATATCTATTAGGTCTAAGAGACTAGCCATTCCTCTTCAACATGAGGCAATTAGCTAGAGTATTGATGGTTTCTAACCCTAGGATGTATGGTTATTATTTATTAAATTAGACTCTCTTAATATTTTAAATATTTTTCAAGGTTGAGATACTAACACATTTGACATAGGGTGCATGGCACTTCCTCATTGCATTGGGCATCTGCTATCTTTTTTATGACTTTTATTTAGAATTAGTATTCCCTAGCTTCACCTTCAAATAAATTTCTAATAATTTTTTTTAAGAAAAAGTTAAAACTTTTTATCTAAATACCAATACATTTTAATAATTTTAAAAATCCTTCAAAACTTTTGCTTGTAACTATTACTCGTGCAAAACATGTTGACAAATTTTGCTAGCATTTGGTCAAAGTTGCTTATGTGAAGGTTTTAAAGAAGACTAAATTCATGGATTTAAGAATCAAGAGGTTATCCAAAAAATAATACAACCCTCATCAATCCAAAACCATGCTCATGAATATCTCACAGGTCCAATTTTTGAGAGGTTTCTTCTATTCCTCCAACTAGCTAGTTGTAAGCTAGTGAAGGCAATTTTCAAATGCTTGGTACATGAAGGATAAGAATAGTTGGTTTAAATTGTATTATGGGAATATTTGGGATAATATTAATTAAATATTAAATTATTTATTTTATTTTATAGGGTATTATCTTTATGAATAATCCTTAAGAAGAAAAGGTGATCTAAAATCCTTCTTAAACCCCAACGGCTTAGTTTTAGGCAATATGTTTGCATTTTTGAGTTCTTTGCTGAAAATCAAAAGTGGTGTGAGATATTATTTATAATAAATTACCTTAATAAAAATTCCTAAATAAAAATTTAAATGAAAATAATGGATAAAGGTAAAGGTACATGGTGTAGGGTTTCAAGCAACTAAGAGAGATAGTCAAAAAAGGCACATTTGAGAGGTTTAAGAGATTTTTTGGGCATATACAATAGTTTTAATAATGATATGCGTTATTATATGTTAAAATTTTAAAACATTATGTCTTTATTACACATAAAACTCCATAAAATGGTAAAACATAGACTTATAGGCATTCAAAAATGAAATTGTACAAGCTAAGAAACACCAAAAGTGCATATTTTGAGTTTTATTGAATGAAATATATTTAAATTTGACATGGAAGTATGTTTGTATATAATTTAAGGTTTAAAAGTGGTTTAATGACTTTAATATACTTGAGGAGAGATAAAATTCCAAAATATAAGTCTATTCATGAAGGAAACAAAAGTTTTCTCATTAATTTACTCACAAATGGAGTTAGAAATGAGTGTTTCAAGTCCTTCCGATGGGAAAAAATAATTCAAGAATGTGTATAATTAATTTAAAGGTATTAATAAATTCAAACTAAATTAAAAACAATTCAAAATAGGCTCAACTCATTGAAAAACATCTCTAGCTCACCCTACAAGCAACAAGAAAACACTTTTTTGTGAATTTGTGTTTGAGAGCTTGGTGAAGAGTTTTGGATATTTTTAAAAAATTATAGATATTACCAATTTATAAATATAAAATTATCACATGAGGATATTTTTTTAGGCATGAAATGCATTTTAGACCCCTTAATCCAAATAAGGGTTTCTTGAGGCCAAGAGAGCACAAAATGGAATTTTTAGAAGTTGTAAGTGGAATTTAGATCTTAAATTTGTTTTAAGGTATATTAAACCATGTTTTATATGTTAAAATAATATTTAACTTAATTATATATTAAAAAATTTAAAATTCATCAAGCTTTAAGTTCTCACTAGGCATTCAAAAAGCTTATCAAACCATAGAAAATATACACTTCCAAGAAGAACTAGTATGGAGAGCTATTATTTTCATCATCAAGTTCACTCTTAATAGAGATAATTCAAGCATAATTAAAAAAATTAAACATTAAATATCTCCCACTTATCTTCCCCATTGGATAAATAATATAATCCATAGGTTAAATCAATACATAATGCATTCAACAACCTTGCCTAGTCAAACACATGTGCTATTTGGTAACAAAAGATCAAGAAATGGATAAATGTTTATTTTAAATATAAACTCAAAGTTTTAATTAGTATCCATTAACATGCAAATTTTTTATCTCATACTATACCCCATTTTGGCTAATTTTAGAAAAGTTCATGAATTTAAACATGCATGCAAGATGCAAGTCAAAAAGTTCAAGTCAAACTCCAAGTTACAAGTCAAGATACTTAAAGTCAAAATAAAGGATGAAAAAATGGTAATTCAATTCAAAATTCAATATTTATGCAATATCAAAAATATTTAACTGAAGATCAAAATGAGTTTAATACAAGTTGTAAGATCAAAGGGAGTTAACTCAAGACTCAACACAGATTCATATTGACCTTTGAATTTTCCAAACACATTCAAACTTATCTCTCTCTACTACTATGTCATACTCCAATATTATCATGTTGAAACTCAAAATTATATGTTGTAATTTGGTAGAGTTCAAGGTTGAGTTGGTAGTTTAGTTAAAGTAAGAATGAACTTGAGTTAGCATGAGGACTCATCTCTAGTTGCTTGTTTTCCTCTCTCCTTACTTCTCTTTTATATATGTATATTAATTTTTGAATGATTATGATCAGATTATGATTTTTTATTATATAAAATATACCAAAATTTGTACTACCTCATTTTTGAAGCAATAAAGAGCTTATTTTTCCTCCATTTTTAAGTTGTTTCAGAAGTGTGTTCTTAATGTTCATTGATGTAACTTAGTAAATGTCTATTTTTACTATGTTTATGCCTAAATATCTCACCTTTAAATATAAAATAATAAAAATTTAATGTCATATAAAGTGTCTAATTATAAATTCTATGTAATCTAGAAGTGAATTCAATCATTGTTCATTACTTCCAAGCTAGTGTGAGTATTTGTCTAGACCTCTATGTGAAATACTGATGTAAGAGTCATTATATGAATATGAATTGAATGTGTCAAGGTTATTTACCTTAAAAATGTGTCAATTATATTCATAATTTACCTTAAAATTATTACATCACCCTAATTTTTAGTTTTCATTTCCATTTTTAGATTTAGCATTGCTCCTTTCACCCTTTTCCTAGTCAAAAAAGCACTATCTGAAAGAGTATAAAGAGTTATGGGTGGGTGTAATAAAGGGAAAAATACCTTAATATATATATAATATAAAAAATAATGTCACGCATAGCTTTGATATTTTCAATTTTATCAATAGGAGTGAGAACAAACACACATTCTTCGCAGGGCACACTTTTGAGTGATAACAATTTTTGGCATGCCTAGTGGGATAATATCATAGAATATTACTAGAGATTGGTTCTAGTTTTATAAATTTTTAGAAAATACATTACTAAATTACTTAATAAATTGTCATTCCAAGTTATATATAGTTGGTTTAAGTACTCTAAGTGCTTAAATAACATCAATTGTTATGTATTTCAATCCTCCATTTTGTTAAAATGGAGATTTTATACCTTCAAATCCTTCATTTCAAGTTGAGAATATTTATGTATTGACCTCAAGTATCACTTAAATAAAAATATATTAGTGTTATCATGATATTTACCCCCTCCCACCCTTGCTCATGTTTCTAAGCAATCTTGGGAAAGTCATTTTTTTAAAATAAACTTGAAAAAAGCATACAAGAGATACGATTAAACTTTGAGAGACAATGTATAGAGAGTGATATGGAATAGGAATAAAATAATCATAAATATGATCTTCCATATCAATATTATATACATAAATAAGATATAGACTCATTGAGAATAAATAATGAGGCTACAAGAAAACTAATACAACAACTACCCATGATAGTACAAAGAATTAAGTCCAAAACTCAATGTTGGAAATAAGAACTTTAACCCCTTGAACCTTCAAGATATTATACTTTCTTCAAAATTATCATTTTTAGGACTCCTAATCTTATGAAAGAATATATTCATATGAAATATTTACTCACTCTTCCTGAAGAGCCTAAGACCATTCCATCTTAGAAACCTTCTTGGACCAAGACTCGTAATTTTTTGGAAGTGGATACTGAGAGGGGAGGTGAATTAGTTTCTTAAAAATCACTATTTAATTCAATTCATCATTATTTTAAGAATTAATTCTATTGTTCCCAAAATTTGTCACTTATTTTTGTGGACAACATACTGACCATTTTGGTCCTATAGGCCAAAATGCTCTCTTTCTTTCTTTCAAAATGTTCTGAGAAGTTAAGTTTTTTCAAATATTCAAGCCTTTTCAGCTAAGGAAGTCACAGGTTCAATAGGTGAGATTTCTCAAAGGGAATTTAAAAATGGTTAAGGCATTTCCTTATTGTTTTGAGTATGGTTCAACACTGAGGTTCAATCAAAAGACTTAACGGTGGGCTTCAAATAATTGGAATGAACCATTGAACCCGGCCTTTGAAAGGTTTAAAGGTTCAATGAGTTCAAAGGTTCAAAGACTTTGGCAGACTTAAAGAAAAGAAGGCTTCAAAGAGTTATTATTGAACTTTGATCCATTGAACCTTGAACTCTAAAAGGTTCAAAGGTTTAATGAGTTTAACAAAGTTCAAAAGACTTAGAGAATAAAAGGCTTCGAAGAGTGAAGAATGAACCATTGAACCTTGAACCAAAATGAGTTCAAAGGTTCAACAAGTTCAAAGACTTCAAAGGACTTAAATAAAAGGAAAGTATCCAATAAGTTCAAAGCTTGAAAGGATTCAAAGAAAGAGAATGAACCGTTAAACCGTTGAACCTTGAACTGAAATGGTTCAAAAGGTTTAAAGGTTCAAAGGGTTCAAAGGTTCAAAGTTGAAAAGGAAGCTTTGAGAGAATGAAGGAAGTAGAAGATAATAGAAATAAGTGCAAAGAAATGGTTCAATCGAAGAAGAAAAAGAGAGTGAACGCAGCCCTTTACAAAACATTGAATCGATGAACCGTTGAACCATTAAACCATTGAACCTTTGAACCAAAAGAGTTCAAGGTTAAAGGTTCAATGAGGTTCAAGTGACCAGTGATGTCCCCAAAGATGTCAATTTTAGGGTAATGGAATAGCCATTGATTTTCAAAAGACCTAAGAACAAACTCAGCGACCAGCCCAGAGAGGAGCTAATGGAGCCAGCAGAAAGTGAGAAGATAACCCCGAGAGCTTAGATCTCCAAGAAGAGACAAAAAGTGGCAAGGAAGGAGAGAACAACTACATGAAATCCAAAAATATCTATAGGAGAGTTATTTCTAGTAGGTGGAATAGTCCACCAGGTGGACATCAGGGAACACAAACATTCAAGGATGCAACCTATTTTTCTACATTAAGTTAAGGCAAATGGACAGTTGTGTAAGCATCATTAAGAAGACCAGAAAAACCATGCTAAGGAAGGGACATTTGAGATAATTCAAAATGCCAAAGTTAAGGCTGATTCCCTATTCCAGCATGGCCTTTTAATAGATATTTAGGGCATTCAATTCAGCATGGGTTGTTTTCATGAAAACAATCACCCAAGTCTTTTTTGGGATGCTCTATATTTTAATCTCTCATTTTGTATAAGGGAGATCTCTTTGTTATCAGAAGTGAAGCTTTACCCAAATTGAAAGGCAATCCTGAGACTTTGAGCTCAAACTATTAATCATATTTTGTTAAATGAATGAGAAAGCAAGTGACCTTTCAAACTTTATGTTGGAATAAGCTTGTGTCATCTAGGAAATTGTTCTTATGTCTGTTTCCTAAATATAGTCTTGTTTATTTAATCAAAAAAGTAGAACAAGTGGAAGTAAGCTGGAAGATGTCTTGAAGTTGATCGTGGGAGACTTTGTGCTACCATAATTGTCTTTAGTTTGTGTTTTGTGTAAAGGATACCAGAGAGACTTTGAGCTCTCTTTATCCTTTGTTATCCTTTACTCTGTTGTAGTTTTAGATACATACTTTGAGCTGCACTTAATCCTATGTTATTTTGTCCTAATCAGTAGGAGAGAAAATGAAAGACTTTGTGCTTTCATGGGTTTTTGTGGTTTCTATTATTACCCAAAAAGAATCCTACTATTGGCTAAATATCACTTCTGAAAGAAGAGAAGTGCCTTTTCAGCAATTATACCAAAATTCTCCTCTATTCTGTGAACATCATCTCTAAAAAAAGAGAGATGGATGGTATGATTTCATTCCTGAGTATATTTTTAGCTTATATATATATATATATATATATATATATATACTATAGTTTATAGGGAACCTCCCCTTATTGAGAGGAGAAATTTGTCCCAATCTGGCTTTGGTCACCACATTCATTTTGCTATATAAATCTCCTTATTCTATGGTTGATGCACCTATTTTTTTGTCAGTCAGCTGGTGACAAAATATTCACCCAACAATTTTTGGTGACTCTACTAAGGATTGAATAACATTTCCAGTCCTTTTCTATTCTTTTCAAATTGAAGTATTTCATATTTCTAGGGAAGAACAAGAAATTTGAAGCCTCAAGCTTCAAATTGAAGTAGTTCCAGTTCTTTTCCATATCCATTTTAGCACTCTGGTAGACCCACCATACACACAAAGCTAGAGAGCTCAAGGTATTGTTGACCCTATATTTGAGCTTGTGCAGCAAAATAATTTTGATCTTTCCCCTCCACAAACTCACCTTCAGTGAACCAGGGGTTTTCCTCCTACTAACATTAGGTCCCCAATACCAGGTAAAGTTGCTCTTTCCTCTGTTAGTAAATCTTTGTCTATACATATCCCATAGAGATTTATTATCCCTCCTTTCAATAGCCATATCATGATAGTCTAAGGCCCCTGGGGTAATACTTTTGGTCCCCTGAAACTTACCCCACCTCTACATGAGCTACCCCATATCTCAAGGAAAACTTTCCCCAAGTTTTATGGTGATGGGAAGGTTCATCCTGATGAACATATAGCAGCCTTTTGCATAGCCTGTGGTGTAATAGGCATTGAATATGAAGACATTGCAATCAGAATATTTTTGGAAACATTGCAAGGCATTGTTGTAGACTAGTTTTATCATCTACAAGCATAAATAGTAACTGACTGGAACACTCTCAAAGCCAAATTTGAGGCCAGGTTCAAGCCTGTAGAAGATGCATATGCCTTATTAGCCCAGCTTACACAAATTAAGAAAGAGCCTCATGAACCCATGAGAGACTTCATTGCTAAATTTGACAAGTTGAGGAATAGGATCCCCACAATTGCTCAGCTGACACCTAAGAATCTTAAATGCTTCTTCATCAATTCTTAGCTTCTTGAAGTGAGTTTCCTATTGAGGTGAGCTAGCCACATAGATCTTGCTACATATTCTAAATAGAGGTAAATCTTCTTAATCTTCTAAATATTCATCTATAGGCACCACATATCCTATGGTGCAAAAGTTAGCAAATGAATTGCTATCTCTCAAAAAACAAATGGCACAAGGGATGTCTATTCCCCTTATCGAGATATAACAAGGAGGATGTTTCCCAACTAGTCATATTAGGGTAATGCTACCAAAAATCAAGGGTAACCAAATCACCTTCCTCCCCCACCAGGGAAGCTTGCCATTGAAGTAGCAAAAACTAACTCAATAGTTGGTTATCTTGAAACTAAATCTAATTTTTCTTTCCAACTTGAGTTGAACCAATAAGATGATGTTGATCTCTTTGTAGAAGGCTAAGAAGAAACAGTTGGTGACTCCAACATTGGTTTTTTAAATTACCAAGATGAACCTAAAAGTAAAGTTGAAGCATTTGATGGATCATACATTGTATTTACCAGGTCCCAAAACTAGTCAACTCAACCAGTGGACAAAGGAAAAATAGGGAAAGAATCTCGACCAACAATTTCAATTGCTAAATGAGGAAGTTTGTTGCCTTTCCAATCAAAGGAGCTAGTGATCACTAAAAAAGTAAGTACCTCAAATGTTCCTTCACCCTCTGTATCAAATTCACAAACCAATCCTACACCTAGCAAAAACTAGATTGATGGACTACCTTCCTTTGTTTCTAATTCATTTCAGTCATTTGATATAATTGACCATGTTAAGAAGATGTAAATTCAAATGTCTGAGTTTGAATTCTTGTAATCCAACCCTGATTAGTTAGATAGATTAGTTCAATGCGTAAAAAATAAAATCATCCCTATAGGACAAGAAATTTTGAAAGAAACGTGTAATCCCCTAAAGAAAAAACCTACTTGAAATAATCTTGTGATTACTCCTCCAGCTACCCCTAGAAAGATAGAACTATTTTATGTCTCCCTAAAGATAAATGATCATCAGCTAAATAATTACATTATTGATTCTGGCACATCCAATAATGTCATGCCTACCAAGGTGGCATAATCTCTTGGTCTCATAGTGACTAAGACCTTCAGGAGATGTTTCTCCATGGAAAACAAATAGGTGCTTCTACTAGGACAAATCAAAGATTCTCAATTTTCATTTATGGCCTTCCTAGATAAGAGAATCAAAATGACAATCCTAGTGGCTGACATCCCAGCCTCTGATGGCATTCTTATTAGGTGAAATTTTTGCAAGGACGTTGGTGGAGAATTAAGCATGGAACTATCTGAGGTGAGGATCCTTTTCAAGGGTGTCATGCAAAGGCTGCTTCTTAAGAAAGAAGTAAAGTACATTGTCACCCAAACATCAGCCCTTAAAGTTTAAATTCTATTTGAGTCTTCAGGCATGGGCAATTAGTTTTTGTCTACTGAGGATGTTCCTATTATAACAGATGAAAGCTTAGTAGGTGATGATCCATAAAGTTCAAATAAGACATCAAAAGAACTAGCAGGGTGTAATACAGATGAAAAATGATCTTCTCTCCCTAATGAAGAAAAATCTAAAAGAATATCATATTCTAATGATGTCTAGATTCTAGAATTTAATGGCAGTAATTCTTCTACCTATTCTAGAATTGGAGTTGTTTTAATATCTAGTCAAGGAGATATTTTTCCATATGCATATAAGTTTTAGTTCAACAACACCAACAACACTACTAAGTATTAGTATTTACTGCTCAGATTAAAGGCCACTCAAACTAAAGGCATCAAGTAGGTTCACACCTAGGGAGATGTTGAGCTAGTGGTTTGTTAGGTGAGGAATCTATATTAGACCTAGAATGAGAGATTGAGACATTATTTCAATCTAGTGTGGGACTGTCTTGAAAGTTTTGATGATTTTAATATTTCTATAGTGCCTAGAGAGCTTCATAATCATGCAGATTCATTGGTTGTCTCTACAACCCTCATGGTTCCTCATAAATACTTTGAAGAACACATTTATACTATCAGACTAGTCTTTTGACCAAGTGTACCTAACAATGCCAACCATTGGTAGGTGTTTGATGTTGGCAATTAAATCATGTGCTTTACTGGACCCGAAGAGCAATGAACTATGGTAGTGGACCATACTGCTGCATGTCAATGTTAGGCAAAGAAATTCTTCATTAAGAGAGCAAAAATTCATGGTAGAGATTGAGTCTTATTAAGGGGTAAGAAGAGGAAAACAAAGGAAGGCACAAAAAATTGGATTCCTGGTGGAGAAGTCCATTTTCCAATCACTGATTTTGGGGTGAGAATAGTCTCTTACTAATTTATCAAGATGAGACGCCATTTTCTCTACCTCACATTAGGCAGCATCAGAAGTACTTCAATCCTTGAAGTATTAGATAAGTCTAATTATACATATATAAATTTTTATAGTCTTTATTTATCTTGTGTTTTTCATTTGTTTTTGGCACCATTGGTTTTTGGAACCTTTCTTTTTGGGTAGCATGACTCCATAGCCCAATGGCATAAATGAAGGCACTGAGATTCTAGATTCTACTTCCTTCGATTATTTCAAAATTTCAATTGATGGAAGTTTCCTAACTAGAGCAAGCTATTGTTCCCAAAATATGTCACTTATTTTTGTGGACAACATGTTGACCATTTTGGTCCTGCAAGCCAAAATGTTCTCTTTCTTTCTTTCAAAATGTTCTGAGAAGTTAAGTTTTTTCAAATATTCAAGCCTTTTTCAGCTAAAGAAGTCACAGGTTCAATAGCTGGGCTTTCTCAAAGGGAAGTTTAAAATGCTTAAGGTATTTCCTTAGTGTTTTTAGGATGGTTCAATGTCGAGATTCAATAAAAAGACTTAACGGTGGGCTTCAAACAATTGGAATGAACCATTGAACCCTACCTTCGAAAGGTTCAAAGGTTCAATGAGTTCAAAGGTTCAAAGACTTCGGTAGACTTAAAGAAAATAAGGCTTCAAAGAGTTAAGATTGAAATTTTAACCATTGAACCCTGAACTCTGAAAGGTTCAATGAGTTTAATAAAGTTCAAAAGACTTGGAGAATAAAAGGCTTCAAAGAGTGAAGAATGAAACATTGAACCATTAAACCTTGAACTAAAATGAGTTTAAAGGTTGAAAGGTTCAATAAGTTCAAATACTTCAAAGGACTTAAATAAAAATAAATGATCCAAAAAATTTGAATCTTTAAAGGATTCAAAGAAAGAGAATGAACTGTTAAACCATTGAACCTCGAACCGAAATGGTTCAAAAGGTTCAAAGTTCAAAAAGGAAGGTTTGAGTGAATGAAGGAAGTGGATGATTTTAGATATAATTTCAAATAAATGGTTCAACCAAAGAAGAAAAAGAAAGTGAAACGTGGCCCTTTACAAAACATTTAATCTATGAACCATTGAACTATTGAACCTTCAAACCAAAAGAGTTCAAGGTTCAAGGTTCAATGAGGTTCAAGTGACCAGTGACATCCCCGTGGATGTTAATTTTAGTGTAATGGAGTAGCCATTTATTTTCAAAAGACCTAAGAACAAACTCAATGAATAGCCTAGAGAGGAGCTGATGGAGCCATTAGAAAGTAAGACGATAGCCTTGAGAACTCAAATCGCTAGGAAGAGACTCTACATGGCAAGGAAGGAGAGAACAACTATAGGAAATCTATAAATATCTATAGGAGAGTTATTTCTAGTAGGTGGAATAGTCCACAAGGTGGACATCAGGGAACACAAACATTCAAGGATGTGGTCTATTGTTATACATTAAGTTAAGGTGAATGGACAACCTTGTAAGCATCATTAAGAAGACCAAACAACCCATGCTAAGGAAGGGACATTTGAGATAATTCAGAATGCCAAAGTCAAAGCTGATGCCCTATTTCAACATGGCCCTTTAATAGATATTTAAGGCATTTAATTTAGCATGGGCCATTTTCATGAAAACAAGTGCCCAAGTCTTTCTTGGGATGCTATATATTTTAATCTCTCATTTTATATAATGGAGATCTCTCTATTATCATAAGTGAAGCTCTACCCAAATTGAAAGGCAACCCTAAGACTTTGAGCTTAGACTGTTAATCATATTTTGTTAAATGAATGAGAAAGCAAGTGACCTTTCAAACTTTGTGTTGGAATAAGCTTGTGTCATCTAAGAAATTGTTCTTATGTCTATTTCCTAAATACAGTCTTGTCCATTTAATCAAACAAGTAGAACAAGTGGAAGTAAGCTAGAAGATGTCCTGAAGCTGACTATGGGAGACTTTGTGCTACCATAATTGTCTTTAATTTGTGTTTTGTGTAAAGGATACCAGAGAGACTTTGAGCTCTCTTTATCCTTCATTATCCTTTACTCTGTTGTAGTTTTAGGTGCAGACTTTGAGCTACATTTAATATTGTTGTGTTACTTTATCCTAATCAGTAGGAGAGATAATGAAAGACTTTGTGATTTCATAGGTTTTTGTGGTTTCTGTTATTACCCAAGAAGAATCTTGCTATTGGCTGAATATCACTTCTAAAAGAAGATAAGTGCCTTTTCACCAATTACACCAAAATTCTCCTCTATTTTGTGAACATCATCTCTAAAAAAAGAGAGATGGATGGTATGATTTCACCCTTGAGTGTATTTTTAGCTTATATATATATATATATATACTATAATTTATAGGGAGCCTCCCCTTGCTGAGAGGAGAGATTTGTCCCAATCTGGCTATGGTCACCACATCCATTTTGCTATAGAAATCTCCTCATGTTGTGTTTGATGCACTTATTTTTCCATCAGTTAGCTGGTGACAAAATATTCACCCAATATATTGATATAAAAGATTAATGCATAAACAAAGCAATTACACAAGCATATAAAAAAAACACAAGAGATGTGTGGGAAAACCTCTAGGTTAATTAAAACCACTAAATCATGCACATGGAATAAAATCCTATAATGTCAAGATCTAAGTCTAGTGATGTACCAACTTCATAAGGAGCTCCAAACCCTATCTAGATAAGCACCAACTTAAATAATATTCTACAAGATATGTCTTACAAGGAAGATCCAACCCCTATGTAAATAGGAACCAAATTAGTAACCTATAATATATGATCACATTATAATATCTATTATAATCTTCAACTTATGATTACCTTCTTTTTTTCACTCTTTACCCTTCAATCTCACTCAACCAGCCTCTTCGGCCTTCTCACTCAAATAACCCTCCATGCTAGAAATAGGTCAAATGACCTTATTTAAAACCTATATAATAATGTATAGATACTAATGGAATGTTTTTATCAGCTTATTTATGATCTTTAAGCTCTTAAACTATTCATAAAAACACTATATCCTTCTCTTAATAGCTCAATTCTCTAACTAGTTAAAATAGTCTTATTAGGCCTTGACTTTATACTTAATTCTTTCTAATACCTTTCTTGGTCAGATAATGAACTTAAAATACTTGTATTATTATTTAAATATATCAATGAAAATTTATAATGAGTGAAACAAATAATACATAAGTCATTCATAGTCCATAAGGGCCAGATCTTCCTTTAAGCCTAATGGAGTCCTAATGCAATTAGGTTTGTCCTATCAACACATTACCATTATGACCATTAGTAATAATTACTATCTTAAAAAATGGATGATAAAATTAATAAATTCCTATAATATACCATTTATAATTTCACCTTGAGTCCCCAACACCATTTGGTCCATTTCACTATCTGGACCTACGAATTAGGTCTCCTCACTAATAGGCCTTCTCACTACCTGTAAGTTTGTCTTAAAAATTTGAACCAAATACAAAAATTTACCATAAATAACATGAATTAAATTATATTAATATGATAATAATGAATTTTAAAAAATCCAAAAATTATTTTGTCTTCACCACATAGACCAAAGGGCCTCATGAACACTCTTGTAGATGACTTACTTAGAAACACTAAACACTATCAATATAGAGTCAAAATATTTGACTTTCCTAGATTTATCAGGGACTTAGAATGATAAAAAAATGCATTAAAATTATCATATTATTTATTTATAATAATTTTAATAACTTTTTATCATTCATATTAGTGAAAATTGACTGAGGAACATCTTTTTCACATACACAGAAAAGTTGTCTGTAGGACCAAAAACATAGTCAAGAAAATCAACTTGTAGAACACCTATGGGGACATATATTTAATATTAAAATTGATTTTTGTGAACATTTATAATCATTATAAAATATATATATATATATATATATATATTTCATGTTCATGTATTAATATTGGTCTTACATACCAATCTCACTATGTCACTCTACACAAACTCCACTGTGTTAGATAGACTAGTTTGGTGACAACTTTTTGCATATGTGTAGGAATATTAAATATATATATATATATATATATATATATATATATATATATATTTTATAGGATTTATATGTCTTTAATAATTTCCCCATGCCTTAGTATCCATCCTTATTCCTCTATATCTAATCCCTAATCTCATTCTCATTCTCACCTAGTTTTTCCACTATTTTGGTCATTAGGCTAGTTTAGCAAAAGGCTAAATTTCATGACTAATTTTGAAAAAATTTGGTTAGAAAAATATTCATAAAATTTTATATAAAATATAATTATTTAACATAATCCTCCATCTATTACATGCTTTGACCTAGTCAATCCTATATGTAGCATCAAAAACCTTGAAAATAAGGGTTTTCCTGTAACTTCTACTCACAATCATGATAAACAAAAACCACCTGAGGAAACTTTGAAGAGTAAATTTCATGTTAAAAAAACCAAAATAGGTCAAATAAAAAATTCTAATCCATAACTAATTATATATTTCCTATCAGGGCTTTGTAAGGGTTTTAGGAGAATTTTGACCATCTTACCTTCTTAGTAATCATTCATAAAGGATTTCCCCTTAATCCCAAAAATAATGAAAAATAATTAAATACATGTACCTTTAAAAACTACCATGAAGTTTTTTATCTCTCATTAAAAAATTTCACATCCTAATTAGCATGAAAAACCTCTTCTCAGGTTTGTAACACCCTTTTCTGTGCACACAGTCAACCTTATCATCAAATTTATTGACTTATTCTTCATGAATTGACTTAAAAATTAGTAAAAATGATTAAGAAACTACATAACAAAATTTTAAATACTATAAATAGATATTCCATCCTTTAAAATTTCTTAACCCCTCAATAGACTACTATAAATCACTTTGTGCATTTAGGCCTTATACTATTAGTCCTACTTGGACTATGAACACAACCTAAAACATATTATATTGTTTTAAAAACTTCATACACATGTCATATATCCTCATAACATGCTATAATACTATAAAAATTACTCACTTAGGTATCCAATGGCTCAACTCACCATGTTATTAGGCTTATCTCACTAGGTCTCTTCATACAGAAGATAAGATTCAATCTTGTCCTTTGAACACATATGAAGGATTATTAAATTATTTCCCATGTTATAATAGCTTATAATACTTAATTATTCTTTTACTAACTTAAATACATAGTTTTATCATGCATCATGCATCATGTATACATTTTCTCATAGAGCTAGACCGGGCTACTCAAGATGCCTAATGCTTAACATTTTGACGCAACAATCTAGTTCAATGATGTAATTATTATAATCATGATTTATTAAAGATTAATCCATTCCAAAAAAACTTTATAATCTCTATCATATTTTCAAATTTTTACCAAGATGTGCTCACCTTGTATGTTTCTTAGTACTTAGAGCTCAAACAAGATAATTCTCTTATATCTTGAGCATGACCTTTACATAACATCAAACCTAAAAAAGAATACCAGGTTGATTTCAAAGTTTCTCTCAATACAAAAACAAAAATTATTAGTCACACACCTCTTTACCAATCAATACATCAATTTTGACTTCTAACTTGAAGGACATTCAATCTTTACTTTGACATCAATGATAACATTAATGACTTAATACCAATACTAGGTCCATACCTCAAAAATCTTCCCCTTTGTCATTGATGGAAAACACTCTTAAACATATTAGAACATTCTCCAAATCTTGAACCTAAAATAATAACTTTCTCCCCCTTTCACATTAATGACAAAGGTTCACCTTCTTGGTAGTTGTTTGATCCTTAGACCTTGGGCAACAAATTTTATTTCATACAAAATTCATCAAAACTTTATTTAGTATAGATTAGGTTCATATACCTATTCATGAGACATGATTGACTAACTTTTTCTCTATGAAAATTCAATACATTTTTAAAAACTATGACTTGGTTTGATCAATTCATCATCCTAACTATTTGTGACTTGTCTCTTGAGTTCACATCTATAATAGATCTCTTTGACTAAAACTAAAACCTAAAGATATTATAAGATCATAAACCCCCTATGACTAGGCATATTTCATGATTCTAGCTTACTAGATGAGTGCCTCCATGAATCCTAATGGAGTCACTTCTCCTCTAGAAAGTTATAACAACATAAATTAGGAGATTCGTAAATTTCCATGTCTTTGTAGGATTTAACCTCCTCCATGATCTTATTATTATTTCTTTGTCCTTCTATCTTGACCACTTAAATCTTTGTTTTAGTATCATTTTGGTTTGATTAATTGATCTTGTTTCCTTCATCAACAAACTATGCTATTAGAGAAAATTCTTGGCATTCCTTTACATCTTTATTTTGTTCTACCATGATGAATAAACCATCAGAACTTGAAAACTAGTTATCAACCTTAACCATCTTAGGTTTCCACTTACTATTTGTATCTTGTGTTTTATAAGCCTCAAACTTATTGTCCTTTCTTGATAATTTATGCTTACAATGATTTGAAATGTGACCAATATTGTATTAGTTAAATCATGTTATCCATCTATATAGAAACACACCATGGCTCATACCTCTTAGCTGATGATTATCCTCATAGTTTCATGTAAATTCATTATTTAAGGGCCTTTATTAATGCCTTGATCTATGACCAAATTGATTACATGAATAACAGTAGCCATTGAAAGGATTAACATACCTTATACTATTAGCATTCTTAATATTTTTGAATTTTGTTTTGTCAGCATCCTCATTCTTTTATTTATCTTTGACCCTTTTGATCACATTAGTGTCCTTCTCTTGATCTTCAATAAAACTAAGACATGTTTTATCATCAGTAGTCTTTAGAATACTTATAAGGTTGTCTAGATCATTGGTGGTCTTTCCAAACCTTACAAATGACTTAACATTATTTGATGATTGTTTCAATTTATCTCTCAACGAGTTCATTTCAACCACATAACTTTCACATTCTTCTTATTTTTCTTCTATGCCTAAAGTCATAATTTAAATTTGAATTTCCACTTGTTTGACTATTTCCTCTTGCTCTTTAGAATTGTTGCTTAGTCTTGCTTCAAACAAGTTGATTTGTTCTTCATAGTCCTTGATAAGGGAACTCATCACTCTATTCTTTTTCTAGACCATATTTAGTTATTATAGAGTATTCATCAACTTAGTTTCAAGATCCATCTCATCTCCTTCTTCATCTGAATCACCAACAATACCTCTAATCCATATGGATTATTCTTGATTTGAGCAGCTTATTTCTTCATATAGAAGAGAACCTCATTGACATCAAGACCATCACCTTCATAATCACTCCTTGAATCACTTATTTCACTATCATTAGATGAGATGCAATCTTCCTTGGTATAAAGGCTCCTTTTGTTTTTGAAGAACCTTTTCTTGTTGTCATATCTTCTAAAGTTTTTATTGCTCATGTCAAATCTATAAGACATTTTATCATCATTGTGATCTTCATTATTTTATACATCATCCTTTATCTTGTGTTTGTGATTACATTTGTTGTCAAACTATGTAACTTTTCCATAATTTAAGCATTTGAAAGATAGTTTGCCTTTGTACTTTCCTGAACCTATCTTCAACTTCCTTGTAAACATAGAAATTAACTCATTATCAACAATATCAAATTCATCATTATTTATGAATTTATTACCTTGTGACTTCTTCTCTTTTGGATTATTTTCTACCTTGAATACATCTTATTTCTTTACAAGTTTTCCTTCACTTATCCTCATCACATAGGCTGTTAGGGTTTCATGAAGTCCATCCATGTCAAATTTGTCTAAATATTGCATTTATTCAATAACACATACTTTGGAATCAAATTTGGGAGTTAGAGACCTTAAAACCTTTTGAACAAAAATCATTTCATTTTATTTCTTCTCCTAAACCTCTTATGATGTTGACCACCTCATTAAACCTCAATAAGTAGGCTATAATGGTCTCATCTTCATTCATTTTTATGTTGGCAATATCATTGTCATTGATGTCAAAAGGGAGCTTATTAGAATTATATATGTCATTGATGCTCAAGGATAAATATGGTGATTAGAAGATATGAACGGGATCCTATCAGAGGTCTAGGATGATTTGAGTACTTGTGTGCATGAGTGGAATTCATTTGGTTCTTCATATTAATCATCTAAACATTTTAGGTCTATATAGGAAAATCTAAATAGGTAGTTTGTTGATGCCACCATTGCCACATGTGAATGAGTCTAGGGGAGCTGGTCATATGGTTGTGATCACATTAGTCTCTATTTATTATGTACCATATTTGAATTTATGTTACTAAGTGTAGTAGAAGATATGGGGATGTAAAATTGGCTACTCAAATAAAATTCACTAAGATTATATACTTAGACAAATTTGTAAAATGGTTTAAGAAAAGCCAAGTATATTGATGAGGTTAGCATTTGCACACATGGAGGTGTTAGGATAAAATGATCATATAGGTTTGTTCATTTTTTTGCCTAGTCACTATGTGCTAAATCTCAGGTCACATGATGTAGTGTGTGTGATAAAACAAATGCATAAGCAAAGTTGAGCTCCCAAGGATTTTGATAGTGTTTTTTCCACACTTAGTCAAATTTGTAGATATCAAGAAAAAGCTGAGTAGGCATTTTTATTATGTCATATATTACATGTATAAAAGTTTTTATATTAGAATAATATATGGATGGAATAACCTATGTGAGAGGATCTTATGTGATAAATTAAAAGTCATGGAATGAAGCACATCAAAAGTTGTGCATGAACAAATTTTGCCTTCCAAGAAGTTCTAAGCATAGTTAGCTTTGTGGTAGAAGAATCCAAGTGAGTCGATAAATGACATTATATCTCACATGCACAAAGTATTTAGGAATAAATTAGCATATAGGTATGTTCATTATCATGCCTAGTTTATATAATCCAAATTTCAAAATAGGTGGATGAATGAAGCAAAAGGTATGAAGGTGAAAAGTTAACCTTCTAGGCATATTGAGATGGTCCCTATACTTAGTCAAAATCTGCATAAGGTAAAGTTTGAGCTTGTTATAAGATCAATGATTAATGATTAATCATACATTGAAGATCCAATGAAGCATAAAAGTTTAACTTATCAAAGTTACCTCTTGGTAAATGCGCTAGTGATAACTATCACAATCATGGAGCATTGAATGGTAAATATATGATGTGGTTTAAAATCAATTAGTCAATAATCAATGCAAGGATGATAAGTGTCTCAATAGAAAGAAATGATAATAATGTGAAAAAGGCATGTGCTAATTCCAAGTGTCACATTCATAGGAGCTTGTTAGAAATAAAGTTCAAGCTTTTCAGAATATCAAATGGTAAATAGTTGATCATGAAATATAGATCCAATGGAGTGAGTGGACTTAATGAGATCAAGAGCTTGAGGTTTAACCATAGATACAAATAAATCTTATGAAACTTTAAAGATCTAAAGGCATGCAAAGATCAATGAACATGTTTTGAAGGTTGGAATATTAAAGTTTTAAAGCATATAAAGATCAAATAGAGTGTGTAATCCTATCAGATCTTGATCCAATGGACACATTTTAAAGTTGATAAATTTAAATGAATACTATCAAATCAGGGTGCCAAAATTAATATTAATAGATGATATTTAAATATGATCATGTTAATGGTCAAGTACAGGAACATGTAGGAACATGGAGGTAAGCCATATATTACAGTATAAACAATGAGATTAATTGTTCTAATTGATAAAATTTATGAAATAATGTATGTACATAAAAACTAGCATCTAAAAAATGATATAAATAGTAATGAGACCAAGAATCATAGTGGTGGAGCATGAGTTCAAGATGCAGGAAACTTGTAGTTAAAGACATGAATTAAGTCCAATAGAATTGAGTATGATGTGTTATAAAACTAGTGTGAACATGGAGAATATGTAAAGACCTAAATAAAATGATTATATATATGTCATCTAGGATATAGGTAGATGCTACTCGTATTATTGAATTATGCCAAATAGAGAAATATAGAGACATAGAACGAGAGGGGTAGAGAATAAAAGAGAAGGGAATAGAAGAGAGATGAAGTGTAAAGCATGAGTAGTTACAAACTAGACCAATAATAGAGAATAGAGAATTGGATTCATTTATGAATCTATATTATAATATGGAGTTGTAGATCTATAGTGGAATATAACAGGTAGGTGCCACCAGATAAGCTAATCTGGTGCTCAGTTAGGGAGTTGGTGCTTCCTTAGAGTAGGTACTCTTAAATCATGGGATTGGTGTCTCCTTAGGGTTGGTTCCATTAAACATTATAACTATTAAGGTTCCTTTTATGAGGTTTAATTAGAATGGTATATTCTAGTAACTATTCTCATGGTGGTTTTTCCCATATTAGGTTTTCCATGGTATATCTAGTGTTATGTCTATTTATGTGTTTGTGATCTCTACAAATAGTTTTAATCTAAATTAAAAGGTTTCAAAAGGACTAATTTAATCAATATACTGATTCACCCTCCACCTCTCAATATATATTAATGTTCCAATAATTGGTATTAGAGCCTGGGTTCCTTAAAATAAGATTAATCAGCTTAGGTAGATCTTGGATGGTGAACACAAATGGCTATTCAAGAAGGATATTCATTAAACAAGGCACCTCTCTTTAATAGATCTAAGTTTGAATTTTGGAGCATAATAATGTAAGCATATTTGTCTTCATTAGGTTTTGATGTATGGATGTCTATGGTAAATAGATATACATCTCATGCTATAACTCCTACTGATCATGATACTAAGAAGGCATATGAGAGCAATGTCAAGGCTAAGAATGTTATTCTATGTGGATTGTCTAATTTAGAGTTTTTCAAAGTGATGCATTGTTAGAATGCATAAGATATCTATAAAAAATTAAAAATCATCTATGAAGGTGATGACAAGGTAAAGCAGGCCAAGCTAAAAATATTCAAAGTCAAGTTTGAAATCCTTAAAATTAATGAAGAAGATGAAATTGTAGACTACCTCATCATAGTAGATGAAATACTCAATGCAATCAGAGGCCTTGGAGAAGAGATGAAATATCTAGTCATTATCAATAAGGTCTTAAGATCTCTACCATTAAGGTATGACTCAAAAATATATGTAATAAAGTAATAGATCTAGATAAAGTCACTGTTGATGAGTTGCATGGAACCTTCATAGCCTATGAGATGAGAATGGGAGAGATAGATAATTTCAAGAGATAAGTTGATTTCAAAGTATCTAAATAAATGAAGGTAGAAGCACTTACATTTATATCTAAGGAGATTGATGAAGAAGAAGCCAAATTTATCAAAAGATTGAGAAGAGGGTTTGGAAATTATAAAGGTAAGTTACCCTTAATTTTTTTTATAAAGTAGTATATTTTGCTACTAAATGCCCTTACAATAAGAAGGATAACATTGAGAAATAATAGAATAGGAAAAAAGGTGAAACCTCACTATTCCAAGAAGAATGATTTCTTCAAAAATAAGAAAGGCCTATACACAAAAGAAGACAATGATTTAATAGATGATAGTGATAATTCTAATGATAATCATGACTATGCTTTTATGGATAAGGAAAATGAAGTCCTCTTTATGAAAATAGGATCAAATTATATGGATCAATAATAAGTTGAATACTTAGATGATGAATAAGAAGGATACGTGGATCTAGAGTGTTAACTCCTCTGTGATTTAGAGGAGATTGACAAGCTAAGAAAAAAGAGTTCAAAATAGAAAAAGCCTGGATAAAAGGAAATTGTTAAAATGTCCAAAAGTATTGAGAAATATGATAAGATGATAGTGAGCCTAAAGACACAAGTTGAAGAGGCCAAAATAATATAATATGTAGTCAAACTTGAACTACAATCTAAATTTGATGAGTGCATGAAGTTAGAAAAAGAGATAATGGCTTTGAGAAAGCTAAAGGACAACTAGAAAAAATTATGAAGTTGATAGGAGGATCAAACATTTTTGATGAATTGATCAACTCTCAAAATCCTTCAAAATCCTTCCATAACTATTAAATTTGCTAACCAATATGACAACTTTAAATTTGGAGAATCAGGAGCAAAGAAAGAGAGCTTGCAAAGATACACAAAAAAACTCAAATATAGTTGATGTGAAGAAATATGAAGGATAAAATAAGCTTGAAGAAAAGAATAAGAAAAAGGTAGCTGATGTATATGGATACACAAAAGTGAGAGACTTGAAGAAGCTAGAGTTTAGATGAGTTCTTCATACTACTCAAAGAAATGCTATGCCTAGGTATTCCTCCTCTTTCTATGGTTATTTTTATACATATAATCAATTTAGTCATATGGATATTGATTTTAGAGTTATAATTAAAAGGAGAACACATTTTATAATTATAAATTTATTTTTTCCCTTGTTAGATATGAATGTAATATGTTATAATTGTAATTATTTTGGTCACATAGCTAAATAATGTAGAAAAAACTTTATAAGACCCAATGTGAAAAAAGGTTCACAAGTCTTATAAAAGGAGACAAATAATCCAAATAAGAAACCAAAAGATGTGTGGAGATTGAAAAGTCAATCTATGATTACTCAATTTACACTACATACCAAGGAGCTCGATTTATGGGTAATTGACAATGGTTACTCAAAACATATGACTGATGATAAGATTAAGTTAATCAAATTGAGAAAATATAATCAAGGATATACTATCTTGGGAGACAACACTATAGTAAAGTTCAGAGGTAAAGGAACCTTGAACATAGATGAAAATTTTCCTACACATGATGTCCTTTATGTTGAAGGATTGAAGCGTAATTTGCTAAGTATTAACCAAATGTGTGACAGTGGATACAAGGTCACATTTAATATAGAAGGCTATAAGTTAAAGATATCTAGAAGACTATTTGTAGAAGGTAAAATAACTAAAATCAATATCTATAATCTTGTTGAAGTGAATGGTAATAGCTACCTGATAGGAAAAATTGATGAGAGTTAGTTATGGCATAGAAGAATGGGTCATGTCAAATTTGATAATCTAGTCCAAGTGAGATCAAATAAGTGTGTTCAACACATGCCTAATATAACCAAACCTATAGATAATACTTACAAGGAATGTCAACTAGGCAAGTAGGTAAGGGTAAGATTTCAAACAAAGGAGTATGCAACTACAAAGCCTCTAGAATTATTTCATATTAATCTTTATGGTCTTACTAAGATGAGGATCTAAAAGAGAGAGATACTTCATTTTATTTGTAGATGATTACTCAAGAATTACATGGATAACCTTTTTGAAAGGCAAGTCATAGGTATTTGAGACATTTAAGATCTTTAGGTCCATGGTGGAGAATGAGAGTGGATGCAAAATCAAATTCTTAATATATTATAAAGGTGCTTAATTCACCTCAAATGAGTTTAGAGATTATTGTGAGAAGAATGGAGTCAAAAGAGAAAGGACTCCACATCAAAATGGAGTTATTGAAAGAAAGAACATGATAGTTAAGGAGATGGCCATAACAATGTTAAAAGAGGCCAAGTTACTTGAAGGATACTAGAGAGAAGCAATCCAAATATCTTGAATAGATTTCATATAAGGGTAAATAGTGATAAAAATCCCTATGAAATATGGTTTGAAAAACCTACCTCTGTGAATCTTTGATAGCAAATGCTACATCAGGAGAAAGGAGGAAAAATTGGGGATCTTTGAATCAATATTTGATGAAGGAATATTTCTTGGTTATTCTACCCAAAGAAAATCATACATATGTTACAATAAAAGGCTACACAAGATTTTATAGAGCATCAATGTCAAGGATGAAGAAGGCTTGAAACATGCTAGACCTAACAAGGAAATCTATATTGAAGAATCAAATTCTAAAGAGTAAGCAAATAATGAAGAACATGAGGAAGAAAATGAAAATACAACTTCAAGATTTTTTCAAAAGGATCATCCTATATAACAAATCATTGAAAACAAGAATTAAGGAGTTAAGATAAGGAGAAGAGTTATAATGAATAAGGAGCAAGTAATTTTTACTCTAATGTCTGAAATTGAGCCTAAAAGCTATGTTGAAGCCAACAAGGATGAGAATTAGCTAAAATCCATGGAAGAAGAACTTATCCAAATTCAAAATAAAAAAACCTTGGCAATTAGTTATAAGACCTTGAAACAAGAATATGATAGGTAAAAAGTGGGTCTTTAGAAGCAATCTCAATGAGGATGAAGTTGTTATAAGAAATAAAACAAGATTGGTGTGCAAAGGATATGCACAAGTTGAGGGCATAGATTTTGAGGAAACACTAGCTCCAATTATTAGATTGGAATATATAAGAATATTTTTAGCATTATTTGTTTACAAGAGGTTAAAAGTATATCAAATGGATGTTAATTTTGCTTTCTTGAATGGGAACCTAGAAGAGGAAGTCTACATAGAACAACCTAAAGGTTTTTAGCTAGCAGACAAAGAAGATTATGTTTTTAGACTAAATAAATCTCTTTATAGTCTAAAATAGGAACCTATAGCATGGTATTTAAGATTAGACCAATGCTTGCAATAATATGGATTCAATAAAGGGTGTGCAGATAATGAGTCGTACTTCAAATCAGAAGCTGAGCATATTTTGATTGTTATTGTATAATAGAAGACATTATCTTTGGTGGTAGAAACAAAAAAATGTGCAAAGAATTTGATACATAAATTCAAAGTGAATTTGATATGTCTATGATTGGATAACTTTCCTTCTTCCTTGGTCTATAAATAGCACAAAATGATGAATGGATATTTATATCTCAAACTAAGTATGCAAAGGAAATGCTCAATAAGTTTGGAATGGAAGATAACAAACTAGTTAATACTCCCATGATAATTGGATATAATTTAAACAAAGAGGATGAGTCCCTTGATGCAAATTACAATATATATAGATCACTGATAGGTAGCTTGTTATACCTAAATACATCAAAACTAGATATCATGCAAGCAATGTGTATGGTTTTAAGATTTCAAGCTTATCCTAAGGAGTCACATGTCAATGCAGTGAAAAGGATCTTTAGATATATCAAAATCACTATTGACTATGGCCTATGGTATCCTAAAAGTGAAGACTTAACTTTGATATCATATATAGATGTTGATTGGGAAGGAAGTGTGGATGATATAAGAAACACTAGTGGTGGTGAATTTTTCCTTGGAAATAGACTTGTTTCATGGCTAATCAAAAAGAAAGAGTTAGTTACTCTTTCTACAATAGAATTAGAGTATGTGGTAGCAATGACATGTTTCAATCAAGACTTGTGGATGAATCAAACACTAAAATACATCAAGGTAGAGTACAAATCACCTATCTCTATTCTTTATGATAATTTAAGTGCTATCAACATATCAAAAACTTTAGTGATGCATTACAGAACCAAACACATATTAATAAAATATCACTTCTTAAGAGAAAAGGTTGTAGATAAAGAGGTCATAATGGAATATGTGCCAACTCAGGATCAAATTGTAGACATATTCACCAAACCTCTTCCCAAGGAATAATTTAAGTATCTAAGATAGAAGTTGGGAGTGGTGGATCCTACATCACATCACTAGATCCTAGTGATAGGGCATGAGTCTAGGGGAAGTATCATAGAAGTCATTTTAATCCCTAGTAGAAGAGATGAAAGGAAATTTAGGTATGCATTCTTTTGAAAATTTCTAATGAGTTAATGTTTATAGATTCTTGGACAAACTCATTTATATAATAAAGAGGGGAGAAACATTTAGACAAATAGTGAGAAAGAGTCCCTTTGACATTGATGTCAAAAGGGAGAATAAGTCAAAATTATCTCTACAAAATTTTGGAGAAAAGGTACAAATGATAAATAAGATCAGAGCATGTGTCCAAGTTATGTTTAGGAAAATGTACCATTGCCTAAGGGGGATAAAGTTTGGTATGAATATCTTCATTTCATACTCATCAAAAACTAATGCAAGAAATGATAGATAAGGATCATAATATTAGAAGATTAGAGAATTTAGTTTTATATCAATGACAAAGGGGGAGATTGTTGGCAATATGATTGTCATTGATGTCAAAAGGGAGATTATTGGCATTATAGATGTCATTGATGCTTAGGGATGAATATGGTGATTAAAATATATGCAAGGGATATTATGAGAGGTCTAGGATGATTAGATTTCTTGTGCACATGAGTGAAATTCATCCAGTTCTTCAAATTAATCATTTAGACATTTTGGGTTGATAGAGGAAAATCTAAGTAGGTAGTTTATTGATATCACCATTGCCATGTTGAATGAGTCTGGGGGAGCTAGTCATATGGTTATGATATCACTACTCCCTAGTTGTTATGTAAGATATTTTAAGTTATATGATGAAGTGACACATAAGTAAATATGGGGATGCAAAGTTGGCTACTCAAAAAAAAATCACTAAGATTCTATACATAGCCAAATTTGTAAAAGGGTTCAAGAAGAACCAAGTAAGCATATTGATGAGGTCAACATTTGAACACACATGGATATGTTAGGATAAAATGATCATATGGGTTTTTTTTTGTGTCTATTTTCTATGAGTTAAATATCAAGCCATGTAATTTAGTGTGATAAAAGATATGGATAAATAAATTTAAGTTCCCAAGTATTTTGACTGTGTTTTCCCAGACAGTCAAATTTACAAATAGCAAGAAAAGTTTAGTAGGAATTTTTATGATGTAATATATTTCATGTATCAAGGATTTAAAAATATATGAATATATGGATGGAATCCCCTATGTAAGGGTATATTATGCACTAAATTATAGGTCATGTGATGAATCACATCAAAAGTTATGCAAGAATAAAGTTTGCCTTCCAAGTGGTTTGAAGCATAGTTATCTCTATGGTAGAATAATTTGAGTGAGTAGATTAATGGAATTATATCTCACACATGTGAAATATTCAAGAAAAAATGAGCATATGTGTTTGTTTATTATCATGCCTAGTTTATATAGTCCAAATTTTAGAATAGGCAGATAAGCAAAGCAAAAGATATGACAGTGAAAAATTACCCTTCCAAGCATATTGAGATGTCCCCATACTTAGTCAAAATTTTCACAAGGTAAAATTTGAGCTTGTTATAAGATAAATGGTTAGAACTTAATCTAACATTAAAGATCTAATGAATCATATAAAATTCAACTTGTCAAAAGTGTCTGGATAAATGCACTAGTGACAAGTGTCACAATCATGGAGCATTGAATAGTAAATATATGATGTGGTTTAAAATCAATTAGTCAATGATCAATGTAAGGATGAAAAGTGTCTCAATAGTAGGAATTGATATCAATGTGAATAATTATGTGTTAATTCCAATTCTCAGAATTAATGGTATGCAAAGACCTAGATCAAATAATTATATATGTCATCTAGGATATAGGTAGATGTTGCTAGTATTATTGAATTATGTCAAATAGAGAAATATAGAGACATAGAACCAAAGGGGTAGGGAAGAAAAGAGAAGGGTAGAGAAGAGAGATGAAGTGTAGAGCATGAGCATTTACAGACCAAACCTATAATAGAGAATAGAAAATTGGATTTATTTAAGAATTTGTATTGTAATCTGGAGTTGTAGCAATATAGGAAAATCTTATAGGTAGGTGCCATCAGATAATCTAAGTTAGTTCATAGTTAGGAAGTGGGTGCTTATTTAAAGTAGATACTCTTAAATCAGGGGATTGGTGTCTCCTTAGGGTTGGTTACCTTAAACATTATAACTAGTAGGGTTATTTTTTATGAAGCTAGATAAGAATGGTAGATTTTAACAACAATTCTCATTGTGGTTTTTCCCATATTGTGTTTTCTATGGTATATCTAGTGTCATGTTTATTTTTTTATGATCTCTACATATAGTTTTAATATGCATTAAAAGGTTTTAAAAGGACTAAGTTAATAACTATACTAATTCACCCCTCCTCTCAATATATAGTTGTGTTATAACATTTTAGACTTTCAAATTATCTTCTCTGAGTTTTCAACTTGGACAATTTGACATTGGAGTCTCCTTCATGAATATTTTTCAACTTATCCCACATGTCTTTGGTAGACATATAATGCATAACCTTCACAAGTTCTACTTCAAATAGACCACATATAATGTCATTCATTACTTTTGAGTTATTGTCATTAGCCTTCTTACTTGTTACATCTATAGGAGGAATAGGTGGTGTAGTATACCCATACAAGATTGATTTAAAAACATCACAAAATTGAGACATCATATAAATACTCATCCTCACAGTCCAAAAAATATAATTGGAGACATTAAACAATGTAACTTTTCTTGTAGATAAACCACCTTGAGCTTGACTAGCCGTCTTAGGTTGTTTAAAATCTCTTTTATGTTGTAATACCTCCTTCAAAGGAAATTATCTAATAATAAATGTTGGAAGTGTATAATGAGAGTGGGGGAGTGAATTAGTTGCTTAAAAATCACTATTCAATTCAATTCATCATTATCTGAAGCATTCATTCACATAAAATAATAATTCATAAACAAAGCAATTACATAAGCATATCATAAGGAAACACAAGAGATATATGGGAAACCCTCTAGGGGAATAAAACCCACTAAATCATGTATATGGACTAAATTCATATAATTTAAATATCAAATGTTAGTGAATCACCAACTTCACAAGGAGCTCCAACCCCTATCTAGATAAGCACCAACTTAACTAGTCTTCTACAAGCTCTATCTTGCAAGGAGGCTCTAAAACCCTAGGTAACTAAGAAAAATTTAGTAATATCTTATATTTTATCACCTTATAATACCTATTTATAATATTAAACTAATTATTACCTCATTTTGTTTCACTCTTTACCCTTCAATCTCCCTCAACTAGCCTCTTAGGCCTTCTCGCTCAAATAACCCTCTATATGGTAAAAATAGGTCAAATTACCTTCCTTAATACTTGTATAATAATGTTTATATACTCATGTCATGTTTTTATCATCTTATTTATTATATTTAATCTCTTAAAATATCCATAAAAACACTATATACTTCACTCAATAGCTCAATTCTTTAACTAGTCAAAATAGGCTTATTAGCCCTGGACTTTTTACTTGATTCTTTCTCATACCTATCTTTGTTGGATAATTACCTTACCAGAATTGGATTATTATTTAAATATATCACTACAAACATTTAATGAGTGAAAAAAACAATACATAAGTTGGTCATAGTCCATAAGGACCAAATCCTCCATTAGGCCTAATAGAGACTTAATGCCATTAGGTCTATCTTATCCACATGTTACCATTTTGACCCTTAGGAACACTTCCTATCTTAACCAATAAATAAAAAATTCATACAAACCTCAAATATACCATTTATAATTTCAACTTAAGTCCCCAATTCCATTTTTCCCATCTCACAATTTGGACCTACCAATTAGGACTCCTCGCTAATCGGCCTTCTCGCTACCTGTAAGTTTGTCTTGAAAATTTTAACTAAATACACAAATTTAAAACAAAAAAAATGAATTAAATAATATTAATAGGACCATAATGAATTAAAAAAATTTAAAAATTCTTTTTTCTCCACCACATAGACCAAAGGGCCTCAATAACATTCATATAGATGACTTACTCAGAAACACTAAACACTGTCAATACATAGTCAAAATCATTTGAATTTCCAAGTTTAATAAGGGACTTCCAATGAGGAAAAATTTATTCACATGATCCTATTATAATTTTATAACACCTTTAGTATCTTTATATCATTCATCTTAGTGAAAATTGACTCAAGAACATCTTTTTCACATACATAGAAAATTTGCATGTAGGACCAAAAACATAGTCAAGAAAATCAACTTGTATAACACCTATGATTTTTATGAAAATTTATCATACTTATCACATATATATAAATATATATAGGATGGTCATGTATAAATATTTGTCTTACAGACCAATCTCACTATGTCACTCTACATAGACTCCATTATGTTAGATAGACCGATTTGGTGACAATTTTTTTCATAGGTGTAGGCATATTCAACACATATAGATCAACGGGATATGAAGGATAGGTATTTAATAATGACCCTATGCCTTAGGGTCCATTTCTAGTCCTCTATATCCAATCTTTAATATCATTCTCATTCTCACCTAGTTTCTTCACTATTTTCCTCATTAGGCTAGTTTAGCAATAGGCTAGTTTCATGCTTTTACCTAGTCAACCCTTCCTATAACATCAAAAATCCTAAAAATAAGGATTTTCGTGTAAATTATACTCATTATTAGGACAAATAAAAACCACATTAGGAAATATTTGAGATTCCTTTTCACATTCCAAACACCAAAATAGGTCAAATTAACCATTATTATCCATAATTAATTATATCTTTCCTATCAGGTCTTTGTAAGGAGTTTAGGAGGGTTTTGACCATATTACCTTCTTAGCAATCATTCATAAAGTATTTCCCCTTAATTCCAAAAAAAATCCAAAAAATTCAATAGAGGGACCTTACCCAACTACCATAAAGTTCTTAGGATCTCATGCAAAGGTTTCATATGCCAATGAGCATGTAAAACTTATTTTCGGGTCTGTAATGCCCTTTTATGTGTACACAGTCAACCTTATCATCAAATTTCTTACTTTCTTCTTTAGGTATTGAATTTAAACTTGGTCAACATGTTTATAACACTATAGGTTGCTTTGTGCATTTAAGCCTTATACTAGTAGTCCTACTTAGACTATGAACACAGCCTAAAACATAATATATTATTCTCAACCCTTAATCCACATGTCATATATCATCATAACATAATCTCATACTACCAACCTTACTCACTTTTTTCTCCAATGGCTTAACTCACCATGCTATCAGGCTTATCTCACTATGTCACTTCATACAAGAGCTAAGTTTCAATCTTGTCCTTTGAACTCATATGAAGGATTATTTACCTCTTTCCCATGTTATCATAGATTATAATACTTACTTATACCTGTACTAACTTAAATCACATGGTTTCATCATGCATCATGCATACATTTTCTCACAGAGCTAGGCTAGGCTACTCAAGATGCCTAGTGCTTAGCATTTTGACACAAAAAGATAGTTAAATGATCTCATTATTTTAATAATTATTTATTAAATACAAATCCATTCTTAATATACTTTATAATCTTTTCATATTTATAACTTTGTACCAAGATGTGCTTACCTTGTATGATTCTTAGTACTTAGAGCTCAAACAAGATGCTTCTCTTGTATCTTAATCATGACCTTGACATGACATAAAACCTCAAAAAGGATACAAGGTTTCCTTAAAAAATTATCTCAATAGATAAATAAAAAATATTAGTCACACACCTCTTTACCAAGCATTACATTAATTCTGACTTCTGACTTGAAGGACATTCAATCTTGACTTTGACATCAACGATAACATTAATGACTTAATACCAATACTAGGTCCATACCTCAACATTATTATTTCATGCTACACTTTAGAAATATAATTTTCCCATGCCAATACAAAATCAAGAGATGAAAAAAGTTTTATAAGATTAACCAAGAAAATTTTCAAGTTTCTTGAGCCCTCCACCCATCCCTCAAATTGAAGTTGTCAATGAAGATCAAGGCATATTAGAATGTCATAGATTGATTATTGAGAGGAATGATAAATATAAAGCATCCCTAAAACAAGTTTCTTTCCCTTATTTCAAATAAATATTTAATGAAACTATTACTTCCAAATCTCAAATCCTTATTAATTCTTCTTTAATCCTAAAGACCATTAAAGAGCATCCCATTATGACCTACAATCCTATGCCACCAAATATAGCCTCTTTCCCTCCCACCATTCCAATTTTTAAAGGATGAATGGAGGGTGAAATAAAAACATGTAGGTGAAGAGGAAAAATTGTCAAGAGAGGATGATCAAGAGTTGTGTTGCTCAAATGAGCTTCAATTTGACATAGAAGAAGATCATGTTACAACCCTTTAGGATCAAAATAAAAGTGTAGATACAAGTGAGATTAAATAATTATATAATGAAGATTTATAATATTAAATGACAATATCTAGTGATATTATAGTAGTGGTTTCACAAGGTAAAACCCTATGCATGAAATAAGTAAATAAAAAGAAGCTACAAGTGAATATCAAGAAGTTTTTTATGACTTACAGTAGCAACACTTTGAGTTGATTCAAGACTTTGAGAATTTTTGTAGGCCTTTATCTACTTATAAAGACATTAATAAAGTGGTATTGAAGGTAAATCAGAATGTAGTTACATTGAAAATATTTCTTAGTGTCAAAAAGTAGTACGAGGTGAGTATTCAACCACATGATAGTTTAAGCTATAAAAACTTCAATAAAAACACTAGAACTTACACTCCAATCCTAGATCTTAGGGGTGAGCTTAGTAAAAAAATAAAAATGAAATCAAAACTAAAATGTAAAAAATAACAAATCCTTTACCTTCCTTGGGATCTCCAAATTCTTTGTTGAGTGGCTTTCTCGGCTTGTGTATCAAAGAGTCTTTGGTAAATAAAGCTTGTAGCATCCTCTCCTTGGAATCATTGTGGCTTGGCTTAATATTTTGGCTTTATAGTATTTCTTGCAATAAAATATCTTATGTCTCTCTCCAAATCTACATTATAACTTTGGCTTATGAGATCTTGGAAATCATTTTTGCATGATAAATTTGCACCAAAATAGCTTAAAATTCACTTGGCATGGAATTGTCTTTATAGAAAATGTATTTAAATTTAACCTTAAGAGAGTTAAGGTGGATTTTAAACATGGAATGGGTTCAAACCTAGCCTAGGTGAGTCAAATATAACATCAATAGAGTTAATATTGATCAATTAATCATGATTTTCAATGAATAGGGATGGGTCTCCAAAATGATATATTTTAGGATATTTTCAAAGAGCTTGACATATCATAAAGGTAATGATGATAGGATATTATATTTGAATATTAGAATTTTTTTAAGTTATTCATTAATTTCAAATGGATAATTAAACTAGGCATTTTGATTTGGTTTAGCTTGTTAATTAATTATGATTGTCCATTTATCATTTCCAAGATTTAATATTTGTTCATGTGCCCCAGTTAATACATCCATAGGCCAAATTAATTATTATGATAATACAAGATGATTAAGGATGAATACATGAGAGGTTATGGTTGCTTATGATAAGATACCCCAATTATGGATGCCCCAATGTCATTTTGATCCTTGATTAATGATGCATAAATAAATTTGGGATGTTCAGTGATTCCTAGACTTAATTTGTAATGGTCGGTAGGAATCAATCTGAAGTTCAATGAAAAGTTAGTGGTGGGCAAGTTTAGGTGTATATAGTTTATCCCTATTTGGGAAGGCATTAAAATATATATGCATAGTAACATATTCTCAAAGAATGAAAAGGTCATGTATGCCTATGAATTCAACATCAATGTATTAAATATAGGTTCCCCCTTGAGGGAGTGGTTGGCAAAAAGGGTCAATTATTATCCCCTCAAAAAGAGGAAATAATGGGACTAAAAAGATGAAATGAGGTGGAAAGGACTGATTTACCCATAGGTGGTTATAGTCAGTGGTATATAGATCTACTACATTTGGGTAGACAAACAAGATGATTTCCTCGTAGGTGGTTATAATCATCAACATAGGTGGAAATAAAAGGTAATAATTTACCCAAAGGTGGTTATAATCATTGAAAAATTCTTAGGGTAACAAGAGAATGATTTGAGAATAGGTGATTATAATCAATAAAAGGGAAAATAATGATTTACCCACATGTGGTTATAATCATTGGTAAGATTAAAAAAACTCTCTAGTTGGGTGGATAGAGATAATGGTTTGCATAAAGGTATTTATAAGAATTATCACAATGAAAACATGCCTTATTTGGGTATAAGAAATAAAATTATTTGCCCAAAGGCAGTTATAATCATTAACCTTCAAAGGGATGAAAACACAATGATTTGCCCACAAGAAGTTATAACCATTGGCTTAGTGGGTGGGATGGTATAAAATGATTTTCCCATAGGAAATTATAATCATTATACTCTAATTATGGAAAACATGATAATGGAGCTTATGAGATAAATCTAAAATCATAGAGTAAGGGTAAGATCATACAAAGGAGAATGTTAAATTTGGTCAACCTACTAGTATGAAGATGTTCATCCTGACTATCAAAGGGGAAAATTCTTCATTAGGTAATTATATTTTTAAGGATATTATTTGGATTATATTGGGAATTTCAAGTGCCAAGGATTATTTTGGCCTCATTATTGTGTAGAATTCTCTATATGTTTTTTTAATAGTATGTGATGGTAGGCATCATGATAAAACACCATGATAACTAGCCAAAAATATGCATAAAAATTAACACATGATCTAATAAACAAGTGAAAATAATGCACTAATGATAAAAACCATGATGACAATATTGATGTATGAATATGGATGGATTTAAGACTAATTTACAAGGAATCACCCAATGAATGCCATAGAATGAACCAAGGCACAACAAGAAAGCAAACAAATAAAGAAACAAAAACCCAAGAAAAGAAATAAATAAAACAAAACAAAGAGAAACAACAAATAAAAAATGGTTAATCATAATATTAGTACAAACAACACATCACAAACAAGATGATGAACATTGTCCCTAAATTATAAGAGATAACTAAAAAAATAAACAAGATGGGGGAATAGAAGAAAAGAAAGGGGGTGGTTGAGCTATATCCATATTCACTAGGAAAGATGAAACTACCTACATAGTTGCATGGATGTGATATCTAACAAAAAATTCAAGCCAAATGTAGTTCTCTTAGTAAATGGGATAGAAGGAAAATGATGCTAAGAATAAAACATGATTATGTTATATAATAATATGGAAATGATCTTGAAAAATGGTGAGAGCATGGGATGTGAGGCCATTAAGGATGGGGAAACTAAATGACAAGTGGTTGCTTGTGAGATAACTAGGGATCCCATAATCCTTAAGGCAAAGAATTGGTCAATATTTATAATTTTTGAGATCACTTTTACAAATATTTTTAGAATTTTTAGAGTATATCAAATTGATAGAGAATGAAAAGAGCTTAAATGGTTCAAGATTGAAAAATAGAGAGAGTGTTAAAAAATAAAATGCTTTCAAAATAATGAGAGCATTCAAACTTAAAATGTTCATAAACTAATGATAGCATGGCAATGGGTGATTGAGTTGATCTCAATGTACATTGAGTACTGCATACATAATCCTAGGATGGGATCTCAAGTCATTGTAGTTCCTCCCTATAATAGAGGAATTTGACTAGGTTGTAGAAAAATCTCAAACAAAATAGGTAGATTAGGAAAATGGTATAGTAGGACATAAGCATTGTAAGGTGGTACTTCAAGGCATGATAAACAAATTTTGTCCCTAATTTTCACATAGGTATTTATAATTAGTATCATGATGGTGAGAAATTGATTTGCCCAAAGGTGGTTATAATTAGAAACACTTGGTATAGAATGAAACAATAAATGAAGGATGAAATTGATAAAACAATGGTATACTACTCTAAAATATAGCCTCTATCTAAAATACATAATCATCTACTAAAGCTTCATCAAAATATTTGTGCTAAAAAAGGTCATGAAACCAATGGAACAAGAGAAGGTCAAATGGTTGGGTAGGGAGGGTAAAACCAACTTAGCCAATAGGAAAGGTATAGTAGAACAACATATGATAAAATGGTATGGTAAAAAGAATAATGATAGTATTATGATATGATGGAAATGTGCCTCATAGACAATACACCAAGTCTCTCAAGAAAAGTAATGATTGAGATGTATAATGTTCATCAACTCATCAAGTTCATCCCCCTTTAGTGTTAAAAACCTATATGCTCTAGATCCATAATTTTTAATAATGATGAATGGGCCTATTCAGTTGGGTTTAAACTTACCCTTGTATTTATTCTCAACCATAGTATTTTATTGGTTTTATTTAAGTACAAGATCATCAAGCTCAAATTCTGTATGTATAACCCACCAATTGTAATGTCCATAAAGTTAGTTCATGTATGCTTAAAGTTTATTGATTACGTCCATGCATTTATCATCAAGTAAATCTAGTTCTTACAAGTGATCTACTCGATAGTCTTCATCATCTAGGACATGCTTCAAATAAATGCACAAAAAAGATAAGTTGACCTCAATGGGAAGAATGGCCCAGTGCCATAAATTAGTGAATATGGAGTGGTTCTTTTTGGAGTATGGTGGTTGGCATGGTATGCCTAGAGGGCATAAAATATTTGGAGGTGCCAATCATGGCTAGAATCATTGACAATATTCTTAAGGATGTTGACAATGGTTTTATTATATGTTTTGGCTTGGCCACTACCTTATGTATAATATGCTATGGAAAAATGTTGAGTAATTTTTTACTTAGAACACAAAAATTTGACATCCTTATTTTTGAACAATCCACCATTATCAGATATAATGTTAGATGAGATACCATGATGGAAAATGAGATGGTTAAATATGAATTTGGAAATTTTCTTTTCACTCATGTATGTGAAGGGTATAGCTTCAACATACTTATTGAAATATTTGGTAATGGTGAGGATGTGTTTATGGCCATTAGATGAGGTGAGGTTTATCTTTATAATGAGATCAAGGCCCCATGTTTCAAATGGCCATGGTGTAAGCATTGGTTTCAAATTTTTGGCTAGGGCATGAATTAGATTGACATGCCTTTGAAATTTGTCACACTTTTTATCATACGTAGCTATATCTATATCTATTGTTGGCCAATAATACTTGATAAATAGGAGATTTTAGGCTAGAACGACCCTGCTAGTGTGGATCCACATACTCCTTTATGAACTTCTCATAATGCTAATGTTGATTCTTCTAAAATTAAATAATGAATCATAGCTACATAAAATTTATGGATGTAAATAGTGGGTCCAAGTAAGATATAATGTGTGACATGGTGGATAAAGGCATTGCATTATTTTTAGGATGTGTTTGGTGGAATAATTTTTCCATGAAGATAGGCATAAAAGTTTGAATACCATACATATATGGGGAAAGTAATATCACATATCATTGTGATGGTTGAAGGTTCATGAGCTGGTATTAGAAGATTTTAAATGAGGAACTGATATTCTTTTATCATGTATGATTGATAAATCAAGGATCTAATGGTGGCCATAGAATTTACTATTTGTTACTAGCCCTTAGTCTATTTTCAAATTGGACATCAACAATTTTTTTGTTTGAGATTGTCAACCATGGCCTTTTATGGTACTAGTTTATCATCCTTGGTCTGAAAATGGTTTGTAACCTGATGAAAGGTTAACTAAGAATCACCATAAACATTAAGATGTTAAATACTCTAGTGTACTACCTATAAAAGTCTTGTAATAAGTGATTCATATTTGGTCATGTCATTAGTATAAGGAAAGTTGAACCAAAATGATTTAAAGATTAGATCCCTCTATAGTGTAATAAATGAAAGGCCTACCCCTAATCCATGTGAAATGAATGATCCATAAAAATATAGCTTTTAGTGCTTCTCCCCAAGAGGTGTTTCAAGGATGGTCATAATGGACTCATTTGGGAATTATAATGTTAGTAGTTCTATATCTATGAGGGGTGCTTTAACAAGCTAATATATAAGAACCTATCCCTTGATAACCTTCTGGTTGATGTATTCTATCTCAAATTTTCTCAAAAACATGATCCATTTGGCCATGTAGCCTTGTAAGGATATTTTGGATAGTAGATACTTGAATGGATCTACTTTGGAAATAACTATGGTCTTGTTGTTTAACATGTAATGGTGTAGTTTCTAAGTTGCAAAGACCATAACTAAACATGGTTTTTTAATGGGCATATAATTATTCTCATGTGAAACTAGTGTATGGATTAAATAATACATGACATGTTCCATTCCATTATAATCATGTTGAGCTAGAAGTGCCTTGGGGATTTTTCTATGGTAGATAGATACAATAAGAATGACTTTCCTAACATAAGAGGCAACAAAATAGATAGATTGGCAAGATAATCCTTCAATTACAAAAAATATTTCTAGCATTCATCATCCCAATGAAATGTGACACCCTTATTCATCAAGTTTGTGAATTGGTGTCATGTATTAGCCAACTAAGATATGAAGTGTTTGATAGATTGAATCTTTCCCTATAAATTGTAGATCTACTTTAAATTGGTTAGTGGTGGCATCTCTGTAATGGCTTGTAATTTGGTTGGATTGACTTCAATGCCTCAATGAGATATAATGAAGACAAGAAATTTACTTAAATTTGAAACAAAAATACACTTCTTAGGATTGATTCAAACCTTGTATTCATGTAGTCTCTCAAATATCCTTCATATTACTACTAGATGTTCGACCCTGGTCTTAGATTTTTTGAATATGTCATCAATATAGTCTTCAATAATGTCATGCATCATATCATGAAATATTATGGTCAAGGCTCTTTGGTATGTGGCCCAAATTTTTCTGAGACCAAATGGCATAACCTAATAATAGAACATACACCATGGGGTGCTAAATGGTATTTTATGTTGGTCTTCTAGCACAATCCAAATCTAGTTGTATCTTGAGAATCCATCCATCAATGCAAGTATTTTGTACCTAGATGTGGAATTAATAATCATGTCAATGTTTGGTAGAGGAAAGTAGTCCTTAGGGTAGGCCTTGTTTATGTCTCTAAAATTAGTGTGAATTTTGATTCCTTCTAGCTTCTTGTTGACTAGCACAACATCTGAGATCCACTAAGAGTAGTTGATCGATCAAATACATCTCACTTCTAAGAAATTTTCCAGCTATTTTTTTACTAATATATAAATGCAAGGATGCATCTTACTTAATTTTTATTTCACAAGCTTAGTATTAGGATGTAAAATAAGATGGTGTACAACCAAGGTGGGTTCCAAACCTGGCATGTTTGAGTAGGATAAATTAAATATATCAACAAATTCCATCAAAAGGGTTATAAATATGTCACATTGCTCATCAGTAAGGGACATGCCTAATTTAATTAATTTTATGTTGTTTAGAGTCATGATGTTAACCTCTATAGTGTCCTCTACAAGACGAGTCAAATTATCTTCTAGAATGGTCAATAAAGACTTAAATTGGCATATAATAGTAGAGTCATCTATTTAAATTCACTCTTAAATTTCTTTGAGGTATGAGGAATCAAAATATCTTAATTGTAGAGATGGCCATGTGACAAACATAGTTGGAAAATCTTGGATGATGCAATTAAAAGCATGTTGTTCTTTAGAACTAAACTCATACCCATAGTCAAGTTCATTATTGGTGGTCTCCTAAGATATGTTTGAGGAAGGTTGAATACCCCTATTTAATGGCACCTAAAATAGGTTTTCACCACTAGATTAGCCTTTCTCTTCACTTTTACCTTGGTCTAAAAGTGACTCAAAGAGGTTTTTACTTTGGGACCTCAATGTTTTATTCATTTTTTTGTGGCTAAGGATGTTCACCCATTATCCAAAATAGGCTACATGATCCAGTTTGATTGAGAACCCTTGTTTTTGGTCTCCCAATGGAACATTTTCCTTTAGGTCTAGAAAATTTCAAAAGGCATCATCATTCTCAAACTCATCAGTAGGCACTGTAGATTATTTTTGATCCCTATTTATAAGTTAAGGGTGATATAGAGGAAATAGATTATGGTGAATAATTGGTTTAAGGGTAAAAATGGCATTGATGTAAAATAAATTGGTATTGGCTAGGTATTCATAAGGGCTATGATTAGATGCTACTTCACTACCAACATCATCATCACCATTCATTGGCATTAGAACATGAATAAGATACATGGGGTCACTCCTAGGTAGTTTAAATCTAAGACCATAGGTACCTTTATACCAAGTGGTAAAAATTGGCTCAAGTGTTCCTTATTAATTGGGATTGAGGAATCCTACTTGATAGGCATGATTTTCCATGATCCTATTAGGTATATGGTATTTGTCATTATGGTAATAGTCAACTAGTTTGTCATTATACAAGTAGAATTCATCCTTTGCAAGTGGGTCATGTTCTTCGCTAGTAGCCAGTGTGAAAATGATAGGAACTAGACTATACAATTTACCTTCATCCTTTCATTTCCATTCCATCCAAGGTGGCTTGGATTTAATTTTTCCATAATACTTAGGGTTCTATGGAAGCTTGGAAATGTGGAATGTATTTTGGGTCAAATAATCTCCTAGACCATTAGCCAAGATGGTGTAATGATTAGACATTTTAGGACATGGCATAAGGGAAGATGAATAAATGGTATCTACCTTAATGTAATTGGCCTTAGGTGAATAAAAAAGTATTTCCTTCCCTTTGTCCTTTTTGGAAACCATATTCAAACCAAAATGGTAGTTATATATTTCTTACTCAGCCTCCAAATGTTTACATTGTTCGTATAGTTATAAATTTCCATGGATAATGACATCTAATTGAATGGGAGAATGTGATATATTGGTTCAATGTAGATGGGATTGCATGTATCTCATGTATCCAAGGTCTACCTAAGAGAAAATTGTATGATGAATCAAGGTCTATCACATGGCATAAGGTATTGTGGGTCAAAGGCCCAATAATAACTAGAAATTTGATGGTGCCCTATGATTTCCATTCTTCATTGTCAAAGGTCTTGATTGTGATTATTTATATTTGGAGATTAGGTATCATGTATCTGAGGAGCTTCATGATCTTTAGAGACATCATATCTAGGCCTCATATATTGTCTATGAGGACATGCTTTACTTTGTGTCACATTATGACAAATTTGATGTATAATGGATTGTTATGTAGAGGGCCAATGGATGACATATCACTTTGGTCAAAGGTTAATTATTGGTTTGAGAGTAGATGTCCAACCAAAGCTTGAAATTTGTCTAAGGATATATTATTGGGAAATTTGGATTATCTAAAGGACTCTATTAATATGTTCTTTTGGATTGTAGATGTACTCAATAAATCCAAAATACATATTTATATGGGAATTTTTTGAAGTTCTTCCATGACATCAAACATATTTTACTTCACAACAGTAAATGGATTGTTCCTATCTAGGAAAGTGGGTTGGATGGCTAGAGTGGTAGATGGTTATGGTCATAGGATGGTAATATTTTACTGTTGAATCATGATTGCACATTAGAGATTAGATACAAGACCATTATTTCTAGTAAATGATCATGGAGGGGGACCAAATAAGATAAGTCTCGATTATCAGTGCACTTGTTTATGATCATAGTTCAATGATGAGTTATCAGTATGAGGTCCAAAATTAGTAATCCTTACTTTTTGTATACCTGTATGTCATCCCAGGTCAAGGAAGGATCATTGGCATAGGTTGGTTGGTTAGAATTGGATAGAAATAGTGTTTTTTAACTTGTACTTGGTCTTAAATTGATGGGAATGATGGAAACATGAACTCCCACAATATGGCCTATAACTTTGTTGTAGTCATGTGTAACTACACTGTAAGTCTATTTATTATTGGCATCATTATAGCCTTGGTTCCATCCATTTGGTTAATGTTAGTTTTGATACTGATTTTGTTGTTGTTGTCTAGGCTATTAATACTATTATTGTTGTTGTTTTTCTAGCCTTTGTTGTTTTTGTTATTGTTGTTGTTGGTCATTATGTTTCAGAAAGAGGTTTTGATAAATACCCAAGTTTTGATTGGATGTAGAATTTCCATTATCTAGTGTTATATCCTCATTTTCTAACATATTATAAATAATAATTATAATTTGTACACAATATCAAAAATTGTGTCCATTAACTCAATGATATTCATAAAACTCATTCTGCCTATACCAATCTATATAGGGAATGCCCTCAAGATAATTTTTGGAGAAGGCTAACTAATCAAATCAGAGACAACTAGATTTCAATACATAGCCTCAATTAGTTTTCCAAGGTCACTAAATATGAAATGAGTAGGCACATTTCTCCTTATAGGAGGATGGGTTTACAAAGGCAAATGTTTTTGCATTTGTTTCATTAGTCTTGGTTGTTATAAAGGCTATGCTTGTCAAAGAATTTGTTGGTTAGGAGTAATTTTCATATGTGGTATAGGCTGAGGAGATGGTGTTTACACCATTTAGACATGTCATGACTCAGTTAATCCATTTCCAATGACATTCTTATTACAGTTAAAATGCTTGGACTTATCATAATTGTTGCCCTGGGCTAGTTGTGATGCTTGTACTTAGACTTAGTTTTGATTCTAATTCTGGTCATTTCCTTGGTTTGTGGTTTGGTTCTAATTTGATGAAGTTATATTAATAATCCATTTGTTAATAAGGTTTATTTATATCAACACATCTCTTTCAATGCTTTCCTTAAAATTATATGCACACTACAACTCTAAGTGGTAAGATATGTCACTATGTAATTTTTTGGTAAACATAGTGGCTAATTTTTTGTCTAGTAAACTATGAGTAAATTAGCTAACAAGTTATCTACATCACTGTTGATAACTTGAAAAAATTTCACTAGACTTCTATTTAGATTGCATCAAATTTACCAATGAAATCTCATGTTTAAGATTGTAGGAGAAATATTTCACAACTTGGTCTAAAATATAATAAAAATTAGATACTGAGTTTTTTGGAAATTTAAGGAACCACTCCAAAGTTTGTTTTTTTAGACTCCTTGGAAACAATAATAGGAGGTAAATGCCATTATATGCCACTAGTTGGAAAGCAATAAAAAATTCCATTAAATGGGCTTTAGGGTCTTCTTTACCCTTGTACTTTTCAAACTTTGGTGGTTCATACCCTAGAGGAAATGATATTTGTAAATACTCCATGTTGAATGGGTAGGAACACACGTCATCCAAATTTAACTTCTTGGTATATTTCCTAAATTGGATGGTGGTAGTTACATCTTTCATTTTTTTATATTCTTTTGTTAGGAAACTTGAGGGAACATTAGCTTGAGATGTAGGTTAGCTAGCCAAAAGTGGATTACTTTGATTGGGGTATAGTGAAGGCATGGTTTGATATGGAATGTTGTATTGGTTAAGTAATTAACTAAGAATATGAATACATGGATTAGGATGTGAATTTTGGAATTACACTCATTGTGGTGTGATATTCTAATTGGGATTTGGTATGTAGGCCTATTTTTTTGGGAAATTATGGTTTAAATGGAAGGATATGGCTGGGGGTGAAGTACTATGCCTAATATAGTTGAATAGTGACTTTATTTTGACTATTAAAACCTTGATGATTAAGAGGAACTTGTGAACCAAGACCCTATCATTGAGTTTGTGGCACATTTGGAACAAAAGTTAAATATTGCCTAATTGACACTTATGGAATGGTAGAAACTCTTGGTTGCATGAACCCCTATTGTGAAGTAGATGATTTTAGAGTGTTTATCATGTGTTACAAACCAATAGATGTACACTATTGATTATAAATCATTTTTGATTGTAATGGTATGTTGCTTTGTGACTGAAGAGGGGTGTTCATCACTACCTAGTGAGGTGGAAAATTGGTTACCCCTATGAGGGTGGCATAATTTTTTACCTCTACTATGTTAGTACACTAGAATATGCTTGTTGTTATGGAATATTAGTCATCACTTGTTGTGGTGGAGTAACATTAATCATGTTTTGTTAAAGCATGACACTAGTTATTGCTTGACTACTTAATCCTTTTGGTTGTATGCTTGATGAAGTAGCTGGTTGAGGATTAGAGGTAGTTGGTTACATGTGGGAGGTGGAAGTTCTTACACCCTACTATTACAAACAAATTATGGTGTTAACTAAAGGCATGTTTTATTATGGACTAATTATTTATGAATTTACACCACTTTGGTCTAGATTGGATGACACTTACATGTTATCCACTATGTTTGGATCACTTAGAAGTAGAAGACACCTCTTCGATAGATAGGACATTGAACATGTCTCCAACTAAAGTGATTTACATGAATGGGTCTATACCCTAATTTTATTATCTTATCAATTTGATTAAGATTCCCATTAAAGTAAATAAATTGATAAGAGGAGTGTTTGACATGGTCATATTATTAAAATTACATGCTAAGTTCAAATAGGTTTGGTATGTTTTCTACATCTATATGAAGTAATCCTCCATGAGAACTTTTCGTGTGATAATCATATGAAGGTCCTAATATGGCATCGATACTAGAGCTTGAGGATTACTCAAAAAGGCTTGTTCATTAATTTGACTATAAGGTATGTTACAAGGCTATCTAACTAGACTTGGAAGGTTTTCATGGGGGAAATCTACTAAAAACTTAGCTCCTACTTCTATGGATATAATTAAGATTTCATACTTATTTATAATCAAGTGATGATAAAAAAATAAGGTTCATATGCCAATGGCATCATAACATAGTATAATTATTATTGGACTTGGTCTATAATTGATGGTATGCTAGTTAGGTACTACACTATTTGTTCTTGGTCTTGCTCTGAGTATGGATGTATGTTGAACAAATAGTGGGCTAAAAGATCTTATCTTTGTTACTTGATTTGAGTGTTGTAAGGTGGATAGATATCCATCTCACAGACTACACCATCACCATAAGGGTCTTGAATAAAGTCATCCTGTTCGATCACATGACCATATCCAATATTGTATATAGTTCCACTATGAGTATAGTGAGACATGTTTGAATCAATGGTGAATGTTTCATGATAAAGGGCCTAGATTTATATAAACGTTTTAAAAAATGTCCAAAGGATAAAAGGTTCAAACTTGGTCTAACTTTGTCAAAGGAATGGAGTTATATCTCCAAAAAGGGTTTATGCTAAACTTGGTATAAAATAACTTAACATCAAATGTCTAATATTAAATGTCTCACACAAAAAGGTCAAGTGGATAACCTAAAACCAAAATGCTAAACTCTAGGTTCAAAGTGTCACAAACAAGTCTAATCTAGGAAACTAAAATTTGCTAGGTGTTTTGGCCAAATGTGGCATCAAAATCTAGGATCAAAATAGGCATGTGCTAGGACTTTTAGAAAACACACAAAAGATAGAATTTAAACAAAAGGGTATGATTTAATATAATAAATCTAAAACAGTTTGGCATATACTAGGATTTTAGCTTTAGACATGAACTTGGTCAATTGGTATAAGGCATGAAATAAAATTCATGAGGAAGATAGGTTGCTTCTCCCAAATAAAGGCACAAACAATAGTTTTCAAATTGTATAAAGATTTAACCTAAGATACATAATACAAAAGAGAAAGATCAGTGTCTAGGCCTAGATTACACAAGGTATAAATAAAAATCAATAAATATTTGAATTTGAACTTGTCAAGGTTGATTAAACTCTCAACTTAGGAAAACTAGGCTTCTTTGAACAAACAACAAAATAGACAAAAGTGAATGGCATAACAAAACTAGACAAAGATCTAAAAGTCTCACATAGATTGGTTTCAAATTAGAAATTTGGACACAAGACAAATAAGTCTTTTAAATAATTTGAGTAGTGTAACAATGTTATCTCACTCTAAAGATGTGATTGATGGGTTTTTTCAATACTCTAAGGAATAAAACTTGAAATGGATTGGGCAGTGTAACGTTACCCTTTCCAATCAAGTGACACACACATAAATATTTATCAAAAGACTAAGGCAAAGGTATGGTGTCAAATATATTATGTAACACTTCATCAAAAAATAAAGTGATGTAAGACATAAAAATCATTTTTATGTGGCATACCAAATAAAAATAAATAGTGTAGACTCAAAACCATGCAATAAAGGATAAAAATGGCACAAACACCTAAGTGTGATGCTTTAGATATTAAAAATTACAAAGTTACATGGTAATGTCAAACTCCGTCTATATACATGTTCTTGATAGGATTTTAAGTGTTAATCCAAAAATAAAAGTGTATGAATAAGTAGGGTTTTTACATCCCCCTTCTTTGAAAAGATTTTTATGGTGACATAGAACTTTGAGCTACTTGCCTTGCATCAATAGTATGCCTACATTAAGTGGGGTTATTCTAAAAGTAAATTTACATGAATTGTTAAATGGTCTCATTTGTGTCTAATATAAGGGATGCTTACATAATTTAGATCCATATCAATTATCTCATTATGAAAAAGACTTATCCTTTTCACAAACACTAATCCATCACTTGCTCAACATAGTGCAATATTCAAGTTACCCCTATAGTCCAAGGCAATATCTTGCTAACAGAGTTCCCTTAACCACTCAAGAAAACATACCAGTATGTCTATCTCAATTTGTATACCCCACTATGGAGTGGGGTTTAAATGATGTTTAGAGATGAATTTTTGGGTTAATGATTATGTAGAGAACCCTTGAGGAATCTATGAACTCACACTCACAAACCAAATTACATAAAAATAAATGACAAGTGAAAAGACTTTAAGGTCACATTTAGATTACCCAAATCATACAAATTTGAGGAGAGACTTAATAACATTCTTTTCACACCTTTTAACATAGCAAAAATACAAATAAAGAGTGATTTTGGTCACCTAAGTTCCCTAGAAAAGTATGGGGAGAGTATACACGCATCAGTCATTATGAAAAAATAAATAACTTTGAAAGAACAAACATAAAATAAAATACTCTTGAGAGTATGTAATATAAGTGTGAGTGTTTGGTTTAATACATCAAAGTGAAATATTTATGAAATTTTTCTCCTTGTATTTAATTTAAAACTTATAAAAACTTTCACAAACATCTAATCATAAAAATAACTAGATTCTTTTTAGGCACCAAACCAAATGATTTAACACTTCAACACTTCCAAATGTGAACCATTTTTCAGCCTAGGTCCTATAGTTTTTAGAGGGGTTTTTCTTTCCTTGAAGCACTATCATTAATCAAAAAAACACTTGTTAAAAATTTCTCTTGGGTTTTCTCTAATTTTTTGTCATAAAAATCTATGTCGATCTGTGTCGATGTTGATCTATATAAATCAATTGGTCAGTCAAGGCTCAATGTCGATTCTTTCCTAATTATAAAAATAAAGGAAAATAGAATAAATTTCCTCACATAAATATGTTTATCAAGATGAGCATAAAACCAAAAAATAATACTGTCTTGTAGGCAAATAGTAAATCAAATGATATTCAATTTGTTAGGAATAAAATACAAATTAGAAAGCTCAAGAATAACTTGTCAAAGACATTTTCACCATGCCCTATTCTACACACAGGGGTCAATGTCGATCTTAGATGGATTGAAATCAATTATTGTAGGATTGAGGTTAGTTATATTAGGATATGTATCTATCTCTACATAAAATAATGTGATTAAAAAATAGATTTCGAGAAAAAAATGTAAAAACTCAAATTTTTAAGATTTTCAATAACTCAATAGAAAAACTAGGAGTAGAATTTTAATCTCCTTATTTTTATGGAATGCTTCAAGTCCCACCAGGTGTGCCATTTTTGATTATGGGATTGTATTTATAGAAAATGGATTTAACTTCAACCCTAAGAGATTTAAGGTGGAGTTTAAACATGAAATGGGTTCAAACCTAACCTAGGTGAGTCAAATATAACCCAAGTAGAGTTAATAGTGTATAATTAATCATTATTTGAAATAAATAGGAATGGGTCTCCAAAATTATATATGTTTAGTATATTTAAAGAGTTTGACAACCCATAAAGGTAATGATGATAGGCTAGGATATTTATATTTTCGAATTTCCTTTAATAGTTCTTCATTAATTTCAAATGGATAATTCAACTAGGTATTTAATTTGGTTTTGATTGTTAATTAATTATAATTATCCATTTATAATTTACAATATTTAATATATTTTCATGTGCTCCAATTAATAGTTCCATAGGCCAAATTGACTATTTTGATGTCACATGATGATTAAGGATGAATCTGTGACAGGTTATGGTTAAAAAGGATAGGATGACCTAATTAGGGATGACCTAATGTGATTATGAGCCTTGATTAATAATTCATAAGAAAATTTGGGATGTTAAATTATTCTTAGGATTAATTTTTAATGATTGGTAGGAATCAGTTTGAAGTTCAGTCAAAATCTAGTTGTTGTCAGTTTTAGGTGTTTACAATTTTGAAGGTAAATCAAAATGTGGTTACACTGGAAAGCTTTCTTAGTGTTAAAGAGAAAAATGAGGTGAATATTTAACCACATTATTAGTGTTTTTATATTAAATATACTTTTTATTTATTTTATTCATTTGGAGACAAGTCAAAGAGGTTGACAAGTAGAAAAAGAGGAGATCCAACTAGAATGACACTTATACAACTTGCTAGTCATCTTCATCAACCATATGGAGAGGAATTGAGAGGTTTATTTTATTTTATAAAAGTGTATTTTAAGTGTTTTTCAGATATTATTTTTATATTTTAGTTTCTTCCAATTGTTTTTATGCATGTTTTATATTAGAAGTTTTCCTATAAGTGTTAATCTTGCACATTTTTTTAGTTGGTAGTTATTCTAATTTTCAATTCCATAATTTATTGTGCACAAGTGTTTTATTTTATTGATGGAAATTTTAGTTTCATATTTTATGATATTTTCATAACTCTATATCCCAATAGATATATCTACTAGTCATGAGTGTTTAGCAGGCAAACATCACAATATTTTCACCAATAATGTTGACAAATTCTGACACCATTTGGTCAATGTTGCTTATGTGAAGGTTTTAAATAAGAAAAAATTAATGTATTTAGAATTATGAGGTTATAAATAACATCATAAAACACTAATAAATACAAAATCATGCTCATGAATTACTCATAGGTCCATTTTTTGGCAAATGTTTCTTTTATTCCTTAGACTAATTAGTTATAAGCTAGTGAAGGTAATTTTCAAATGCTCAGTACATAAAGGATAAGAAGAGTTGGTTATAATGTTATTATGGGAATATTTTGGAATATATTCCATAAATATTTAATTTAATATTTTCAGGTTAAATGAGATTAACTTTATGAATAATCATTAAGAAGAAAAGGTGCTCTGAAACCCTTAAACCAAAATGGCTCGATTTTAGGTAATATGTTTGCATTTTTTAGTTATTTGATGAAAATGATAAGTAGTGTGAGATTTTTTTGGGAATAAATTAACTTAATAAACCTTAATAAATCAAAATTTTAATGTAAATAATGGACAAAGGTAAAGGTATATGGTGTAGAGTTTTAAGCAAGTAAGAGAGACAGTCAGAAAAGGTATTTTTTGATCATATAAAATGGGTGTAATAATGAGAGTGGTTGTTACATATATTAATTAAAAAAATAATTAGGTGTTTATTCCTCATAAAACTTAATAAAATGGAAAAAAATAAGCATACAGACATTCAAAAATGAAATTGTACAATTTAGGAAACACCAAAAAGTACATATTTTGTGTTTTATTAAATGAAATCTATTGAAATTTGACATGGAAGATTTTTTTGATGTATTTTAATGTTTAATATTTTTTAAATATTTTTAATTTACCCAAGGAGAGATAAAATTCCAAAATACATGTCTATTCATGAAGGAAATCAGGGTTTTCTCACTAATTTGCTCACAAATGGAGTTAAAAACGAGTATTTCATGTCCTTAAAATGAAAAAAAAAATGATTTAAGAGTATTTATAATTCATATAAATGTATTAATAAATTATCATGAAATTAAAAACAATTCAAACAAGGCTCAAATCATTAAAAAACATCTCCAAGTCACCTTATAGGCAACAAACAAGCACTTTTTTATGAATTTTTGTTTGAGTTTGGTGAAGAATTTTGGAATTTTAAAATTTTTATAGGTCTTCCCCATTTATAAATATAAAATTAGAATATTAATATTTTATTGTGAGTCATGTAACTCATTTTAGACCCCTTAATCCAAATTAGAGTTTCTTGAGGCCATAAGAGCACAAGAGAACACAAAATGACATTTTTGGAAGTTGTAAGTGGAATTTGGAGTTAAAAATTTGTTTTAAGTTGTATGAAACCATGGTAATTATGTTAAAATACTATTTTAACTCCTTATATGTTAAAAAAATTCAAATTCATCAAGTTATAGGTTCCCAATGTGTATTTAAGAGGCTTGTCAAACCACATAAGATGTACACTTCCAAGAAAAACTAGTATGGAGATTTTTTATTGTCATAATAAAGCTAAATATTAATATATATATTCATTTAGAATTAACCAAATGAAATATTAAATATCTCCCACTTCTGCTCCTTATTGGAGAAAGAAGACAATCCACAAGTTAAATAATTGCATGGTGCACCTTGCCTAGTCAAACACGTGTTATTTGGTAAATGGATATCAAGAAAGGGTTAAGTGTTTTTTTAAAGATTAAATAAAGGTTATAATTATTCTCCATAATAATTAAATATTATTATCTCCTAATACACCCCATTTTGGCTAATTTTAGAAAAGGTTAAGAAATCAAACATGCAAGTCAAGAAGCTCAAGTCAAACTCCAATTTACAAGTCAAGATAATTCAATTCAAAATTAAAGATGAATGTAAGATAAAAATGAGTTAATTTAATATTAAAATTAGTTTAATAAAAATTTTAATATCAAACGGAGTTAACTCAAGACTCAACTAACATGCATGTTGACCTTTGACTTTTCCAAACACATTCAAAATTATATATCTCTCCTACTATGACATGATATATGATTATAATGTTGAAACTAAAAATGATACATTAAAATTTGGTGGAGTTGAATTTGGAATTCAAGGTTTATTTGGTAGTTTAGTTAAAGGAAGAGTGAACTTGAGTTAGCATGAAGACTCATCTCTAGTTACTTGTTTCCTCTCTCCTTATATTTTATAGATGCATATTAATTTTTTAATGATTATGATTTGATTGTGAATTTGTATTATATAAAATATACCAAAATTTGTACTAACTCATCTTTGAATCAATAAAGCCTTGTTTTTTCCTCCATTTTCAAGTTGTTCATGAAGTGTGTTCTTAATGTTCATTAATGTAGCTTAGTAAATGACTATTTTTACTATGTTTATGTATAAATATCTAAAATTTATGTATAAAATAATAAATATTTCATAACATATAAAGTGTCTAATTCTAATTTCTATCTAATTTGGAAGTGAATTCAACCATTGTTCATTCCTTCCCAGCTAGTGTGAGTGTTTGTCTAGACCTCTATGTGAAATACCGATGCAAGAGTCATTGTATGAATATGAAGTGAATGTTTGTAGGTTTTTTAGATTAAAATGTGTGTGAATTATATGAATAATTTACCTTAACATTGGTGCATCACCCAAATTTTTAGTTTTTGTTTTTAATTTTAGCTTTAACATTTCTCTTTTTACCCTTTTCCTAGTCAAAAAAGCACTATCTAAGAGATTATACAGAGTTGTGGGTGATTTTATTAAATGTAAAAAGAAATTTATATAGATATTATCTCCAAAATAAAGTCACAAACACCTTTTATAGTTTCCATTGTATCAACAAAATTGAGAACAAGCACACATTATTAGCATGGTGCACTTCTGAGTGATAACAAAACCTTTGACTACTCTTTTGATGTATATCATGAGGTCACACAACAATGATAATTAGACACATGGAAGAACCTATGGGAAATAAATTACTATGTGAAATATAAAATAAGTGTGACTAATTAACTATTCACCTAACTACCAGTGAGGTTTTGAAATCCTATATAAGACCTTGGGATCTGATACTCTAGGAATAAGACTAAGACTCTGATAATTTTCAAGTGAGAAAAATATTAAAAAGTATATGAATTAAACCTTGAAATAAAAAAACACTATATTAACCATGGATTATCACCATGATTTGACATTATTTTTCTCATAGACCTTTGAGATTCACAAGTTAGATCAATTAGTCATTACAAATACTACATGCTTGAGAAAACCAAGGTGAAACAAAATTTCAAAGACACAATTAAGGTGGAGGTAATTTATAATGGGATAATTGGTCCATTAAATTTAGTTTTGTATTTTTAGATAAGGGTCCCCCATTTCTATGAAAATGGGGCATGTTAGACACAACAATTACCTTTGTTGACTATTTTACTAGTACTTGAGTATTGACAATGCTTCTTTACATGATCAATGTCACTTGAGTGAATATACAATTATTTTGGCTTGTTATAAAGGTATACATGTTTTGTGATATATTGGCACTAATTAATATCTTGTCTAAGTTACTAAATTTTTTTTCATGTCTTATTTCATTGAGGTGATTTGTTTATACGTGTAGACTACCAAATAATTGATATGGGTGATTACCCTTAGACACATAAAATGAATCAATATGACTTGTATGAGACCATGAATTTCATATCATGTTACATGTATTTGTATATGTCTGAATGTCATTGTTGAGGTAAACAATGATAAATATTTAATGTCTTTAAAATGAATACTATAGTCAATATTCTAAAAAAAACTAGAATATTACCTTACCTTAGTGGTAAAATATATTTTGTACTATATTATGTGTCTTTATTTTTTCCTACATGTCATTATGTTGGCTATGTTCAAGGGGTTTATTGAGTAACATTCATTATATGTATAGTATAAACTAAACATGGTGGTCTCATCTATGACTATATTTGATATTTAGTCTTCTCTAATGATACAAAATTTAAGCTTGGATTTATACTAAGATTGGCTTGATATTAGATGTATGTAATAACATACACCATTATATGTATTATTTAATCATATATTTTAACATGCTTAAAACATTTAATAATGAATAGTGTAAATTTATGTATTTTTAAAATACCCTTAAAAAGTTAGATATTTAGTTGGTTTAATGTTGTTAGAATCAATCAAATATGGTACATTGGTGAGTGTGATAGTCATGCTATCTAATCTTGAAATGAATATAATTATGTGAAATGTTCTATGGATACTATAGTAGTTTTATTTACATGGAAGATAAAACAATGTATTTGAATTTTTCTTATTTTTGTATGATGTCTTACGTGGGTAGCTTTAGATTTGAGTTCACCTTACCATAATGCTAAACTATATTTATCATTGTTTACTTCTCTATTTGGTTTCTCAATTAATTTGAATATGTTTTAATAGCTAAAGGTATTTCTAATTCTATCATTTTTTTAATTTGATGAGATAAATGTGTTTGAAGCCGAAGTTATGAACCAGACAGGTGAGGTTTTTGATAACTAGACCAACAACCAGGGAGAGGGTTTTACATGATGGTCCCATAACCAAACATTAAAAGGCATGACAATAGGGTTTTAAATATCCCATAACCATACCAAGTACAAAAAAAGGGTTTGGAGGCTCCCTTAACCTTTAAAAATAAAAACTAGAAGGTTTTAAGGCTCTCACAACCATAACTAGCACAACAAGAGGGTTTGGAGGTTCCCATAACCTTCATGAAAAATGAGGGTTTTAAGGATCCCAAGAGTATAAAATGAGGGTTTTAAGGTTCCCAAAACCTTAGTATAACCTTAGATATTACAAATCAATGAGACTCAAAGAGTTGACACCCTTCAATAAGACTTCCCTAAAGTTTACACTATAGAACAAGAGTCCACCAGGATGACAAAGTCTTCTATTACCTAGGACTTCTACACAATCGTCGCACATCTGAGATACTAAAAGTGGGATTTTCCTCCCATTAAAACCATTCACAACTAGGACATAATAAAGGCCTATCTAGTCCATCCTCAACATTCTAGAGATAGATTAAAATAAAATAGGGTTTTTATTAATCTAAACATGAGTAATATCCTTAAATTCATGGGCAAACCCCACAGTACATAAAAGCTAAGACTATATTCCTCTATCATTTGATTTGATAATGCAATATTTGTTTGGGATTCCTCTATCTACCATAATCAAATCTGGGAGAGAATGAAAGTATCCCCCCATAGGTCTAATCTTTAGTAAGATATTCACCCCTTCTCCATATACTCTATGAGCTATAATTGACCCTATATAATCACTCAATGAGACCACCACCCATGTTTTATATTAGAATCCATAAAGTTTTATGAGGAGTCCTCTATCTTCCTCATCATCCATTATACTTGAGACTGGTTAAATAGGGGATTCAACAATTTTTATATATAAACTCATACCCCAACTGACATCCTTTAGTAGAGCTTCACTATAGCTTACACTATAGAACAAGAGTCCACTAGGAGTAGAAGGTATTATTATACTTGGGACTTATGCACCACCACCACATATCTAAGACACATCAAGTGAGCTTTTCCTCCCACTATAACCATTAGTTTGGAATCTTTAATCTATTTGGGTAACAACAACATGGATTATTCTAATGTTATAGGGATCCATTACTTCAATAACTACTATAAAATTAATCCCTACATTATTTGATTCATTGTAAACCCTTTGGGTTTTAAAATTAGATAACCAATCCCTCAACATTCTAGCAACTACTTAGTACATGGTATAAAATAAATGAAACCTTATAAATTCACAAAACTTACTCCTTTTCCCAATGGGAGGGGATAAAAATAAATAACCCAATGATTTTATGAAATAAGATCCCATAAGATAAAACATGAGCTTAAAAGTAAGACAAGCACAACCAACCCATGAAATGTTAGACTCTAAACTTCTGCCAGTCCTTTGTCTTTCCAAACATAGTTGAAATCCAATAGATCTACCATAGGGAGTAAACAAGACTTTTGCTCTAGTTTAATTTGATAGATTTCACCTAAAAAATTACTTCCATTAGTATTTAGATATCATTCTTTTCCACCAGTAGGACATTAAGACTTTTTAGGAATGGCATTGATGACATAGATAACCTCTAGTCCTCCTAGATCTAGGTCATGTTCTTAGGTTCCTTCTACCTAACAAACATCCCACCCACATTATATTTGAAATAAAATCCTCCTACTTTAGGAATAAAACCCTCTTTCTATTGTGGAACTTCTACTAGTCCATTTTTTATGTCATTGTCTTATCCTCAGTGTTTCTTTTGCTTGGGTTTTTTTCTATAGGACTCTGTTTAGAATCTTCTGCTCCATTATATATCATCCACTAGTCTTCCACTCTAAATCTCTCCCAACCAATGAGCCATTCAAAATTTTTTGGGATTCTATTGATGGCATGGAAAACCCCTAGTATGCCCATATATAGTTCATCTGTTTCTCCTCCTTCCACTTGATTTCCTTCCTATCCATGCCCTATTTAAAGAATCCTCCTTCTCCTCCTTTTGTTCCTTCCACTTCTTAAACTCTCATCCATGTCTATATTTGTGCTCTATTTTTCCCACTCAAATTTAAATTAAATTTTTTGAGGATATTCCACTCCTTCCACTCTAATCCACTATTCTCTACTCCCAAACTAGTTAATTCACTCGTTTGATAGTGGCATAATAGCACTAAGGGTGAAATGTTTATTAGTGGCATATTAGCATTATGTATTTTATATCATTGTAGGTTGTATTTCATGTTTTCATCTAATATTTTTAATATTTTAAAATTAATATAATGTGATATAAAACTTCTCTTATAGGACCACAATATGGAAACATGGGATTCCCTAAGCAATAAACCTTAACTGGTTGCTTAGGAAAATGCTTACAAGTATTATGTGATTTGGAATTTGTGTAATATATATATGGTGATAATATATATTAGTAAATTAGGATTTTAAATCAATTATTAAGAACATAACTTTTTATAAATGACTATGTAATTAAGGCATGAGTTGTTAATGATTAGAATTTGATTTCTTGTCCAAGGCAATAATGTATTTGTCATCAAGCATGTGGTGAATTCATTAATGTGTATGTGGATTTAGTTCTAGTATTATTGTTTACATTTTTATTGAAATATAATTTTCATGAGTTTACATATTTCTAATTTGTGATAAGTTTCTAATTAATTATGAGATTATAAGAAACTTGATAATTAAGTTAACCATAACATGAAAAAATAGTCAATGTCATGTTAGAAATGAAATATTTTAATAATCATGTTCTATATCATCAAAAATAATTATTAACAATTTTTAATATGATTAGAAGTTAATTTTTTCATTATCAATGAATGTGTCTCGTTGGGTTACCAAACAAAATTTTAATCCATTTGAACTAGTAGTTAGAACTACTTCCTCTATTATTCACTATATTGTCAATCACCACTCATAATCACATATTGATATTAGATGGTATGGATAATGGTGATGTTATAGTTATTCCTATTCTTAAATTAATGAATCATTAATAAGTGATAAACCCTAATATAGTATAGAAATTAATTAAATGAAAGCTAAGGAAGAAATTAACTAATGACAGAGATCTAGGAAGACTTGGCTTAAAGAGGGAGATAGAAATAGTAAGTAGTTCCACACCTTATCATGAAGGAATCATCAAAATTAATTCATATTATAAATCAAGGGGAAAGATGAAACCTTGTAAGGGGATTACAAAGACATTGAAACCTAAATAGTTATTTTTTACAAAAACTTACTAGCATTTGTCCCCTCCTAGGATGCTCAAATAGAAGATTAGGTGGTTAGCCTCATAGAAGGAGTTATTTCCTAGGAAGAAAATGCTTAAATATTTTCCAGTTATTAAGATGAGGATATCAAATACATTTTTTTCTCTTTACAATGGGATAAATCCTCTAGACATGATGGTTTCCCTTTGTTCTTTTTTTAGGTATTTTGGGATATTATTCAAAACAAACTCTATATAGTAGTTTCAAATTCTTTAATGCTAGAACTATGTTAAAATAATTTAATAACACCTTCCTATTTATAATCCCAAAAAAATATGGGTTCATTTAAATAACAAACTTTAGACCCATCAACTGGTGCTCTACCTTCTACAAAATCTATACAAAAAGTTTATCTTTAAAAATTGAATTACTACTAGATAAAATGATCATAGGAAAATAAAGATCCTTTATCTTTGGTAGGTAGATTTTAAATGGAATTATAATCACCCATAAAAAAATCTACTTGGTTGATAATTCCTCTAGATAAGGAATTTTCCTCAAGCTAGATATGAATAAGGCTTATGATTAGGTCTTCTGGTAATTTCTTGATAAAATTCTCATCAGTATTGGATTTGATCAGGCTATTAGGAACCTGATTACCTCTTACATATCTAACCCATGTTTTATTTTGTCATTAATGGTATCCCCAGGGGATTATTCATAGTAGGAATATGGCTTAGACAATGAGATCTCCTTTCCCCATACCTATTCATCATTATGGCTGAATCTTTGAGCAAAATTATTAAAAATATCAAAACTTATAACATCATAAAATAAATAATAAAAGCCCATAGAACCATACCCACCACTTACCATCAATTCATGGATGATACACTGATGATGGGAGAACCCTCAGTTTCAAAGGCCAAGTGTTTTAGAAAAATCCTTAAAATCTATGAGATTATTTCTAGTTAGAATGTCAACTTCTTCAAAAGTTCATTATTCTTCATTAATAATATGATGGCCCTATAAGAAAATATATATAATATCATAAGATGCATCATTAGTAATGATCCCTCCTCTTATCTAGGTATTCCTCTCTTTGTTGGCCCTATGAAAACTGAATTTTAGAATCTTCTTATTCATAGGATTTAGAGGAAGTTATCTAGGTAGAAAGGGAGTTTACTATCACAAGATGGAAAATTAAAACTTCTTAAGATCTCATTACAAATTATCCTAGTCTATTTCATGTCAATATTTATCATTATTGGTAAAGTGGTAGACCAGATCGAGTAAATTCATAAGAATTTTATTTGGAGAGGCTCAGAGGATAGATTTAGATTTCTACTTATTTCATGGATTAAAGCTTATCTTTTGACTTCAAAAAGAGGATTGGGATTCATAAGGGTGAGATACATGAACCAAGACCTTATAGCTAAACAAGGTTAGAGGGTGATAAAGGAATAAAATCCTTGGACTAAGATTATTAGGGCTAAATACTTATATTCTAGGGAAGGACATCTTTTCCTACAAGAGGATGGCCCGGGCAATGGTTCAGCTTTCAAGGAAGCCTTGAGATATGGTAAGGATATTCTCAGGAAAGGTTTTAAATGAAACATTGAAAAAGGAAATAAATTTAACTTATAATAGGACTCTTGGATCTGAAATCCTCTTGTTTCCACCTTTCAAGACATGGAGTTGATCACTTTTTTCAAAAAAACCATTGGTCACAAGGTGTGTGATTACTAAGAGGTTTTTGATGCTAGAAAAATTTGGAAACTTCTATATAAATAAGACTTAAATCAACACCAATATTTCCTCCTACAAGATTTAAAATTAACTCTTTAGAACAATCATATCAACTTATTCCCAAAATAAGATGAGCTTATCTGGAAAGAAGATTCTAGTGGCTTCTATTCAGTTAAACTTAGATATTTATCTCTTTGGGAACATGAAAAAATTGAGGAAAAATAGAAGGATCTATGGATAAAAAATATCATCCCAAATATTAATGTCTTCTTATAGTTAGTGGCCCAAAATAAGATTCTAATGGTGGACAATATAATGAGGAGGGGTATCTCTATCCCCACCATTGTGTGCTTTGAAAATAAGAAGTTGAATCCATTGAGAATTTGTTTCTCTCCTATCCTTTCTCTTCATCCATTTATAAATCTTTATTTAGCCTTTCCAACTACTCATGGGGTATCCCAATAACCATCAAGGATCTAATTACATAATGGAATCCACCTTGGGATTCCCCCTGCTAAAATTCTTATGGGACCTAGCCCTACCCCACATTTTTTAATGCATTTGGATTTTCATAAAATTGATTATATTCAATAAATATAAGCCCAAAATATCCTCTAATTTTAAGAAAATCATAGCCTTTGTGAAATAAAACTAGTTGTCTTTCACTTCAACCTTCGATTAGCCCAATTCCCCATACTTTTCCTAGATCCTCAATCATCTTAATCTTGTCATACTAGGTAAACCCAAAAATTAGGGTGTCAATAAATCCAAGGTCAAGTGGTCTCTTCTTCCTCCCACTTGGTTTAAATTAAACTTTGATGGGCATATGAAAGGTAATCTAGGCCCAGTAGGAGGGGGAGGTGTCATCAGGGATTCTTATGAGAATTTTAGGGTTGCCTATGTAGGCCCTCTTAGGATAAAAATTAATCACATATCTAAATCCCAAGGTAAACTTTGGGGAATCTATCTTATATCAAATCTTAGCATGGAGTATCTCTAGATCAAGGGAAATTTAATGAATATTATAATTTACTTAAAGGGTCAGACCCAATCATCCTAGAATATTTTTAGGATCATCAATGATGCCATAAGATTGATATCTCAACTCAAAGGGGTGATAATAACACATGTGTATAGATAAGGGAATAAGATCACCAATAAAATGGCCAATATAGGGGTTCATAAAAGCTCCTTTACTAGCTAGCAAGATAATAATTTCCCTACTGATGTCATTCCCTTTATCAAATTAGATAAAGGATGCCCAATTTTTTGAAATTATGGTCTTACTAATGAGGTTTAAAATATAACATAAGAGATTAGATGTAAATACATGCATGGAAATCATTAATCAGTCCTTTGTCAAGGCCTTTCACACTTGGTTCAAATTGGCCTCCCTCAACAATAATTTTGGCTCTATTTCCAACATGTATTTCAATTTTAAGGGTTTGAATAGGGAAATTTGTAGTAGAAGCTTGCAAAAACACATTATGGGTAGTGACCATGATCGATTCAAACCCATATCCTATGAAGATTTCAAGGGGGATGAATATTTCTATCATAAGATGGTGAAAAGATATTTTCCGACTTTTATGGAGTGGCTTGTAGGTCATGACACTGGGCTATCAAAAGACTTCACCTAAGGCTAGAAGGATAGGGAAGTTTGTATGCATGGGTTAATAATTTTGATAACTGAGGAACTCATTTGGGATATAATGGGAGTGGACTATTCTATATTCAAATCCTTTAAGGATAAAAAGAGGAAGGAGGAACTCATCAACATTTTCTTCAGCAAGGAAAAGAAGAAACCCAAGGTCGTGCCCTAGAAAGGGTTTATAAAGGCTAACTTATTGATAAGGTGGCTTGATGTTTTCCTATAAATCATGTGTAACATCACATTGGAGGGAAAAAACATGGTAATGTTTTCTCACCATTTTATCTTATTTGATCACTTAAAGGGGCATACTATCAATATTCCATTTCTATTTTTGAAATCCCTAGAAGTGATGGTTATGAATTTAAAGTGCAATCCCTTGATAGATATTATCCATCAAGGGATGACACTATTAATGGTTAAGAAGGGGGAAGTATTATGGTCAAAAATTGTCATAGAGGTGATCAACATCCCCAACGAACATGAATAATCTGATAGGGATGAGGATTTATTCATGGAGTCTGAGTATGATAAAGATGGGAAGGAACAAAGTGAAGGGGCTAGAGTGAAGTTATCACAAGAGGATACCAAGATGAGAGGTAAGGAAAGGGGGACTCTTGTTTATGTTTCTCCCATTGCTAGTAGAGGATGGAGGGTTATTTTTCCAAGAACAAGGAAGAAATTGAGTAATCCCTTGATAAGCTCCTCACCAAAATTTCAATCTAGAAACTACTTTTCAATGAAATTGTAGATGAAGTCAAAAACCCCAAAGGTCTTCTGGCTCATGGGATGGAAGAAATCAGGTTAATTTAAGATCATGCAGGATTAGATGTGATCACTCCTCAAGGCAACAACACCTCTCAAATAAATGACATGAAGGATAATAGTAAGGAGTTTAAAAAGGATAAGGACCCTAAGCTCACTAGTCTGAAGTGTAAGAAGTAGGGTGAGGAAAAATATCTATCTATCTATTAGGAATTAAACTAGAGGGAAAATGACAAATAAAGAGGGATGTTCTAAGTCCAATAAATTGGTCATCTACTCTGAATTTGATTAGTAAGAACTTCTATATTCACTTTAGTCTATCTTGGTTTTTTTTCTAAAGCTTTTTATCTTCTAGGTAGTAGTGGGTTTTTCTTGTTGGGTTCTTATTTTGTTCCTTTCTATTATGTTGATGTTCGTACTTATCTTCTAGTTCCCCTTTGTATGAGTACAAGCCCCTTTTTGCCTATTTTTTAACCTATCTAATAAAAATGAAATTGTAATGTTTGGTTGTTAATAATTATTTCAATGTCTAAGACATACCTAGATAGATAATTATGTTTGTGATTACTCTCTATCACCAAAGCAACTAAAAGAGACATCTAGTTTTCACTATATCAATTAGAAATACTAAATTATTATTAATACTTATATATGTTTTAAATTAAAGTAAATTATTCCTATATATTATGATTATTTAATGAAGTTTATAATATGATTATAATGTACTACTCTAATTAAGATGATAATAAAATAATGGGTGTGGAACTCTATGTGAACTAAGATTTATTGGGTGGTATTTAACAAGGAGTCATTTACATTTAGTTTGTATAAGTAGTCATTAAATAAGATAAAACACATCAACCTTGAAACATTCAAATGAAAATTGAATAATGATAATGATCTTACCAATGTTAACTAACCCTAATATAGTTATTATGATATTTAAATATTAAACTAATGAATGTACATGATTTATATCAGTGACTAGATCGATTCTTGTTATCATTCATGCTTATACTCTGATAGAGTCAACCTGTTGTATAGGGATAAAGTATCTTTAAGATGAAGTGGTTATTTATAAGGCAAATTATATAACCATTGTGGTTATTGTTGGAAGTTGGTGTCAATCACCTAAACTAATAGGTTTGTAAAACTCTGCCTTTGACTATCATTAGAAGGTAAGATCAGCCACATATTTTTTTTTAAAGTTATTGGAATATGATATACATGTAAGTTAATTGATGTTTGAAAAAAATAATCACAATATTAAAATGTATGAAAATTTATGGGTTGATTTTTGGGGTTGTGACATTTGGTATTAAAGATAATTACTAACACTAAGACATATAGGTTTTTTGTTTTAAAAACTAGACCTTAGTTGTGTATCCTAGGATGGTGATAAAAATATAAATATTGGGTGATTAAGTAAACAATGCTAACTAAAAAGGTAGAGGTGGCCAAAGAGTTAATCAAAACCTAGGGAGGAATGAACCCCCTCAAGTGGTTGAAAATAAACCTAATGATAGAAATGATGCCAATTAGAATTATTATAATAATCCCATGGGAAATGATGATGTACTGAATGGAATATAAACTATTCTTCACGACATCTAGGAGAAAATGGAGTCTCAAGACCAAATATTAGCTAACCTTGAGGGTCATGAGATGAATCAACTAGCAAGGGATCAAATAGAGGAAGATCATGAACATATTCAAGTAGTTTTGGATCCTATCATTAAGTAACTACAAAAAATCCCACCCCTACTTTGTTTTGAGGATAAAATAAAGATGTTTTTTAGGCATAGATGGTAAATTTTTATAAATAGTTCACTTTGCATAACATGAGCTACAATTTAAGACCTTCTTCCAAACTTTTCATGCAAGACAATGGCAAAGTTATGCATAATATTAATACCTTAGATAATTCATCTAAAAATTATCAAAAAAATAATCCTTTGTCTACTATATTCAATACTATTCAATATCCTCCTTATAAGCCCAAAAATTATACTCACATTCATCATCTTGATGTTGGTACTTCTAATATTATTGATGATTTAGCTACAATCAAAGATATTTTTTATTTATTTTAAGCTATTGGTTTGTATGGACAAATTGATAAGATAAATGATGCAATTAAAGATCCAAATCTAAAAAATGTAATAGGATCTCAAGAACAATGTATTAATAATCAACACAATGCTATTTTTTATCAATACAATGACCCCCCTACTAATTATATTCCTCTATTTTATGTTAATGTTAAGATTACTAATAAAATAATTCATAATTTTATCCTTCGTATAGGATTTTTAAATAATATAAAGCCTAAAATTTATCTTTGATCAATTACGTATATATTATGAAACTAATAAAAAAATTATTGATTTTTACTCTTATCAAACGAGGATCTATGTTAAATTTTGTGATATCATTATCAAAATTGTTTAAGATGAAAGAATCAGATGCATGTCTAATGTTCAAGTTTTATATATCCCTACTAACTATGTGATGTTTTTAGGCAAAGATTGGTTTAACATAACTGGTGATTTCATAGGCAAAGATACAATATAGGTTCCCAATGGAAATGAAATTACATTCATGAATAGGTAGGAATGGAATAGTAATCGCATTGATTCCATACCAACTATCATTGCTTACATAAAAATTAGAATTTGTACTTATGAGATATTGAATTTAGATGAATCTAAATAATAATAAGAAAGAACCTTTTCTAGAGAGAGTATATGGTCTTTATTCTTTAAAGGAGATTGTTCACAACATGGTAATGGTGCTAGAATTGTTTTAATATATCTTGTTGGTAAAATATTTTTATTTACTTATAAATTATCATTTGTTAATAATAATAATATAACATAGTTCAAATATTTATGTTTAGGTGTTGAAAAGGCCATTAAATTAAATATTAAGAATTTAGAGATCGTTGGAGATTCTAAAATGATTATTAGACAAGTTAGCAAAATTTATAAGAGAAATCAAACCCGTCTCCTTAAATAAACTCAAAAAATTTGGTCACTCATTGAGAGATTTGAAGATTTTAATATTACTAATACTCTTAAAAAATTTGATTCTTTGTGTTGATAAGCTTTCTATTTTTTCTTCTAATCCTACCTTGAGTGAAAGTGAACCAACTATGGATTTCTAAAATTTGAGACATAAAGTGCCTGAATTAAATGAAAATTGGTTTATTTTAAATTGTGATGAACATATTGATTTATTTTTTAAAGATAATTATTTTTATCATGATGATTATGTGATGAATTGTGGTGAATATTTGTTGTTAAGCACTAATAATCTACCTACTAGTTTGGTAATATTAGAATCAATGTTCACTCCAAATGATCAACCTAAAATTTTATGTATTAAAGATCCACATAAGAGGATAATATGTGAGACTAATATGATTTACTATTACACTAATGGAGATCTTAAATTTGTCTATTTAGGAATTTAATGTACTCCTAAATGAAAATTTTAATTTATTAAACTATTCAAATAATTTATTAACATTTTTTCTTGGTCATACAAAGATGTAAAAGGTTATGATACCGAAATAATTAAAAATGGTATACTTATATAACTTAGTAAAACCTATTAGGCAAAATGTTATAAGAATAAGACCATTGTTAGAAGACACCATCAATATGGAGCTTGATAAGATGTTAGATTATAGTGTCAAATTCCCTGTAATATATTCCAACTGGGTTTATAAATAAAAATGGTTATATTTAATTATGTGTAGACTTTAGATATTAGAACAAGGCTAGTGTTAAAGATAATTTTAATCTACCTAGTTTTGATCAGATTTTACAATAGTTTACCTGATTTGAATTGATGTCTCTTCTTTATAGATTTGTAGGTTATAATAATATTTTGATAAATACTTAAGATAAACATAAGACTAATTTTAGTACACAAAGAGGAACACTTTATTTTAAAAAAATGTCACTTGGTTAAATGAATGTAGATGCCACTTTATATACGTCTATGAATGTAGCCTTTGATGATTAAATTGGAATTATTATTAATTTACTTTGATGATCTCCCAGTGAATTATAAAAAGAGAAATAACCATATTGATCATCTTCATGAAATTTTCACAAGATGTAGAATATAGGTATTTCTGTAAACTTGAAGAAATTAGTTTTTAGAGTAACTAAATGGAAATTATTAAGACATATCATCTCCAAAAATGGCACATCAATTGAAATTGAATGAATTAAAGATACCAAATATTTAACACCACCCAAATTCCAAATTGATCTTAAATACTTTTTTGATAAAATTAATTTTGTGCATAAATCTATTTATGATATCCTTTATAAGTTATTTTAAAGAAAAATTAGGTTTATGTTGGGGATGTAGGTTCTAATTCAACATTTAATAGTTTTAAATATGCCATTAAAATCACCCTTTAACTTTATAGACTAAATACAAATAACCCCTTTATTATTTACATTAATGTTACTGAAAAGGCCAAGTTTTGAAAGATACTGATACTAGGTATCCTTTGATTGAAAATTTTGCTTATCTTTGATTTAATCTTTAACTAAATTCAGATATTTATTGAGTTATATGAGCCAAGTTTTGAAATATATTTATAATAGGTATCCTTTGATCAAAAAATTTGTTTTATATTTGATTTATTCTTTGACTAAATTTAGATATTTATTGATGGGAAATAAAGTTATTATTCGATCAAATGTACATGTAATTTCTTATCTTTTAAATCAGCTAACTATTAAAGGGAGGTTAGCTAAGTTAATATGTAATATTCAAGAGTTTGATATTTAATTTGAAACATCCAATACCATTAAGGTAAATGACTTAGCTAAACATTTCGCTGAAAAAATGACATCTAGTATAAATGCTTTAGTTCTTTCAATTGATGATTATATTCATGCTAAACCACATTTGAAGACTATGAATGTTCCTAAATTTTATAAATAACTTAAATTTGGACTTGAAATACATGAGTGGGATTATTTTTTTTCACAAGATGATTTGTACCATGATTTGATTTATTAATTCTAAAATAAATCTTGTGTTGATATCTTAGATAAAAAGTAAATAATATCACTTAGATTATGTTTTAAAATTTTAGGGTTTAGATTATGTAAATCCTATGTTTTATTAAAGGGATGAATATTCTAAATTAGGGAAATAATATGCATAAAATAACCACTAATTTATTATATATCTATCTATAATTTAATTTCTAAAAATAGTAATAAATATGTGCAAATATAGACACATCTATAAAACACCTCATATAGGATGATCCAAGTGCTAGAAACTAAGATATCAGTAGGTCTAAGTGTCATCAAATAGATCCCTATGTTAGAAACCCTCCTCTATAGTAGTGCCACATTTGGACAATAGTACCATGTGGCTTTAGTGTCTTAATATTAACACTAGTATCCTTTGTGTAGGATTGTCTTGAACTTCTAAGGACACCTGTGTCTAGATTTATGGGTTATATTCTTGCATGCATGAAGTTTGATACTATATATTGTGCTTGTTATGACTAATTTTTTATGAAAACCCTAATCCTCCTTATAATTAGGGTATGAGATAAAAAGTGTTTCCATTAGTAGGATAGGTTGGACATTCTTAACACCTCATTATGAAGAGATTTTCATACATACCAATACTCCAATGAGGGATCAAGATCGATGTAGTTCTCTCCATCTAAGTGATGGTGAAAATGCAAGTGATGGTAGTATGATAGTTTCCTTGAGTTTGTTGATTGTACTTGAGATTGTAAATATACAAAATCTAAGCTTAGGGATGATGTAGATGGTAGTGTGTAGAAGTAGGACATAACAAGGATTTATAAGCTTGTTTTTTCTCAACTTGTTTCATGTTTGAATATGTATTTTGCATATAATTTACATCTAGTGGCTAGAGGGATAAAATTTATGTATTTATAATTTTCTATTTATTGTGTAGATAATAAAATATGTTTAGGCCAACCTTAGGATGGTTTTACTTTTGAAAATGTATTCATTCAAGAAAGCTATGGTAAAGGACAAATGAACCATTTTGGGGACGCTTGTTCCATGTGGCTCTAGTTTCCTTAATGTGGCATTAATATCCAACTAGTAAAACATTTGGAATGAAGGGTTAGGATCAAGAAATGAGGGTCTAAGACTACATTTTAGATAATTAGGGATGCTTGTAACCTACATGAAGGCTGGATAAGTGTGATAATATGATTTAGAATAGATATAGGGCTAAGCTAGGAATAGGTATTCTCAAGTATCACTCTTAACACTCAAATACCACTTTTAGGTGAATATATTTCCCCTCCATTTATGCTAAAAATATAAAAAATTGAAATGACTAATATAAAGGAAAAATAAGCATACCTAGACTTACGTAGGAAGTGAAGCCCATGAAGTTGAGTCTAAGTATGTGATTTTGAGTCTACATATGTAAACCATGATCTAATGCATGAATTGTAAATGAAACATCCATAAATCAATCCTTACTTGAGAGATATCAAAAGTAAAAGACTATACTGAGTAAAAAAGTAATATATTAAAACTGAGTAAAGAGATTAGAAAGAGGAAATGAATGAATACACCTCATTGGCTATGTAAACCAATGCATGAACTTGATGATAAATTGTGTGTGTGTGTGTGTGTGTGTGTGTGTGTGTGTGTGTGTGTGTGTGTGTGTGTGTGTGTGTGTGTGTGTGTGTGTGTGTGTGTGTGTGTGTTTGAACATGTATATAATTATCAATCATATAATATCTTGGTTTGATCTAATATCTTGATAAATCCTCATGTGTGGGTGGATCAATAACTCAATTCAATTTTGACTCCATCATTTCCCACCCCTACTTGATGCATAATGACCTATGAATAGTTTATATTAGATTAATAATATGTCTAACCCTTTAATATGGGTGGCTCAAGAACTCAAGTAGCATATAACTCCATCATTTCCCACCCATGTATAGTAGATGCATCTAAAACTAAATAATTTGAAGCACTAAATTGTCTAACTAAGTATATCTAACTATGTATGTTAGCTATATGGCCACTCGGGTACATTAGGTAGTTTTAAATCACTTGGGAATGCCAAACATTATATATGGAGTAAGGCATGAAACTAGTGACAACCTAAAATATGATGTCAAGTGTATACAATGTAGATAATGACATAGAATTTTCCATTGCATCTAATCAAATGGTGTGTAATTAAGCATATGGAAATACTATTCTACATACATGCCCCCAATATGGTATCTTAGTATATTATTTAAAATAGATATGGGAATGGTCATGTAATTTATTATGCCCCCAATATGATAATATAATATGAATATGAGCTAAGATAGTATGAATCTAAGTAAAAACCAAGTTTAATTGATAAATTTGTAACTAGATCTGTGCAAACCTATACTGTACCTATTATACTATTCTAGCTAATATGAGTTATTCTAAAACTTAAGATACTAGACATTGGTGTCATGTCTTGGATAATAGTGCCATGTGGTGCTAGTGTCCTTATTTGGGAGATAATGTCCTTTTGGTCTAAATTTTGTGTAACTATACTATTTTTTGAGTCATTATTTTTCCTCTATGTTTACCTATGTCTAATTTTTTGATATTGAGCCTGTGTGTTGAAAATTGTTCTATGAGTGCAATATAAGAGCCTGATATCTATGATAAACCCAATGAATTATCCCTCTTTTGAGGTTAGTTATTTAACATGTGTAATAACTATCCTAAAAATAAAAATATCTAAAAAATGTGTGTTAGCTAGAGAATTTATGATAATTTCATGATAATCCAATATAGTGTGCATACATAAAATTAGAATGTAAGAGGATCTTATAATAACTATGTAATGAAAAATGTATGTCATGTCCATAATTACACAAGGGTGTTAGGATAAATGTAATCAATTTATGTAACACACAATCTAAATATAACTAAGTAACTAGCTAGGGGGATGGGGCATGATGTCCATCATGACACCCAAGTAGGATGGGTAGATGCATGAGGTCCTTCGTGGAAATGAAAACTATTGTGTGTAACAATCAAAGATAAGTTTAATGGCCATGATGCATAAAATAAATCATACATACAAAACACATGAGGCAGGTAAAATAGGCCAAGGGGACAAAAATATAAGGCACATGGCCACATGTCACTAAATTTGAGAAAATAAGATATAAAAGGGCATGTTCAAATGTCCACATATGCAAGAAACAATCAAGTTTGATTAGAGCCACATATAAGGACATGTTCACATATATGTATACATAATTAGGAAAATACACACAAGGGACATGACCACATGTCCAAGGCATACATATTATGAATAGAAGTGGCATAGATCCAGAGAGCAATGGCATATTCAAAAACCCTCAAATAGAATAAGCAAAGAGACACAATAAAGTCTAAAATAAGAAATCTAGAAATGAAATAATACATGAATATGGAATATAAATATGTGTAAGAGATAGGATGTATATATGTTGAGTTTAAAGTATTAATACATATTAAAAAACTAGGTAAGAGTAGTAATGATCAATATCAAGATATAAAAATGCTAAAGCTATAATCTAGAGTATGTGAGGATAGAACTTGGTAAAAGAAATTGTGTATAGTACGCCCCCAAGTGGGAGAATGTGTCAAGTCAATAACCATAAATTAGTGTATATGCCCTTAGTGGGTAGATAATAATAAGCATGGAATAGTGTAGTGGACTTGAGTCTTGTAAGTGATTTGCAAACGCTTGACAAGAAATAGTGAAGCATGTAGTATGATAAAACTAACTAAACTAAGATAGCTAGCATATGTAGTGTCTATAAAATATAAGAAATGTAAACATATAAATTCATAAAATCTATAAAGTTTGTGTTTTCTAAGTAATATTTGATTTTTTTTTAAATATTGTATTATTTTTTATTGTTTGTATATAATCTATGGACAAGTAAATGAAAATAAACTACGTACAAAGATAAAAAGAGATGGAAAGTGTGTACAAGAAAAGAGAAAACATACTAATCAATGAGTCTCATGGGAGACTTCCTATCACTATGACCTATGTAAAATAAGGGAACTATGATCATATATGTTGTGTGAAATGGTAACTATGATCCCATAATCTACTATATTGAATGATTTACATCTATATCTATATTTGCCTATGTAGTGGTGTTATAAATCTATGGTATTGATTGTAGTGTGTTGTGAACTCTAAGGGTCTTAGGAAATCATCTAGTAAAAGAAGTTGTAGGTGACATAGGTTCCCTATGGTGAGAACCTCAAGAACCTAATAATATTGATATTGGAAAAAAATGAGTGAAGGCCCTCTAAACCTGTGACATATCTTCAGCATAGGGGTCTCTCTTATAATGGTCTTTGTTGGAGAGTATGTGTACATGTCAATAATGTAGGAGAAGACTGTGCCTACACTAGTGGCTATACTAAACCTTGTGATTTATTAATAAGAACTATTATTTGAGATATAATTGATAATTGTGCTACATCTGGTAACTATTTAGAATTATAACTTTTAATTGTGTTATAACTTCTTATGGAATGGGTAAAGGATAATCATAAGTAAAACCCTCAACTTTGACCACCTAATTTGCATGTATGTAATTTAGGCATCTATGAAATGTGGATGAGATGGATTTTAGCTATTATATCCATGGCCTACCTAGTAACATATCAAACATGCCTGCACTAGGTACTACTAAGAACTGAATGGCTATATGTGCTAGTCTAACCTGTAATGGAAGCAAAATCTCCCTGATAAAACTCTAAACATTACCACTAAAACCACTACTTATGTTTATAGGGAATATATCCTAGTTTGAATACCCCAAATGTTTTAAAAGTGTCATAATGCATATGTTAATGCTTGAACCATTGTCAACCATAATAGTTTGAATAGGATGATGATCTATGTATGCTTGTATAAAAAGTGCATGTAAATCTATATCATCATAAAAAATATCTTGGTCTAAGAAGGTGATGAGTGGTATATCTATAAATCTAGTATGGTAAATACTAATGATATTATGTAATGGGTGTACCTATTCTGTAATAGTATGATATGAAGCAGGTGATGGATGTGTCTGATATGTGTAGTGAACACTTGATGTGCTCTCTACCTCATTTGCTATGTTTTAGAAAAAATATAATAATATATTAAATGCCTTAGCTTCATTTTTCTGTAATTTTGGTGCTTCTATGGGTGTACCCACATTAATAATGTTGGCCTTAATTAAATCTTTTATCTTATGTTTTAATCTTATGGATCTATTTATTGTATGGTCTGGTGCGTTTTGATAATCACAAAATACATTATAATCATAGTTCTTTTTAAAAATCAATGTCATATCAACCTATTTAATGAGAGGGAGAGATATGACATTGCATTCCAAGAGATACTATAAAACTTCTGCTAGTGACTCTATAAGGTTGGAGAAGATTTGACACTGAAGAACTAATAAAATCAAGCAAGGAGATGGATCTAAAGTTGCATTAACTATTTCCTTTTGATCACCCTTATTTTTAGTGGCCCTTACCTTATATTGAGGCTTATTTTAAAGCCTAGTAGTTGATTCTAACCCATTAGTATATTTTAGTTTTCCCATTGATAGAAGCTTAACCTCTCTTTCTTTTATTGTGTGGAAAAAATGTATGAATGTTGGAAACTTCTTAAGCAAGATAACTTCGTGTAATGATGGTAAAATATTCTATTCAAATATTTATTGAAGATATTTATCTTCCATGGGGCCATGGGGATAGAAAATTTAGCTAATATAGTCTTATATTGTAATACATATTCTATGATATATTTGTTTGACTTTTGTTTTAATTATGCAATTTGGGCATATGAGATATTGTCACTAATATTGATGGAGAAGTTTTCTAAAAGATTAAATGCTATGATAGACTGATTTGGTAAGCTATGAAAACACTCCATGGCATAATATTTTAAACAACATGGAAATAAATTCATAATAAGACAATCATTAGACACATAGTCTAACATATTGCATGAAAATTAAAAGCTCAAATATGGTGTTATGGGTCATCATTGCCATCATATAATGCAAGCTTAGGTGCCAAAAATATGGATGGTAAAGGAGTTGCTTCTATGTGATGTGCCAAAGGTGTTTGTAATAACATATTAAAATCCAAGGCATGTGGTGGCCTAGTAGCTCCCTTATCAAGATGTAACACCTTAGCCTATAGAGTATGAACCTCATGCATAAGGGATTATACATTTGGAGTGGAGGAACTAGACACAAAAGGTATAGGTATAATTAAATGTTGTTGAATTAAAATTGTAGGTTGTGCTAGTTGAGTTAGCCCCACTATAGGTGTAACACTATTATTAGCTGGGGGAGTTGAAGATTGACCATTATATAATTTTTGGAGTTCTTCCTAAACAATAGTGATGAGGTCATCTTGCATATCTACATATTTGGACACAAAATCTGCAATTATTTCTTGTTAGTCTCATAAAATAAGTTGTATATTTTAAACCTTTAAATAATTTTAATATAAGAAAGATTGGAAAAAATAAATATTTAAACAAATCTAAAATTATGGAACTACAATCTGAGCATAGACACAAAAAGGATGCAAACCCTACGAGCATCTATGGATAGGGTTTGAGCAATGTTTGAAGTAAATGGGGTTCACCAAATATTTTAACCTTTTAGGGTTTAGCTTATGTAAATATTATGTTTGATTAAAGGGATGAGTATTCTAAATTAGGGAAATAATATGCATGTAATAATCACTATTTTTATATAAATTTGGCTAGCTTTGAATTTCTAAAATAGTAATAAAAATATGTAAATAAAGACTTATCTAAAAAATACCTGATATGGATGATCTGAGTGCTAGAATTTGAGATAGAAGTAGGTGTGGGTATCATCAAATAGATCCTTATATTAAAACCCCTCCTACATAATAGCATCACATTTGGATAATAGTGTAATGTGGCTTTAGTGTCTTAATATTGGTGCTAGTGTCTTCTATGTAGGACTATCCTAAACTTCTGGGTGCACTTATGTTTAGATTTTTGGGTTTTATTTCTATGCACAAAGTCTAAAACTCTATATTGTGCTTTTTATGATTGATTTGTGAAGAAAACCCTATTCCTCCTTGAAATTAAGGTATGATTTAAAAAAGTGTTATCATTATTTGAATAGGTTGGACATCCTCAACACCACACTATAAAGATATTTTCCTAGGAGGGATCAAATGTGATGTAGTTCTCCCCACCTAAGTGCTAGTGCAAGTGTAAGTGATGCTAGCATGATAGTGGCCTTGAGTTCTTTAAGTGTAATTGAGATTAGAAATATGGAAAATCTAAGATCAAGACTGTTGTAGATGGTAGTATGCATAATTAGGGAAGAATATGCATTTATAACTTTGATTTTGCTCAACTTGTTCATGTTTGAATGGGTATTTTACATCTAATTTCCATCCAATGGATGGAGGGATAAAATTCATGTATTTTTGATGTTCTATAACTTATTTGGATAATAAAAGATGTTTAGGTTAACCGTAGGAGGGTTTTACTTTTGAAAATATATTCTTTTGGGAAAGCTAGGGTAAAGGACATAGGTACCATTTCAGGGACACTAACACCATGTGGCTCTAGTGTCTTTAATGTGGTGTTAATATCCAAATATAATAACACCAAGCATGAAAGACTAGGATCAGGAAATAAGGATTTGGGACAACGTTTTAATTGACTAAAGATGGATATGGACCATACGAAGGCTAGATAAGTGTGATAATATGATCTAGGATAGGTTTAGGGTTAAGATAGGAATAGGTAGTCTCAAGGAACACTTTTATCACTCAAATAACACTTTTAGGTGATTACAGATTATAAGCTTTGAAATTTATTTTATTAAATTATTTTATATTTTACAAAAATAGAGTTGGTGTTCTTTTACATTATCTAAATTATGATCAAAATGAAAAGGTCCTTAGAGGATTTCATAAAGTCATTTATGGTGGTCATTAGGTAGAAAAAACTATTACATACATGATCTTACATGAAAGTTATCATTGGCCTACATTGTTTTAGGATTCTTATAAGTTAGTTCATGCATATATGCCTTGTCAACTTTTTACTAGTAGTCTCAAAATACCTACAAAGAATTTAAAATATTTTATTCTAGAGAAACCTTTTACTAAGTAGGGTATTTATTTTATTAATGATATTCACTCTCCTTCTATATCTGGTCATGTATGTTAATAGCCATCGATTTTTTCACTAAGTGGCATGAAATGATAACTTTGAAAAGTTTTATCACAGTTGAAGTTATTTCAATTTTTGAGAATCAATTATTTTATATATTTGGTGTTCTATATGAAATAATATTAGATAATGACCCTCAATTTATTTCAAATGATTATATAGAGTTATTAAGATGTTATTCAATTATTTCTAGTCATTCCTCAAATTACTATCCTCAAGGCAATGGACAGGTTGAGTCCATTAATAAAAAATGATTTCAATTATGAAAAAAATTACATGTGCTAATAAATGTGATTGAAATTTGAATATATTTGAAGAATTATGGGTTGATCACAAAATGGTGAAGGCTAAAATAGGCTATTCTCCATTCATGTTATATTACGACTTTGAAGCTACTTTACCAATAGAACTACATATTTCTTTTGCTAGAACTACTCTTTAATATTTAATAGAAGGTACTAAATTTTTTGAGAAAATAATTAATTATCTCTTAGCCCTTGATGAGAATAAAGTTAATATTTTAAAAAAAAAAAGATGCTAAGGAAAAAATTAAAAAACTATTTAATAAAAATGTTTCTAAAAAATATTTTAAAGTTGGTGATTTAGAATTGTATTGGGATAAAGCTCATGAAGAGGTAGGCAAGTATCATAAATTTGGTTCACTTTGGCTTGTACCTTATAAAATAACCATTTTTATTAAAAATAATTCCATTCACATACAAGATCTTGATGGTAATTAGATGCTTCATTTAGTCAATTATCATAATTTGAAACTTTTCTTCAGTTAGTTTCCCTTTTATGTTTTGTTGTTTCTTTTTGGTTTTTTTCTAATTTCTTAATTTCTTTCTTTAGATTTGATTAATTTTTTGTTTAATATCTATGATATTTCATCATTACAAGGAGAAATATAGAGTGCTCCATTAAACCACTATAAGTATAGAATTATCAAGATGTAAATAATTCATATTTTTTGGACTAATATTTTATAATAACAAGTACTAAAAATTGTATGTTGTAAATGTTACTTTATTTTCAAAATAATTATTACATTCTATGCATTGTTTGTTCATCACAACCCAAATTTCCATGTTATAATATATTTTTTATTCTACGTGCCATGCTAGAAGAATAATCCATCCCATGATATATTAATTTTAAAAGGGGTTCAATCATAACTACTTAGGAAATGATTTACTTGGATCACACTCCTAAATCCATTGAAATTAACATTTTTTATTAGCAACACAATTTCACAATGTGAAACTATCTAGCAAGGTTGCCAATGTTATGCCTAAATTTTAGTATCCCTCTCTATTTTTTTAAAAGTATTAACATGATCAGTGCTACCATATGATGAATTTTTTCATAATGTTTAAATATGCTAGCGGTGGACAATTTTGTTTACATTTATTTAAGAAGTTGCTTCTCTATGTATATTTAATATGAAATATTGCTATATTGAGTGATTTTTATGCTTGTAACATTGATTCAAGGTGATATATATCATATGATTGATCAAATTATAAGTACATGCTGCATTCAAAATATAATATACTTGCATCTCATTATTATAATCAAATAATATACACTCTTGATTGTCATAATTTATGAAATCAATCTTGTTTAGTAATAATAAGTATTGTAGTTGTGACATAATTTGCTATGTTAGAACATTGTTTTAAAATGTCATAAGGTGATATAGTAATTGCATAACATAATTGATGTTTGAATTTTTAAATAGTTGCATTCAATTGATAATCATAAGGATATGTTTTTGATGATTAATCACATTGACCGATAATAAGTAAAGTTGAGAACATGTATAAATTAGTTATTTGTTTTTTCTAATTTTATAATTAGAATGCATAGTTATACGACTAGAATATACTCTTTTACAACTCTATCATAATATCTCTTAGCATTGTCACAATCATTCTTGTGAATTTTTAGGTAACATGATTTTTTTGGTAAGTAAAAAATACATGTATTGAACCCTTTTTATTTTTATTAATATTATCATTTTCTAAATTGTTAATTTCTTAGCAGTGTTATGTGGTACATGGTGCATATTTTTCCTTTACCTAGTTTTTAGTGGGGGTATTATAATTTCATATGTATTATAAGTTTAAATTTTATTTAAATGTTGGCATATGGCTTAGAAACATTTGAATAAATGTAAATTTTGTATCCAATCCCTAGATTTAATGAATTAAGTTAAAATTTATGATGGCATTGGGTTTAAAACATGGTGATTAGATATTTTGGTGGTTTAATTTGACATAAAGTTAATTATACTTGTCCTTGCTTCAAGATTAGGAATTATGGTAGAAAAATTAGTAAATTTCTAAAATATTTGCTAAATATTTATTCAGTATGTGTTTTGGTTTAGATAATCTTGAGGTTTTTGGTAATGGTGATTATCCACTAAATTAATGGACATGTTATTTAGTTTCATTTAATGAATGGTTATGAAAACTACCTTAACATAAAAAGGTTTACTATCACACCATTTTTTCAAGCTTTCTGGGAAGAAGTTGAACTCTATAGGTTTCGTGGTTGAGATAAAACATTGGATTACACTAGTTTTTAGTGATTTATCATTATTGAATCTCTATTAAGGTATGGAATGGTTGATTTTTATAAATAAATATGTTTTATTTTTTCCATTTATGGTCATTCATGAGCTCTCATGCAATAATAAATTCCTATTTTTAATCAATTCCTAAATCAGTCACTGCATTATTGATTAAATAAAATTTTGAGAAGGACAAGTATGAAGATAAGAGTCCATTTTAGAAAACTAGTTGGAGTTTGGAAAACTATGTGTACATTTCATTTTGTATGGGTTTTGGTTGGTATATTCATTTGATAATTATTATATTTTGAAATATTCCCATGTATATTCTATGTCTTCTTTGAAACATTTCTCTCCTATATGCATAAAGATTACGTTGAAATAATGAACTAGAAATAATGCATGTATATTACATCTTCTGATTTAACTATAAAAAATCTCAATAAGTTTGTTACTTTATGGAATTATATTCATTTCAAGTGGAAATTGTTCTCTATTGATGAAAATTATTCACACAACTATTTTTAGGTTTATATGCTACATTTTTCTTGAATATATGTTGATAGCTTCATCTACCTAAGTAATGCATGTGGTTTTTGAAGACTATTTTTGTTTTGAATGGATAAAAAATATAGCCATGTTACATGGTAGTAATAAGTAATATGCATTGATCTTATTCTTCACTACATGCTTGGAGTAATATGTTTTTTTTGTAATAACATATATGGATTTTGTTTTGGTCTCTTTTAGGTCATGTCTGAAGTATTCAAAGGTTTGTCTAAAGCATTGAAATTTTTTTTCAAGCTCAAAAGTATAAATTATTATTGCATGGATTTGATTTCATAAAGATAATACCTTGCATGCATTTTGAAAATCATGAGGTGAATATTTATATTTGCATGTATTTGAATTATGTTTGTTGCTATTGATATGAAAATTGAACATATAGCCATTTGGTATCATAGTATTTATGGTTTATTTTTGTAAATATATTTATATTATCTATAATTTGATTTTTAAATCAATCATATTAATAAATTTGGCAAGGCTATTTTGGTTTCATCCATAAATTTGTGTAGTTTTTGATTGTTTCATAAAATCATACAATTGGGTGTTTTTATTTTAGTATCATATGAAAAATGGTATGATATTGTAAATCAAAAGTGTAGTTTGATATTTGATAATATAATTTTGAAAAATAATGATGGTTATGACTTCAAATTCATTTAATATACACCTATTTATTTATTAAAAATTTAAAAATATTGGAAGTATTAAAATTTTGGTGAGATAAATGTTGAATATTTAAGTTTTTAGAATATTTTATTGAATTGATATTGAGTGATTATTTTGATTTATTTTAAAATAGTATGTCAGGGTGGAATCCAAACTTCCATACTTCAAGGAGGAATGTGTGGGAAAGAGACAATGTATGATAAGTTGAAGATATTTCTTCACAGGGTAGTTATCATGGTAGATCTTTTCATGGCCATAGGGATACTAACACATTTTCTATGCCTTTTCACTGTGGAAATCATATTTCAATTAATTTTAATGTATCTAAACCCATATTATAAAATTATTTTTATAACATTCCATCTTCTTCAGTGAGTTTTTGTGGTGCAACCCATAGAATCCTAATAATATCCCTTTGGAGATCTCATCTTTATGGAAAAGGTACTCCAAGTGAGTCTTTTCAATGAATGCTTACTACCTTTGAATTAGATAAAAATTATCCTCATATATTTCATCATCTTGAGTTCATTCCTATATTTAATCATAATCATATTTATTAGAACCCTTCTTTGGGATTGATTACTAGACCTTCTTCACCTGAACTTGATAAAACTAACTCTTCTAAGAAACATGCTAGCATCCCTACGAATCAACCCATGTTATCACATGTGCTAAATAAAGTGAATTTAGAGGTTAATGATGACTATGGAATCACTAATTTGATTGAATTTCTAATTGCCTCAATGGATTATACAAAGTATAAAAATGACAATGAGGCCCCACTCATTGACCTTGTTTCTGGCATTGATTCTGATTAACACGGATTTGATTTTATTTAAATTATGTTTCATTTTTTTGGGTGTATTGTTACATTGATTTTATGGATATTTTGTAGTTTTAATTTTATGGATAGATGAATTTTTTTGGTGATATGTTTTTATTTGTATGACACCATTAAAACCATCTTTCAAAAAAATAATAAACTCAATAACATGAAATCTATTTATGTTTGTTTTTATCATTTATGATTGGATGAATGATATTTATGGATTATTAATGTTAAAATATGTTTAGATAATTTAATTTTAACATCTATGGATTATTTATTGTATGAAAAGTTAGTTGATTCTCTAAATGAATGCCAGATCAAGTTAAAGGTCCCCCACCCATTATAATTTGTAATTTGATATATATTTATTATTAAATATCTTGTAATTTAATTAAAGTTAAAAGTATAAAATCATACAACTTTATAATTTATAAGTAAACTAATTGAATTTTAAAAGTCAATTAACTTTAATTATAACTAACTAAAAGTTAGTTTCAACTAGATTCATAACTAGAGTTACTTATAAAGAGATTGAAGACACATAATAAAGGGTAAAGTATACATGTATTAAGAGATTTTCAAAGTTTAAAATTTTTTCATATATATTTTTATTCTATGCAAAGATGTCTTAGACCAAATAGTCATTTCTAGATAGACCAAATAATGCATTCTTTGATGGTGAAGTAATCTGGTTGAATAACATAGGTATTTATAGGTTTATTGATTTATTCTTAACTAATTATCTAAAGAATATCAAGCATTAATATCATTTGATGATTACAAATATGTATTAATATGAGTATAACTTATTATACTTGGCCCAAACGAAGATGAATACCTCATAGTTTACATTAAAATTGTAATCTATTGATTGTAATTTGGGTTTCAATTAAAAATCATGCTTGTAATCAGAGTCATTATTTATTTCTAAATAAATTTATCTTTTATTTACTCAAATTTGATTCTTGTTCCAAGTCTCAAAAAATTCTCTTATTTTAATAAGATTTCAATTTATTCATTATTTAAGTTAGAATTTTATTTTTGTTTAGATAGACCATTTCCATTTTGTATCTATTGTTTCTTTGATTTTATATTTTATATCATATTATGTTTTCAAATCATATAATTTATTTCTAGTATAAGTTATATCTTTCTGTTTCTAGTTTAATTTTTTACCTTTATGTTTTAAGTCATTTTATTTTTAAGTTACATATTCAATTTTTTTAAAAATATTTATTATGTATTTAAATTTGTTTATCTTTTTGTTTACTAGTTATTACTTTTTTATATTTATCTTCTTTAGATTACCTTATTTATTATTTTATTTAGTGTTTCTAGCATATTTTTCATTACTTAAGTATTTTAAGAAGCTTGGTTTTTTTTTTTTTAATTATTTTACTTTGATGTTGTATTTTGTCTTATGTTAACTAAATATAAGTTATTTAATTCTTAGAAAATGTTTTTCTATATTTCTTTACGTTATTCATTATTTCATAGTTAGTCTTTTGGTCTTTAATTGATAAGTGAGTAAGATAGTTTTTGTTTCCATTTCTTTGTTTAGTTTTAGTTTTCATTTTTTAATTTTATTTTGATTTGTTTTATTTTATATGGTCTTGAAAGATTGATAAAGAGATAGATTGATAAGAAATATATACAAATCAAAGACCTTTCCTTCAATAGATTGACTCATTTATAGGCTTTACTCTATTATATAGGTTAAATTATATATTTGTTAATATGATTATGATTTTATTATAAATAAATATCTAATATATGAAATATAATGATGCATAATTAATGTTTGATTTGATGACTTATTCCTATAATTATTGAAAAACCTCTCTAAACATCCTAGGATCAATATTTTTTCCATAGAACCCTTATGATTAAATTGGTATGATTCCAACTTGAACTTTGTGATAATCAAAAGGGTTGATTCATTGATGTGATAAATCTCACCACCTTCAACACAATGTCTTGATGACTTTGTAAATTTAGTAGTAATATAGGGTGATGTGAAACTGGTAGCTCATAAAATTCTTTCAACTTTGCAGTTAGAAATAGTAGTTCACAAGGGATGCAAGATTTATAATATTTAAATGAAAGAGATATCTAATGAGATTAAAATTTCATTAAAACACTATCCAATATTAAATGAATTTAAGGATGTATTTCCTAAATAATTTCTTGGTTTTCCTCCTAAGAGGGAATTTTATTTTTCCTTAGATATTATGCCTAGGTCTGCACCAACATCCAAATATCCTTATAGGATGAATGTGGTAGATATGTAAAAATTCAAAGTTCATTTGAAATAAATTTTAGATAAAGGCATGATTCATCATAGTGTATCACCAAAGGGATCTCCTATTATCTTTGTCAAAAATAAATATGGTACTTTAAGATTTTACATTGACTATAGAAAGTTGAATGAAGTCACTATCAAGAATAAATATCCAATCCCAATAATTGATGATCTATTTGACCAAATTAAATATGACTCTATTTTATCTAATATTTACCTTAGAATTAAGTTACCATCAACTCTATAATAAGGAGTAAGATGTGAAAAAACCTACTTTTTACGCAAGGTATGTCATTGTGAATTTACTGTTATGAATTTTAGCCTAATGAATGCACATGTTACCTTCACGAATCTAATGAAAATCACACACACACACACACACACACACACACACACACACACACACACACACACACACACACACACACACACACACACACACACACACACACATATATATATGATAAGGTAAATAACCTAGATTTACAAGGCCCAGGAACCATAGTTAAAAAGGGTATAATAAAGTAGTAATCCCTGAGGGCTGAAAAATAAAAATAGTAATAGTACTAACAACTAACTATCCCAATAGAAGTCAAAATAATAGGAAAATAAACAATAAACTATTCTAGGAGTGGGGATCCCTCTATATGTTCCTTCACATCCATAGTTACCTTATCCAATGTTTCCTATTTTTTATTTTTAATTATGTCCCTTATTCTTTTTTTGGGCCCTTCTACATCCTCCCTAAGAATGATCATTATAGGTCTCTTCTACACCTATTCTTTTACTAGGGTCTTCTTGGTGGGGGTTATAAGGGGGATCTTAGGGGAAGATGTCTCTACCAACATAGTGTGTTTATTCAAGGGGGTCCTTTTCACCTTAATAGTATGAGTGAAGGATTAGATCATTTTAGCAACCTCTTTGTTCATGGAATGTCAATCCTATATAAGTATTAGACACATCCTAACCTCATGAAGCTAAGTATTAAACTTTTACAGCTACTCTTTATTAGTTTTGATATACTATATTGGGGCATTTTACTTTCCCCTCCACTTCCTCTAAGGTTCCTTCATCCAGTAGAAGTGGTTTAGGTTTGAGGATAGAGATTTTTAGGGGAGGGTCTTTAAATAAGGTTTTTGAAATAGGGTTAGTATGAAAAATATTAGTTATCATACAGTGGGACCCTGAGGTAGGATCTTCCTCAGTGGAGTCCCCCTCAGTAGAGGACCCCTCACATAGAACCTCCCTTCCCTAAAGGGTCTCACCATGATTTACCAATAATAAGGTAAGGCCTTGGTGTAAGATGGGATTTGATTCATTAATTTGGTATGTGAGAGCATTTCTCTCTATGGATTTGAGGAGATAATAGGGGAGACTGATTTTTTACCCCAAAAATTGATCTATTAGGTCATAATGATGAGAAAATATTAGGGTGTACTTACCTTAAATCATCAAATACTTCAATACTTGTAGGCATACTTCAGGCCATTAGTGTGAAATGTTTGAATGAGGAATTTGAAATCATTGGTGCAACAAAACCTCTATAGAAGCTCCTATCTTTTTATTGGTCTTTTTATTCATTTATTCATTCACATGACATGTATGTGGCTTCTCTAATCAAGTCCTCCATTATTAATATTTTGACCCCTCTTAGATCCATGACCCTCTTATTCCATATCATAATAAATTCTTTCAGCAAGCCTGTTCCATGTTTAGTTACCCTCAACATAAATTCTATGAGTCATCCTTTAAAAATATTCTTCCACACATTTTTCATGCTTCTAAATTTTGAGTATGAATTTGGTTCAAAGTGATCCCTATCTCGACCCATGTCAATAGTAACCAAAGAGTTGAAGATAGATTTTGGTAAGTCCTGTTAAATCTTAGTTATAATAGCTAGAAAAATACTTGTAGTGCATGCTTTCTCCCAACATTTGTATTTAATTATCCTCAAATTAGAATAATGGTGGGTCATTATTTTTGAAATATTTCACTTGAAGAGTATAGCTCGTACATGTAGCTTCCATATCACCATCCTATCCTAAGGTGCATTCATTTTGAATGGATGATAAGACAATTTTAGGGACATGGCATCTAGTGTGCCAATTAGTTAAAAGAGGGAATCTTACTCCTATATTACCAAGTATATTTTCCACCCCATTCCCTTCATGATAAGTGTGAATAATGGAGAATTATGCCATCTCCCTCAAAATATACTTAACATCATCAATTATGGATTTTATTATGTGGGATGGGGTTATTTTGACTTATAGAGAACTAAATATATTAAGAGAATCCCATTTAATAATAATTATTTCCATCTTAAGGCTAGAATCAAGTTGAATACCATAGAGTAATACCTTGGCTTTAGCCACATAATTTTTTTGTATTCCCATGGGGCCTACATAAGCAAAAATCAGTTTTCTGTATGAATTCTTTATGGATCCTCCTTTGCTTGCAAGGCTTGGGTTTACTTTTGAGGCTCCATCAAGTTTGAGTTTAACTTAGCCTTTAGGTGAAGTTTTCCACCTAATGTGTTTATTTATTATGTCTTTGCAAGGGGACCTTATTTTCTATACCACCTCCCAATTTTTAAAAATTAGTTGTGTAAAACTAAATCCTAGATTTATGTCTATGGGAGGGAAGGCTCTCCAATTATTAGTGATGGCATGCTATAGAAAAAAAAACCCTTTTGGATTGTGTTAAATGTTTGAGAATAGACTGTCATTACAAGATTTCCAAATACTCCAAAACTAGTGCGGGAGGGCAAGGTTCCACAGGAAGGCTAAGGATGGAAGACTCCCAAGAGGTTTATATTACCTAATGAAGTCAAAAACATTGTCTAGTTTAACCCATGAGAGATTGAATTTGTTCAATATCCAATAAAATAAAATTGATCTAAATAAATAGGTTAGAAATAGATGATGAACCAATTCCTCATATTTCCTTCATAGTGGGCATCGATTAGGGATAATAAGTCCTCTTTTTGCCAAGTTTTCCATAGTTAGGATCTTATCTTGAACTAGCATCAAAAAAATAAGTTTACCCTAGGATTTAGGTATTTTACCCATAAATATTTCTAGTAGCTCCATTCATATTCTATATTTAGATTAGTGGCATGTCCATAGGAAACTGAGTACTTTCCACTATCTTCAATTACCCATAAAATATAATCTTCCTTCACGAACTTTGGGATCTAAACATGTCTGATGGAAGAATTTAGATTATTAATCTCTTATGATTCTTCAATAGTTCATCCTTATATGGGGATGACTTTTCAACTCTTTGAACCCTCATTAACATCCCAATAGTCTTTGAATTTGGAACCCCATCTTTCCTTAAAACCCACACATATTTGGACATTAATTTGATCTTGTGGAGAAGTGGTTTGTCTTTGGAAAAACATGTGCACCTATTATGCAATCATCCTCTGGTGAGATATTTTTACTAGATCAATGGTGATTGGTTGACCTAGTGCCCTAAAAATTTCTAGAATAACTTCCATGTGCTAGTATTCTAGAGGGGGTTCTGGGAGAAGAACCCACATTTGTACGTTGTCTATGAAAGTGATGCTAAGGTTATAATTGGCCTTCCTCCTCTTGACAACCGTGCTTACTTTGCCCATCAACCAAGGCCCTTTAGAGAGAACCTTAATGTAATAATATTATAAAGAAAAAGAAAAACCATTTGGCCAAGGCAATAACTTCCATGTGTCCTTTGGGTTTCCATTTTAAATTGGTCTAGATATGAAAGGAAACTATATTTGGCAAAAATACATTCACCCTTGACAAAATAGGTTTATCTAATTCCATGTCAACTAGCTCTACCGTGAGATAAGTCAAAGTAATAAAAAACTCATTTATTCCATCATCAAGAAAATATGGATATCTAACTATTCATGGCCCACCAAGTTTGTGCCTTTCACTCTATCTACCAAAGAAAGTAGGGGAACTTTGGGTGAATATGAGTCATTTATTACCTATTATTTATTAATCTTATCAGCCAACATTTATGGAAAATCCAAATATTTCAATCCTTTATCCACTATGTTATTCTCATGATGAATGTCACATGGGGTAGTATTGCCTTCTAAGAAGTCATTATTACTCAAATTAATGTGATGTGGCTTCTCACTAGCATCCATAGAGACCATCTAGTTTTCTCATCCAAATAAAAATTTAAATTTTTGAGGATAATCCACCACTTTTCCTCCCCCTTCCTCACTTACCATTTTATGGTTTTTATATATGATATCCTTAAGTATTTAAAGGATGAAGCTAATCATGAACAACATATGTGTTTAGTCTTGAAAACACTAAGGAGACATAAGTTATATGAAAAACTATACAAATGTTATTTTTATAAAGGAAAGATATATTATTTAGGTCATATTATCTCAAAGGAAAGGCTTGTTTCTGATATTTCAAAGATCAAAACAATACATGAATGGTCTACTCCTTAAAATGTGCTTGAAGTTAGAAGTTTTATGGATCTAGCTGGATAATACATAATGTTTGTAGAAGAATTTTTTGGATTTGATAATCCCATCACTTTGATAAGAAAGAAATGTAAGAAATTTTTTGGACACCTCAGAGTGAGAAGGATTTCCAAAAGGGAAAAAATTATAAACCTCTACACCTATTTTTATAATTCTATATCTAAATGGAAATTTTAAGGTCTAGTTAAATGCTTGTGCTATTGGAATTAGGGATATTTTAACACAAAATGGAAAAGTAGTTCCTTAAAAGTATCAAAAACTCAAGGCATGCAAGTAAAAATATATGAAACATGACCTAGAGCTAGCCACTATAGTGCATGCTCTTAAGAAATGAAAGCATTTTTATTAGGAAAACATGGTTACCGATACCCTTAGTAGAAGGAATTACCTTTCTACCATTTATATTCCATGAACAAGTTTTATAAAAAATACATTAAAATATAAAACAAAGATTTTGTTTTGTTTTGAAATATCCTCAAAATAAGGTATGGGCATGGCTAATAAATCCTTTTATGAATATTTCATTGACTCAAATGGTATTTTGATGTTTTGAAATAGAACTTTTATAACTTTTTTGGGGTAATTTAATTTAGTAAATGTTGGAAGAAGTGCATAAAATGCCTCATTTTTATCACCCAAGTGTCAAAAATATGATACATAAACTAAAAAAGTATTATTTATGGACTGGTGTTAAAAATGATGTAAATTTATTTATTTCTAAGCATTTGGAATTATAGCATGTTAAGAATAAGCATTTCTATCTCTAAGGATTGTTATATCCACATTAAGTTATAGAAAATAAGTGGGTTTCTATTTTATTATATTTTATTTTAGGGTTGCATAAGTCATAAAGTAGGCATGACATGATTTTAGTTGTCATTGATAAATCCATAAAGTGTCACACTTGATTGCAATAAACTTAATGGATGATGTTCCTATGGTTGTCAAGAAGTTTCTAAAGGAATTAATTTGGACTCATAGATTTATTGAAGTAATTATCTCTAATAGAGATAAGTTTTTTACATCAATATTTTGGTAAACCTTCACAGATTCCTTTGGCACAAGGTTAAATTTGAGTTTAACCTATCATTTGGAAATGGATAACCAAATAGAAAGACTAGATTAGGTTGTTGAAAACATGCTTAAAATGTATGTCATGAATTAGCCATATAAGTGGGAGTAATATATCCATTTGGTATATTTTTTTTACAATAATACATATCATTTGATGTTAAAAATGGCACCTTTGAAACTTTATATGGTCATAAATGTTGGGCTCTACTTGGCTAGGATAGGTTGGAAAATAAGGTCTTGGTTGGACCTGAACTACTGCAAGAATAAGACAACAAAATTACCATCATATAATAAGGATGAAATCTACATCAAATAAATATAATAAATATGTTGACTTAAAAATAACACCAAGATCATTTGAGGTTTTAAATAGGTATTTATTAGATTAAGACCATGAAAGAGTTCCATTATGTTTGTAAAGGCATCTAAGATGGCTCAACACTTTGTCAGTTCATTATAACTTTTATAAAAGATCAACATTATTGCCTATTGCCTATCTCTTCCCATTTATCTATCTATAATTCTTGATGTTTTTCATGTTGATTTGTTGAGAAAGTATGTTATTGATCCTTTACATGTTATGGATTGGAAAAATCTTCAAATGATGGAAGAGGAAATGATCCAGTTAGAACTAATTGACGTTTTGGATCTATGTAGTGTTATATTAAGGAATATAGACATTTAGTAAGTGTTGGTCCAATGGGACTAGCTGAGTGAGAAGAGTGCCACAAGAAAAGATGAAAATATTTTTAGGAAACACTATCCTCAACTTTTTTTAGGCCTTAGGTTGATGCCTCATTTTAGGGGGAGTGGATGTCATATCCAAATCATACATGTAGTAAACAATGTGATATATTGTACTATTGGTTGAGAAATGTTTTGGTGAGATATTTGACATTTGATTTGATTAATAGATACTTCATGAGAATGTATTATGATATTTTAGATATATTTCAATTGGTTATATTTCAATATATTATTTTATTTACTTCATGTTTTGTTGAGTCAATACTATTGATGTCATTTGTCATCATAGGTAACAACTAGGTGACTGAGCTAGGTTCAATCTTGGAATACTTTGTTAGAATATCAAAACAATGTCATATAGGTAAATGGAAAATGAGGTAAATAAAGATATCCATTACAGTCCACCATTTCCATTATATGTTGTTTTGTATCATCACTACCCAATATTGTGTGTATTGGTTATTGTTGGTTGTTTTGGGATCATAATTGGTTTGTATCCAATTGTTATTACTTGTTGTGTATTGTTAATCTTTATTGTTTGAAGCTTGTTAAAATACTTGAATCAATCAACCAAAACTTTTATTAGTGATGCTTATGATGTCATTGGTTAAATGTAAAATCTTACATTTTGGTACTAGCATGTTCATCTTTTTTAAACCTTAGCCTTGTTGAGGCCTTGAATACCCATTGTTATGAAGAGGCTTACTATATAAGTATTTTTTTGTTTAGAATTCATAAAGAACTATTATTATTTTTTGAATTTTAGGGTATATATTTCTAAGAAATAATGATTATTAAGTTGATTAAGTCTTTCTGACTAAGGTTATGATAATGTTAAAAATGTCATTTTGACCTTGGTGCATTATTTTTATATATTGACATTTGAAATTAATTCATTGACATAATAATTTGATTAGGGTTACATATAGAGAGAATGCATGATCACTATCACTAAAGTCATTTTTGTATGCTAGTTGAATTCTAAGTGGGAGTTAGAGAAATATAGAGGGAATGTAAGGTTTGTCTGTATTTTAATGGAAACCATGGAGAACATGGAGGCCATTCTAAGATTCATCATTAGATTTGCATTAATGTTGGTGGTATTGGCCATGGAATTGAAGATGTTTTTATGGATTTGGAAGATGGAGCAAAAAAAGACACACATTGAAAGACGTAGAGGAGAGGAAAGAAATAAGGCAAAAGATAAAAATATTATTTTACAAGTAGGTTATTGTCTCTTGCTTATTTTGATTTTCCCCCAAAGTATAGCTTATGTTGTGCTATTTTTAGATACCCTAGGTGGAGGACTAGGTTTTAATAACTCCTCTAGTCTCTATTGAACTTAAGCAACACCCTTGCTAATGTTTCCATCTACTATAGTGGCTATGGAATTATGAATGTGGGAAATTGTTGTTGTGTTAAAAGGGTTTGTTACAAGTTTTATACCTTGATGGATGTTTTTTTATTTTTATACATCTCACTATTAGAGGGTGTAATATGATGTGGTGAAGGTATTCCATGAGATTCAAATCTTACATAGAATTTTTTTGGAGGTGAATTCAATCACTATTTATGTGTTTTATATATTTTATTATTGTGGATATCTTTATGTGGAATCCATGGTTATGGTGGATTGGATATATTTATAAACACTCATTTCTAATTTATTTATATGATTCTAGGATTTTATTTGGTGATATATTCCAACCCCAAACCGATGGTTGAGATAGTAAGGCTAATTTTAGATGGATGGGCTCAACGTTCATATTTTTTTTCATGGTTGTAAAGAATATATGGTGTGGATACACTCTCTATTAACTATGAATTAACTTCGGATATGCCAATGATTATTGAGTCACTAAAGCAACTTTTAATATTCTTGACTTGTGATGCCACCTATAGTTTTATCTGAGAATGAATTCTGGTGTAATCTTCATGTTTAATTTATATCATTATTATGTGGTACATGTACTACACTATTATCTAACTTAAATAAATTGTAGAACTAGTGTAAAAAATTTAGTATATTTCTATTTGGCCTTGTCTTTTAATTTTGAATATTTTATTATAGTGTTAATTATAAATTAGTTGAAGGCTTTGGAATTTAGATTTTTATGTCCAAACGTCATTAAACCTAACTAATCTTAGGTTGACATTCTATTTAAATAAGTATTGTTTTTACAATTGCACTATTGTACTAGTGATTAAGTATTGAAAAAGTTTTTTTACATGATCACTATCTCCTGAGGGCAAATATCAATTTCATAGCTTAATATAAAGGTATACATGTTTTTTGATATCGTGGAACTAATTAAGATATTGTTTAAAGGTGTGAAATGTTTAGAAAGTCTTATTTCATTAAGGTGTTTTATTTATATGTGCATATTGATAATGAATTGATATGGATGATGATCCTTAGATATATTATATGAATCAATATCAATTATATGATACCATGCTTTTCATACCATATTACATGTCTTTATTTATGTCTAAATGTAATATGTTGGGTTAACTATGTTGAAGGGCTATTTTGAATAGCAGTCATTATATGGTTAGTAAAGACTAAATGTGGTTGTCTCATCAATGTCTATATTTGAAATTTGGTCTTCTCTATTGATAATAAAATTAATCTTGGATTGATATTAGTTATATGGACTAGCCTATTACATTATATGTCTTATTTACTCATATTTTATAACATGCTTAAAGTATTTAATAACGAATAGTGTATAGTATTATAGTTCTATAGTACCCTTAAAAAGTTGGATATTGAGGTAGTTTAATTTTGTTAGTAAAACTAAAATATGGTACATTAGTGAGAGTGTTAGTCATGTTATCTAATCTGAAAATGAATATAATATTGTGCAATGTTTTGTGTTTGTTGTAGTAGTTCAATTTGCATGGAAGATAAAATAATATATTGACAATGTTCTTATCTCTATCTGATATCTTGTGTGGGTAAATTTAGGTTGAATTTTACCTTACCATGGTGGTAAGTTATATTTATCATTGTCTACTTCTCAATTTGAGTTCTTAATTAAGTTGAATATGTTATAATAACTAAAGGAATTAGGAATTATTTCAAATGTTTGTTAGTGGTATAGTAGTAATTTTTATTTTTTACCATTGTAGGTTTTAATTCATGTTGAAATATAATGCTTGAAATTTGGAAACCTTAATGCGATATAAAAATTGTCTTATTGTACCAAAATATGAAAACATAGTATGACCTATTTAGGAAACCATACATAGTTTCTTAGTAAAATGCTTAAAAGTATTGTATGCTTTAGAATTTGTGTAATATCTTAATGGTGGTAATTCATATTAGTAATTAGGAAATTAATAAGTAAATTATGGTTTGAACTCAATTTCTTGGATAAGGGCCTTTTATAAATGTATATGAAATTAGGACATTAATTATTTCTCATAAATAGAATGAGTGGAAAGTGATTGATTTTCATGATAGGAATGTCTAAGTAGTCACTAAAGAAGTGAATTTATTAATGTGTATGTGGATTTAGTTACAATATTATTTTTTATATTGTGTTTGAAGTATTGTTTGCATGAATGGAAATATGTTCAATTTGTGGTAAATTTATAATCAATTATAAAAATATAGGAATATAGGTAATTATTTTAATTATAACATAAAAATATAGTCAATGTTATGTTAGAAATGAACTATGCCAAAAAGAATGTTTTGTATCATTAGAGAGACTGTGTAATAATTATGAATTGATTTGAATTTGAGTTTTACATTAGTAATTAATGTAGATCTTTGGGTTACAAAAAAGAGTTTAATCCACTTAAACTAGTATTTAGCATTACTTCCTCTACTATTCACTTTCTTTTTCAATGCATTATCCATCACCACTCTTAATTGATATTAGATGGTATAGACAGTAATGAAGTTATATGAATTAGTATTATTATATTCATGAATCATGAGGAAGTGATAAACCCTAATATAGTATGGCAATGCATGAAATGGAAAAGTTCTAGTTAATAATTGTTTGATAGTCTAAGACATACTTGGATATATAGTTGTGTTTGTGGGTACTCTTTACCACCAAGGAGACTGAAAAATACATCTAGTTTCAATCGTATCATTTATAAATACTAAAGTATTGTTAATACATATAGATGTTTTATGTTAAATTAAATTGTTACTAGATTTTATGGTTATTTAATGAATATTATGATATCATTTTAATGTATTTCTCTAATTAAGATGATAATACAGTAATTAATTATAACTCTATGTGAATTGAGATTTATTTGGAATTATTTAGAGAAGAATAATTTTCCTCTAATTTTATATTAAAAATCACTAAATTGGAGAAAAAAATAAACCCTAAAACATTTAAATGAAACTTGAATAATTATAATTATCTTACCAATGAAAACTAACCCTAATAACATTATTAGGAGATCTACATATGAAACTAGTGCATATACATGATTTATATTATTAAATCAATCTAGTTTTGTTATCATGTATGCTTATAATATGTTGGAGTGAACATGTTGTAGAGGGAAATTTTCCCTTTAACATGGAGTAATTTTTCCAAGCAAAATTATATAACTATTGTGGTTATTATTTGAAGTTGTAATTAATAACTTAAACTAATAGGTTTGGTAAAATATGAAGCTAAGAGAAATCATGTAAAAATTTGATTAAAGTTTTTATAATTTGATATTCTTGTCATTTGATTGATGTGAAAAAAAATAATCATAGCCTTAAAATGCTTGAATAATTTTTTATGATTTTAAGGGTTTTGAAAAACATATGATAAAGTGGTGTAAAAATTTTATTATAAATGCAAAACATATGGTATTCCAAATACATCTACTTTTAAATCAATAACTCATAATAAAGATCAATAAGATGTCAATATGGCCATAATGAGTAGAGTTGTTAAATTAAAAATAAGTCTTACAGATACCCAATAAGGTGGTATAAAAATAGAACAAATTCAAAATAAGTTCTTATAGAGGGACAGTGAGGATCGATTTAAGTTTCACCTTGTCTCTTGGGAGAAACCCTATCTACTTAAAGAAAATGTGGGACTAGGGCTTAAAAGCATTAATTACTTGAAGAGGTCCCTAATAGAAAAAATGGTGTGGAAGCTTATGAAAGAATACAAATAATGGTTTAGAATAGTCAAGGCTAATTACCTTGAAGGGTCTGAGGATGATTACTTTTTATGGGAAGAAGGCCCATTGAATGGTTCCACATTATGGAAAGCCATCAACAGTTATAAGGACCTTCTTATGAAATGAATCAAATGGAAAATCAAAGATGGGGAGAGAATAGACTTCTCATAATATGATTGGATGTATACCACCCCGTCTCTTCATAAGGTATTTGGACTAACTTATGTGTGGGTTTTAAAGAAAGATGAGGTTCCAAAGTCAAAGACTAGTGGGATGTGAATGAGGATTCAAAGATTTGGAAAGTCCTCCCCATAGAAGGTCACACTACTGAAGAATCATAAGAGATTAAGAATCTCAATTATTCCATTAGATAGGTTCACATCCCTATGTTCCATAATGAAGATAATTTTTGTGGTCAGTTGAAGGAAATGGAAAGTACTTAGTTTCCTCAAGGCATGCCAATGATCTAAATTTGGAGGATGAATAGAACTACTAGAAATATTTATGGATAAAATACCTAACTCCTAAGGTAAACTTATTTTTTGTTGGAATCTCAAGATAAGATCCTAACTATGGACAACTTGTTAAATAGAGGACTCAATGTCCCTAGTCGAAGCCCACTATAAAGGAAAGTTGAGGACTTGGTTCATCATCTATTTCTAACCTATTTGTTTAACTCAATTTTATTTGATTGGATATTATTAAAATTCAATCTCTTAGGTTAATATATATAATGTTTTTGACCTCATTAGGCAATAGAAACCTCCTTAGAGTCGTCCATCCTTGGCCTTCCTGTAGAACCTTACCCTCCCACATTGGTTTTGGAGTGTTTGGAAATCCTATAATGATGGTCTATTCTCAAACATTAGACACCATCCAAAATTGGTTTTTCTTGCCTCTACCATGCCATCACTAATAATTAGATAATATTCCCTCCAATAGACATAAGTCTAGGATCTACTTTTTCACAACTAATTTTCAAAAATTGGTAGGTGGTATAGAAAATAAGGTCCCCTTCCAAAGATTTAATACATAAACACATTAGGTGGAAAACTCCACCTGAAGGCTAGGTTAAACTCAAATTTGATGGAACCTCAAAAGTAAACCCAACCCTTGAAAGTAGAGGAGGAGCCATAAATAATTCATAGGGAAAGTTGATTTCTACTTATGCAGGCCCCATGGGAATACAAACAAACCATGTGGCCAAAGTCAAGGTGGTACTGTAGGGCATTCTTATTTCATCTAGCCTTAAGATGGAAATAATTATTATTGAAGGGTATTCTCTTAATATCTTCAATTCTCTAGAAGGAAAAATAACCCCATCACACATAATAAAATCCATAATTTATGATGCTAAGTAGAGTTTGAGGGATATGGCATAATTTTCCATTGTTCACATTTATCTTGAAGGGAATGGGGTGGAAAATCTACTTGGTAATATAGGAGTAAGTCTCCCTCTTTTAATTAACTAGAATGTTAGATGACATGTCCCTAAAAGTGTCTTATCATCCATTAAAAATAAATGCACCTTGAGATAGGATGACGATATGGTAGCTACACATATGAAATATAATCTTCAAGTGAAATATTTCAAGAATAATCACCCACCATTATTCCAATGTGAGTATAATTAATTAAAAAATGTGGGAGAAAGCATGTACTACAATTATTTTTCTAAGTATTAAAACTAAGCTTTACCAGGACTTGCCAAACTCCATCTTTGGCTCTCTAGTTATTGTTGAGATGGGTGGAGATAGGGACCACTTTAAACCAAATTCTTGTTCAAAATTTAGAAGCATGAAAAAGGTGTGTAAGAATATTTTTATAGGATGCCTCATATAATTTATATTGAGGGTAACTAAACATGACGTAGGCTTGGTGAAAGAATTCATTATGATATGGAAAAAGAGGGTCATGGATCTAAGAGGGGTTAGAATCTCAGTAATTAAGTAATTGTTTAGAGAAGCCATATGCATATCATTTAAATGAGCAAAGGCATATAAATACCAATAAAAAAAATAGGAGCTTCTATAGAGATTTTTTTTCACCAATGATTTGATCAAGACATACAAAAAGGGGTTTCCTCATTTAGACCTTCCATTCTAATGGCCTAAAGTATGCCTACACATATTGAAGTATTTTATGCTTGAAGGTAAGTACACCCTGATATTTTCCCTTCACTTTCTATTGCTAAATCATTTTTAGGGTTACAAAATAAGCCTCCCTTATTATCTCCTCAAATCCTTAGAGAGCAATGCTCTCATGTACCAAATTAACGAATCAAATCCCATCTTACACCAAAGCCTTATGATATTACTGGTAAATCATGGTGAGACCCTTTAGCATAGGGAGGTTCTATGGGATAGGTCCTCTATTGAGGAGGACTCCCCTAAGGAAGACCCCACCTTAAGGTCCCATAATTTAATAACTAGTATTTTTCATACTAGCCCTATTTTCAAAACCTTAGATAAAGACTCTCCCCTAAAACTCTTTGTCCTTAAACCTAAAACACTCCTATTAGATTAAGTAACCTCAGAGGAAGTAGAGGGGAAAGGAAAACTCCCTTGATATAGTAGATGAAATATAATAAAAAGTAGCTATAAAAGTTTAATACTAAGCTTCATGAGGCTAAGATGTGTTTAGGACTTATACATGATTGGAATTTCATGAACAAAGAGGCTAATAAAATGATCCAATCCTTCACTCATAATATTAAGGTGTAAATGACCTGCCTAAAGCAACACATTGCGCTGGCAGAGACCTATTCCCCTAAGATACCCCTTATAACCCCCACCAAGAAGACCCTAATAAAGGAACAAGTGTAAAAGAGACCTATAATGATCCTTCCTAGGGAGGATGTAGAAGGGCCCAGAAAAAGAACAAGGGCCATAATTATAAAAATAAAATAGGGAACACAAGATAAGGTAATTGAGGATGTGAAGGAACTTACAGAGGGATCACCCTCCTGAAATAGTTTAATGTTTATTTTCTTATTGTTTTGCCTTTTGCTTGGATAGTTAGCTATTAGTATGATGAATATTTTTATTTTTCATCCCATGGGGTTTGATACTTTATTATAAACTTTTCAACTATGGTTATTAGTCCATGTAAAACTATGTTATTTACCTTATCAAACACAAAGAATATTTAAATATGATTTTCATTAGATTCATGAAGGTAACATGTGCATTCATTAGGCCAAAATGCATAACAGTAAATTCATAATGGCATACCTTGTGTGAAAAGTACTTTTTTTTACATCTTACTCCTTATTATGGAGTATATGGTAACCTAATTTTAATTTAAATCTTAGATAAAATAGAATCATATCTCATTTGGTCAAACATATCATCGATTATTGGGATTGGATATTTATTCTTGATAGTAACTTCGTTCAACATTCTATAGTCAATGCAAAATCTTAAAGTACCATATTTATTTTTTACAAAGATAATGTGAGCTCCTTGGCATGATACACTATGATGAATCATGCCTTTATCCAAAATTTATTGTAAATGAACTTTTAATTCTTATGGATTTACCATATTCATCTTATAAGGATATTTGGATGTAGGTGTAGACCTAGGCATAATATCTAAGGAAAAATAAAATTACCTCTTAGGAGGAAAACCAATAAATTATTTAATAAATACATCCTTTAATTCTTTCAATATTAGATAGTGTTTTAATGAAATTTAAAGCTCATTAGATAACTCTTTCATTTAAATAGTATAGAGCTTGCATCCCCTATGAACTACTATTTCTAGCTACAAAGTTGAAAGAATTTTATGAGCCACCAGCTTTGCATCACCCTATATTACTACTTAATTTACCAAGTCATCAAGACATTGTGTTAAAGGTGGTGAAATTTATTACATCAAAAAATCAACCCTTTCACTTATCATCAAGGTCAAGATGGAATCAAACCAATTTAATCATAAGGGATCTATGGAAAATATTGATCCTAAGATGTTTAGAGAGGTTTTTCATAAATTATAGGAATAAGTCATCAAATTAGACATTAATTATGCATCATTATATTTCATAAATATTTAAGGCACTATTCTAGTTGAAGCATATATATATATATATATATATATATATATATATATATATATATATATATATATATATATATATATATATATATATATATATATTTCTTAATTTTTTATTTGGTCTGATAAAATATTCTAGTTGAATCATATATACTTATTATTGAATATTTCCATTTATAAATGCATTTAATACATCCATTTTTGTAATATCCATCCAAATTATACAATCAAATCAAATATCATTATGATAGTCTTGATCTTGGTCATCGAAGCAAAAATCTCCTCATAATCAATGCCTTTATTTTGAACATACCCCTTTGCTAATAGACTTGCCTTATTCTTGTGAATGTTTCCAAATGACTTGTACTTGGTCTTGAAAAATCATTTCCATCTAATTGTATTCTTTCCTAGTTAAAGATACATAATCTTCCATGTGTTATTCTTCATATGGGACTAGTATTTAGCCTTCATGGATTCTTTCCATTTCCTTCAGCTAACCATAAAAAATGATCTTCCTTAGGGAACTTGGGGATGTAAACCTATCTAATGGAAGACTTAAGATTCTTAATCTCTTGTGCTTCTTTAGTAGTGAGACCTTATATTGGGAGGAATTTTCAACTCTTTGAACCTTAGTTCACATCTCAATAGTCTTTGACTTTGGAACACCATCTTTCTTTGAAACCCACACATAAGTTAGCCCAAATACATTATGAAGAGAGGGGGTGGTATACATATAATCATATTACTAGAAGTTTATTCTCTCCCCATCTGTGATTTTCCATTTAATTCATTTCATAAGAAGGTCTTTCCAATTATTGATGACTTTACAGAATGTGAAACCATTTAATAGGCCTTCTTCCCATAGAAAGTAGACATCTTCAGACCCTTCAAGGTATTTGTCCTTGACTATTATAACCCATTATTTGTATTATTTCATAATCTTCCACCCCATTTTTTCTATTAAGGACCTATTCATGGAATTAATGCTTTTAATCCCTAGTCCCACATTTGCTTTAAGTAGATAGGGTTTTTCCCAAGAGAGTAGGTGAAACTTAAATCAATCCTCAATGTCCCTCCATAAGAACTTATTTTGAATTTGTTCAATATTTTCTACCACCTTTCTAGGTATTTGTAAGACTAACATTATTTATATCATGATACTTTGAATCAAAGCTTTGAGAAACTAAAATTTTCATACTTGAGTGAGGAGGTGTTCCTTCCACCTTGTAAGTTTTATCTAAATATTATCGATTAGGGGATTCCATAAGTCATATTTTACCTTCAAATAGTGAAATGATCAAATGTGTTTTCAATAATTGACTCACCTATCATTCCATAATTCTTATAATCCTTTTCTATAGTATCACTAGAGTATTAATGAATAAAAGGGAACTCTTGCAGAATTATATGCACTAGTTTAAGATAGATTCATAATTTTTTAGGATGGATTTTATTTATTTATATTCTTCCACTAAAGCTTCACCTAATATGATTGTGTCATCTACAAATTATTCATGGGTGATAGGTTTAGTATTTACTGCTACTAGTTTTCCTTTGATCAGACCATGCATATGTGCTTCAACAGACTTCTCCACAAGTTTTTATTAAAAATATTGTCATTAATGTCAAAGGTTTAACATTATTGGTGATAAAGGTCTTATTGCATTTAATGGTGTTTTTAATATTCATATCTTGGCGTGTGTTAATATTTATTTAATATTAATGAATATATTTTTGGTTGCATATAAGTCAAAAGAGGGCTCATGAAGAATTCAAAGAGTCATGGGGTAAAAGACAAAAGAGGAATGGGATGCATTTTCTCATGAAGAGTCATCTTGAGTAATTCCAAGAGTCGCCATGTGAAGATAAAAGAGGGTATGGCACATTTTTCCATTAAGGGAAACTTTGAGGAATATGAAAAGTCACTAAGATAAAGACAAAAGAGGAAAGGATGAATTTGCTTATGAAGGGTCACCTTATGAATTTTCAAATATAAGGATATGAAGGGTCATGCAAGCTTGGCACCATTTTCCATGAGGATTAAAGGGTCACAAAGGGTGAATGCCAAAGGTCATTTGGAAAGCTATAAATAAATGCTTGAGAAGCCATTTGTAATAATCAAGAGAGTGCATGGTTTGTATTTTTTTTTGAAGAGATAAAAGCAAGAGATATTGTAGAGTTCTATCATTTGTTCAGTAAGCAACATTGAGAGATAGTTATGTTTTATACACAAGAGGGGTTAGTGCTCCTGTGGGTTTGTGCTTATAAATAGTTACTATGTTGGTGTTCAACAAAGGGGTTGGTGCTCCTATAAGTTAGTTCTTACGAACTTTGTATTTTGAGTTGGTGCTCATGCATATACTTGAGATTATTCTTTATGGTTTTTCCCACTTTGGGTTTCCACATAAAAATATGGTCTCTCTCTCTCTCTCTCTCTCTCTCTCATGTGGTGCATATTATTGTTTAAATTTTATTACATATCTTGAATGTGTGATTAAGTGGTTAAAGAAAAGAAATCAGATAAATTAAAAGATATATAATATACTGATTCACCCCCCTATCAGTATATTTCACAGCTTGAAGGTAGATCAGGAAAGCATGATGGCTAGATCATATGAAGGTTTTTATACAAATAAGGCACCTTTATTTGATGGGACAAATTATGCTTTTTGGATCATAAAGATGAAGAATTATTTGATGGCCCTTGTATTCGACATTTGGCAAGTAGTGGTGGAGGAATATGAAGAGCCACAGACACTTGTAACTACTCTGGTAAAAAAGAAGGCAAGTGAAAATAATGATAAAGCTTTAAATGCTATTTTATGTGAATCATTATTTGTTAAAGTTATGAAATGTAAATCTACTCATGAAACTTGGGTAAAAATTGAGAATATTTACAAAGGTGATGGAAAGGTTCAGCAAGCTAAGCTTTAGACTTTTAGAAGATAGTTTGAGAGTTTGAAGATGGAAGAGGAAGAAAATATAGCAAGTTATCTTTTGTAGGTTGATCAAATAGTTAATCAGATTCAAGGTCTTGGAGAAAAGCTAGAAGAATCAATTGTGGTTCAAAAAGTTTTAAGATCTCTACCATTGAGATATGATGCAAAAGTTTCATCAATTGAAGAGATGAATAATTTAGCCAAGCTAAAGATGGATAAACTACATGGTATTCTTACAACATATGAGATGCAGACTGAACAAGAGAAACCACCAAAAAGAAAAGTTTCTTTCAAGATATCAAATAAAGAAAAGGCTAAGATTCAAGAATCAAGTGAAAATTATAGCGATGATGAAGATGACAATGGAGATCTATACATTTGCAAGCTGGAAGAGGGCATAGGTAAATATCAAGGAAAACTACCTTTTAAATGTTTTAATTAAGGAAAGATTGGACATTTTTTAGCTAAGTGCCCAAATAAGGGTAATGGTGTTAATGAAGAAGGAAAGTCTACATAAAAGATTAATTTCAAAGAAAAATTCATGAAGGGATTTGAGAAGAAGACTTTATATTCTAAAGATCCTAGCTCAGTCAAAGATAGTAGAGTTAGTGATTCAGAAGAAGAAGAGATTCTATTCATGGCCATACATGAAGATGCCTCTAGAAGTAAAAGTATAGATGATCAAGAAGAAGAATATGATGAATCCAAAGTGAATCTAGAAGGAGAACTCATTTGTGCCTTAGAAGAGTTAAAATTTATTGAGAAGAAGAATCAAATATTAAAGCTCCAAATCGAGAAAAATGAAAAGGAGTCAAAGAAAATAATTAAAGATCTACAAGCACACTTTGAAGAAGCCAAAAATAATGAAGAAGATCTAACATCACATTTTCAAAAAGTAGGTAAATAATGTGAAAGGTATGTTATTGAAATTGGTTCTTTAAAAATAGATCTTGAGAAAACAAATAAAGCAATCAATGATAGTGTAGCCAATGATTCAAAATTTGAGAATAACACTAATATGTTGAATAAGATATTATAAAGTCAAAGATAAATGTTAGATAAGATAGGTATTAGATTTTAAAAAGAGAAAGGGGAAGCCACTAATTTCATAGACAAGGAAAAAGGAAAGAGTTATGCTAAAGCTCTTAAAAAAGAGGAAATCAAAAGGGAAGAAGTTAAGAATATAGAGGACATCTTAAACAAAGAAGGCTGGAAAGAATAGATCTAAAAAAGGTAATCAGGTAAGAGATATACAAATAGGTCCTATTTTTATTATTACTATTTTTATTTTAATGGATATGGACATGAGAGAATAAAATGTCTAAAAAAGTGCTAACAATTTTATAAATGAGGAGAAGGAAAGTCATGCAGAGTCAAGCAAAAGCCACAACATTTTTGCTCCTCTATTAGGCTTTAATGAAGAGGCCATAATATATTACAAGTGAAACAACTTTGAACACATATCTTGATATTATATAAGAATGTTTGAGTCAGTCAAGAAGGACCAGATTTTCAAGGCTCCATTCATCAAGAAGAAAGTTTAGACAAGTTCATGGTAGAAGAAATAACCTAAAAAATCTATGTTGGTGTAGATAGATTTACATGCAAGAAATGAAAAAAATCCATGGTTCATTGATAGTGGATATTCAAGGCACATGACAAGAGATAAAATAAAATTTCATAACCTTGAATAATATCAATGGTGGCATAGTGAAATTTAGAGATAATACTACTACTAGAATTACTGGAAAAGGTACACTAAGTTTGGATAATGGCAAAACTAAAATTGAAAATGTTTTGTATGTAGAAGGTCTTAATCATAATATTTCAAGTTTAAGTCAAATGTTTGATCAGGGGTACACACTAAATTTTTATGCAAAAGTTTTTGAAATTAGGAGAAAATATTTAGATGTGTTGGTTGCAGATGCTCAAAGAATAGCCAATAATTTGTATATGCTATCAGACATCAAAGGTCAAAGATGTTATTTGATTCAGATTGAATAAAGTTGGATATGGTATAGGAGAATGGGACACATAATTTTTGATAATCTTGTCAACATTAGAAAGAAAAAAGTAGTCAAAAATCTTCCAAATATTACAAATCCATCTGACATGCTTTGTGAACCTTATTATCATGGGAAGCATGCTAAAAGGCAGTTCAAAATAAAAGAGTATTCAACCACTCAAATGATAGAGCTTGTTCACACTAATCTATGTGGACCTATGAGAATTGAAAGTACTTAAGGTGAGAAATATTTCATTTTTCTTATTGATTATTTTTCACTTATGACTTGGGTAATGTTTTTAAAGAAAAAAATCAAAATATTTCAAACATTTCAAAGCATTCAAAGCATTAGTTGAGAATGAAACCAATTTAAATATTAAGTGTCTAAGATCATATCGAGGAGGAGAATTCATGTTAGATCAGTTTATTGAGTTTTGTGAATACCATGGAATAAAGAGACATTATTCAGTAGCTAGAGCTCCATAGCAAAATGGAGTAGCTGAGCAGAGAAATAGAATAGTTCAAGAGATGGTGAGGACAATGCTAAATGAATCCAAGATACCAGATAAATATTGGAGAAAATCAATTTCTACAATAGTGCATATTTAGAATAAAGCATTATTAAGAATCAATAGTGACAACACTCCTTATGAGCTATAGAAAGACAAACCAACAATAGTTGATTATTTAAGAGTTTTCAGTAATAGATGCTTCATAAAGAGAACCAACAAAAAAACTTGGTAAGTTAAAATCCAAAGTAGATGAAAGTATATTTCTTGGTTATTCTTGAAAAATTAAATCTTATAAATGTTATAACAAAAGAACCAAGAAAATTGTTGAAAGTGCAAGTGTTAAAATAGAAGAAGATGGAACACAAAGAATCAGTGATCCAGTAGACATTCTTAAAATCATTGAAGATGAAAATTTTGAAGAATCAGATGAAGATGAGAAAAAAGAGAAAAAAGACACAAAAAATCCATCCAAATATGTTTAGAGAAATCATAATGAAAGTGACATCATCAGGGACATAAATGAAGGAATTCACACTAGAAGAATGATGGTAAGTGAATTTGAGCAAGTTAATTTTTCTTTGTTATCCAAAATTTAGCCTAGAACTTTTTTAGAAGCTAGACATGATAAGCATTAGGTTAAGACAATGGATGAATAATTAAATTAGATAGAAATAATGATACTTAAGAATTAGTTCTTAGACCAAAATATCACAATGTGATAGGACCAAAATAGGTTTATAGAAATAAGTTGAATGAAAATAGAGAAGTGACCAGGAATAAATCAAGATTAGTATGTAAAGGATATGCTAAGATTGAGGGAATAGATTTTGAAGAAAATTTTACATTAGTGGCAAAGCTAGAGGCTATTATAATGTTTCTTGCATATGCAGTGTTTAAAAAAATTAGATTGTTTCAGATGGATGTCAAATCTACCTTCCTAAATGGGAATCTAGAAGAAGAGGTCTACATTAAGTAGCCTAAGGGATTCATTCTCTCAAATATTAGTATCCATGTATGAAGATTGAAGAAAACACTATATAGATTGAAATAAGCTCCTAGATCTTGGTATGTAAGACTTGATAAGTACCTGTAGAATCAAGGTTTCAAGAGAGAATTTGTTGATAGTAATCTCTACATCAAAATAGAAGGTGAGCATCAATTAATTTTTGTGGTTTATGTTGATGACATTATTTTTGGAGGAAACATTGAAAATATGACAAAATAATTTGAGATGTCTATGCTTGGAGAATTATCATTTTTCTTAGGGTTGTAAATATTTTAGTTAGATAAAGGAATTTTTATATCTCAAAATAAATATGCCAAGGACATGTTGAATAAATTTGTTTTTGAGGATTGTGCACCAGTTGGCACACTAATGTGTATATGAAATAAGATGAGCAAGGATGAAGATTCACCTATTATAGATCAATATTTGTAAAGATCTATGATTGGTAGTATTTTATATTTGACAACATTGAGGCCAAATATCATCCATGTAGTAGGTATGGTTGCAAGATATCAGTCAGCTCTAAAAGGTAGTTATGTTCAGTTGGTGAAGAGAATATTTAGATATATCAAGGGGACATTGGATTATGGATTGTAGTATCCCACAGGTAAAGATTTCACTTTGGTTGCTTATATAGATTTAGATTGGGTAGGTTGCAGATCAATAGGTTAAGATGAAATATATCAATACTACAGAGCAGATTATAGATATTTTCACAAAGGCACTACCAAAAGACATAATTGAGTATCTATGGGAGAAGTTGGGAGTAATTTATTTCACTTTTTTCCATTGAGGTTTAGCATCAATTGAGGGGGAGCTAAGTGTTAGCTCTAGGTAGGCCCTTTACCATTGATGTCAAAGGTGGAGAAATATAGAAATGTGTATAGGTGTAGAAATAGGTACAGGGAATAGGTACAATTTGTTACAATAAGGGGGAGATATTGTATGTTTTTTAGATGGTAGTATGTGTAAGTTTCAAGATATGGTAGTGTTAGTTTGAGGTTTCCATCAATGACAAAGGGGAAGATTGTTGGAAATATTTTCATTGATGTCAAAGGTCTAGCATTATTGGTGATAAAGGTCCCTATTGCATTTAATGGTGTTTTTAATATTCATATATTGGATAATGTGTGTTAATATTTATTTAATATTAATGAATATATTTTTGGTTGTATATAAGTTTAAAAGAGGGCCCATGAAGAATTCAAAGAGTCATGGGGTAAAAGATAAAAGAGGAATGGGAGCATTTTCTCATGAAGAGGTCATCTTGAGGAATTCCAAGAGTCACCATGTGAAGACAAAAGAGGGTATGGCACATTTTTACATGAAGGGAAACTTTAAGGAATAGGAAAAGTCACCAAGATAAAGACAAAAGAGGAAAGGATTCATTTTATTATGAAGGGTAATCATAAGACTTTTCAAATGCAAGGATACAAAGGGTCATGTAAGTTTGGCACCATTTTTCCATGAGGATTGAAGGGTCATAAAGGTTGAATTCCAAAGGTTATTTGGAAAGCTATAAATAAAGGATTGAGAAGTTATTTGTAATAAGAAAGAGAGTGTATAGTTTGTATTTGTTTTCAAAGAGAGAAAATTAGGAGATATTGTAGATTTATATCATTTTTTGAGTAAGCAACATTGAGATATAGTTGTGTTTTATACACAATATGGGTTGATGATCACAAATATTTTTAAGGAGTTGGTGCTCCTATGGGTTGGTGCTCACAAATATTTGTTGTGTTGGTGCTTGTGAACTTTGTATTTTGAGTTTGTGCTCATGCATATACTTGAGATTATTCTTTGTGATTTTTCCCACTTTGGGTTTCCACATAAAAATCTACTCTCTCTCTCTCTCTCTCTCTCTCTCTCTCTCTCTCTCTCTCTCTCTCTCTCTCTCTCTCTCTCTCTCTCTCTCTCTCTCTCTCTCTCTCTCTCTCTCTCTCTCTCTCTCACACACACACACACACACACACACACACACACACACACACACATGTGGTGCATATTAATGTTTCAATTTTATTGCATATCTTGAATGTGTGATTAAGTGGTTAAATAAAATAAATTAGATTAAGTAAAAGATATATAATATACTAATTCACCCCACCCCCCTCTCAGTATATTTCATGCTTAATAGTTTTATGTCACTATGATGAAGAGATAAGGGGAGAGAGGATCCCACTATCTAAGTCCTCTAGATGTTGAGAAAAAGCTTTTTGGGACTTCATTCAGGATTATGGAGAATTTGGGAGTAGATATGCAATTCTAAATGATTTTCCTCAAGTTTTGATTTAATCCCAATTTTCAAAGATCTTCCTTAAGAAATTCTATGAGATTTGATCATATGCTTTGTTCATGTCTAGCTTAAGAAACATGCCTTATCTTGGGTATTTGGTGATGGAGTGGGTGGATTCATGCACCAAGATAATTCCATCTATTATTCATCTTTTGGTCATGAACTCTCCCTATTGTTCCTCAATAACTTTATCTAGAAGGTGTTTCATTCTTTTCACCAAGATGATCGAGAAAATCATTGTAAGTGGTATAAAAAGGTTGATTGGATGGAAATACTGTAGGTTGTTTGATCCTAGATTTTTTGGAATTAGAACCAAAAAATTATTGTTCATTTTTCTAAGAATGGTTCTAGATTGGAAGAATTCCTTGATTACTACCTTAACCTTGGTGTGAACAATATCTCAAAAAATTTAGAAGAAGAAGGGAATCCATCAGAGCCTAGGGTCTTGAATTCCTACATCACAAACACAACACTTTTTTCCTCTTCCTCTAATGGGTTTTTATTAAGGGAAGTATTGTCAAAATCAGATATGACCTTAATGGAGTTATTCAAACTGTTGTCCATCAATATTTCATCAAGGGGGCCTTCTTTAATGAGAAGAATTTGAAGAAATTTATTGTGTGATAGGATATCTCCTCATATTTTTTACTAATATTTACATTGTACATTTGAATATGATTAATTATATTCACATTACTATGTCTAGTTGTTGAATGATGATATAGCTTGGTGTTCCTATCCCTTTATGTCATCCAAGTGCACCTAGACTTTTGTCACCATGAAGCTTCTTCCTTTGACTCTAAATTATGAACTTGGCACAAGATTTATTTTTCTCTTTGGTAAGTCTATTCATTGTTGCCTTTTAGAGATGAGATTTATTCAATCACCATTAGTTCCTCCTCCATTTCCCTTTTTTTCAATAAGATGTCACCAAAGACTTCCTTGTTCTATATTTTCAGCTTTACCTTGAGGAAATTTAAATTTTTAGTCAAAATATACATGTCAGCACCTGATAAAGGTTATTTCAACCATTATTTTAGGGATTAAATTAGGTTTAGATTGTGGATCCACATGATTCCAAATCTAAAAGGACTATTCGTTGGTTTCAAAAACTTTTCACCTTTACAAATTAGAGGGTTGTGATCAGATCTAGTTCTAGGTAAGGAGGAAAGTCTACTAGTGAATTGGATGTCCTAATTTAAGGACATCAATATTCTATCAAGGTGGACCTAAATCATATTTTCTCCCATACCCCTATCAGACCCATGTGAATGGGTTATCATTTAGGTCTACATCCATAAGTCCTGCCCTTGATATGAAATCATTAAAATCCATCATACTTTCTATGAGGTCTATTAGTCACTCTCTTTTTCCCTTGAGAGTAAGTAGGGTACTAAAGTTTCCATCTACAATCTAGTTCCATCTTTCACAGGCCCTCTAAAAGGAAAATAATCCTTATCATAATATATTTATAGTATTTTTGGATTTTGGAGCATAAACATTGAATAGAATCCATTCCTCATTGTTGTCTAAGTCTCTGAATATAATATAAATTTGATCACTAGTCTTCCAAAGTAGAACTCCAAAATTTTGTATTTTCTAAAATACTACCAGACCCCCTAAGGTTCCTTTGGAATCCAAGGTAACTACATGATTTTTCCTCTAAACTTTATCAACACATAATATTAATGCATTTTCAGATATTTTAATATCTTGGATAAGAAGAACTATAGGGTCAATTCTATTTCTAAGCTTGTATAGGGTCTTCTTATTTCTAGGGTTATTTAACCCTCTAACATTCCATGTTAGGATTTTCATTTATTATCCTAGTTTATTTTAAAGGTTTTCTAGGAACCTTTTGTAATTTATGTAGTTATTTCAATATTTCTAATGACCATCTTGGGTAATCTACCCACTAGTTTTGGGATGACTCCAATATTGATTTTTTTCCCTCCCTTTTAAATTCTTGGAGGTTTTATTGAACCCCTCTTCTTGGATTGTATCTAGGGTTGATTATTTTATTTACAAAGAATTATACCTTATCTTTGAAAGGCTCAATGATCTTAACATGGGAATATAGTAGTTTTACCTTACATAGTGGCCTATTTTCACAGTTTAAAGCAATAAAAAGTGGACTTTTATGAGCTAAGGATTGATTTATCTATAATAAGGTTCTAAGTTAAAATGGATGATTAGTTTCCAATAGATGATCCATCAGGGGTGAAGGGGGAACAAGGGATAGGTTTAGGGTCTATAGAGGGGGAAAATGGGGAAGAGGCTCCAAGGACCTTTTCAATGGAGGGGGAGGGATTCATTTTGGGGTTGGGTTTTAAGGCAATGAGGAGTGGCTTAGTTATGGGGTCAAAGACCAAACCACCTAGGGGGGAATCATGCCTAAGAGGGGTGACCACTACCAAGTGTATAGGAGGAGGGATATAGGGGGGAAGTGTAGAAGGTCTCTAGGGAGGTTTATTGGTATGGGACTTTGTCACCCTAAAAATAAAAAACTAAAAACAAATCAAAGTGAAAGAGTTTTTACAAGAAATACCTATCATGTCTCTTGAAATTAGAGCACTTGGTGAAACTTTAGGTGTTCTAATATTCAAAGATTTATCAACTTTTCATTATGCCCTTGGTTCATCCTTCTAGGTCCACATGTGATTATTATTAATTACCTGATTCTTCTTCAAATAATCTTCAAAAATCAAATTATCAAAGCAATCAGGTACTTATTAATACTAATCACATGAATACTTATTAAGAATAGCAATCAAAGCATCAAAGCATACTAATTAGGTGAATACTAATCACATGAATACTAATCAGGTGCTTTGATGCTTTGATTTTTGAAGAATAACAATTAGTATTAATAAGCAACTTTTTATATTACAAAGATCAAAGCAATACATGAATGGTCTACTCCTAAAAATGTGCTTGAAGTTAGAAGCTTTATAGATCTATTTCGATACTAAATAATGTTTGTAGAAGAATTTTTTGGAGTTGATAAATCCATCACTTTGATAAGAAATAAAGGTGAGAATTTTTTTGGACACCTCAGTGTGAGAAGGATTTCCAAAAGTGAAATAATTATAAACCTCTACACCTATTTTTATAATTCTAGATCTAAATGGAAATTTTGAGGTTTAGTTAGATGCTTGTGCTATCGGAATTAGGGATATTTTAACACAAAATGAAAAATTAGTTCCTTAAAACTATCAAAAACTCAAGGCACACAAGTAAAAAAATATGAAACATGACCTAGAGCTAGCTGCTATAGAGCATGCTCTTAAGAAATGGAAGAATTTTTATTAAGAAAACACTTTAATATCAAGTCTAATTCATAGAATTGTGCATTTGTTCACTTAGGATGAGTTAAATGTAATAAAATTAAGGTATATATAGTTCATTAGGAAACTAAATACTAAATTTGACCATCTAAAAGGATTTAGGAAAACATGGTTACTAATACCCTTAGTAGGACTTACCTTTCTACCATTTATATTCCATGATCAAGATTCAAAACAACTGCATTAAAATATAAAACAAAATATTCTATTTTTTATATAAATCTCCTCAAAATTAGTTAAGGGCATGGTTACCAAATCCTTTTATGAATATTTCATTGACTCAAATAGTATTTTGAGGTTTTGAAATAAAACTTTTGTACCTTGTTTGGGGTAATTTAATCTAGTAAATGCTAGAAGAAGTGCATAAAATGCATCAATTTTATCACCCAAGTGTAAAAAATATGATACACAAACTAAAAAGGTATTATTTATGTATTGGTTTCAAAAATGGTGTAATGTTAACTATTTCTAAGTGTTTGGAATGATATCATGTTAAGACTAAGCATTTCCATCCCAAAGGATTGTTATATCCACTTTGAGTTCTAGACAATAAGTGGGTTTCTATTTCATTGTATTTTATTTTAGGGTTGTATAAGTCATAAAGTAGGCATGACATGATTTTAATTATCATTTATAAATCCATAGAAGTATCAAACTTGATTACAAGTAACTTAATAGATGATGTTCTTATGGTCTCTAAGAAGTTTTTGAAGAAATTTATTTGGATTTAAAGAGTTCTTGAAGTAAATATCTCTAATAGAGACAAGTTTTTTGCATCAAGATTTTGGTAAACCTTCATTGATTCCTTTTGGCATAAGGTTGAATTCAATTTTAACCTACCATTTGGAAATGGATGACAAAATAGAAAGACTAAATTAGGTTGTTTAAAACATGCTTAAAATGTATGTCATGAATTAACCATATAAGTGGGAAGAATATCTCCATTTGGTATATTTTTTTACAATAATACATATCATTTGATGTTGAAAATATCATCTTTTGAAACTTTATATGGTCATAAATGTTGAGCTCTACTTGGATAGGACAGGTTGGAAAATAGGGTCTTGGTTGGACCTAAACTACTACAAGAGTAAGACAACAAAATGGCCATCATATAATAAGGTTGAAATCTACATCAAATAAGTACAATAAATATGTTGATAAAAAAATAACACCGAGATAATTTTAAGTTTTAAATATGATATTTTTTAGAGTAAGACCACAAAAGAGTTCCATTATTTTTGGAAAGTCATCCAAGATGGCTCCATGCTTTGTCAATCCATTTTAAATTTTATAAAAGATCAACATTATTTGCTATTGTCTATCTCTTCCCCTTTATCTATCTAGAATTATAGATGTTTTTCATGTTGATTTATTGAGAAATTATGTTCTTGATCCTTTACATTTTATGGATTGGAAAAATATTCAAATGATGGAAGAGGAAATGATCCAATTGGAACTAATCCACATTTTGGATCAATGTAGTGTTAAATTAAGGAATATAGAAATTTAGTAAGTGTTGGTCTAATGGGACTAGCTGAGTGAGAAGAGTGCCACATAAAAATAGGAAAATGTTTTCAAGAAACACTATCCTCACATTTTTTTTAGGCCTTGGGATGATGCCTCATTTTAGGGGGAGTGGATGTCATATCCCAATCATACATGTAGAAAACAATGTGATCTATTGTACTATTGGTTGAGAATTTTTTTGGCGAGATATTTGATATCTGATTTGATTAATAGATAATTCATGCAAATGTATTATGATATTTTATTTATATTTCAATTGGTTGTATTTTACCTTATTATTTTATTTACTTCGTGTTTTATTGAGTCGATACTATTAATGTCATTTGTTGTCATAGGTAACAACTAGGCGACTGAGCTAGGTACATGCTTGGAATACTTTGTCAAAATATCAAAACAATGTCATATATCTAAATGAAAAATGAGGTAAATAAAAATATCCATTATAGTCCACCATTTCAATTATATGTTGTTTTATATCGTCACTACCCAATATTGTGTGTATTGGTTATTGCTGGTTATTTTGGGGTCCTAATTGGTTTACATCCAATTGTTATTATTTGGTGTGTGTTGTTACTCTTTGTTGTTTGAAGCATGTTGATCTAATTGAATCAAAAAACCAAATATTTTATTAGTGATGCTTATGATCTCATTGGTTAAATTCAAAAGCTTACATTTTAGTACTACCATGTTCCTTGAAGATAACCTTTTTTTAACCTTAGACTTGTTGAGGCCTTGAATACCCATTGTTATAAAGAGGCATACTATATAATTATTTTTTTGTTTAGAATTCATAATGAACTATGATTATTTAATGAATTTGAGGGTATATGTTATTAATAATTAATGGTTATTAAGTTGGTTAAGTCTTGTTGACTAAGGTTATGATAATGTTAAAAATGTCATTTTGACCTTGGTGCATCATTTTGATATATTAACATTTGAAATTAGTTGATTGACATAATAATTTGATTAGGGTTACATAGAGAGAGAATTCATGATCACTATCACTAAAGTCATTTTTGTATGTTGGTTTCATTTAATGTGGGAGTTAGAGGAATATAGAGGGAATGTAAGGTTTTGTTGCATTCTAATGGAAACCATGCAGAACATGGAGGCCATTCTAAGACTCATCATTAGAGTTACATTAATGTTGTTGGTATTGGCCATGGACTTGAAGAGGATTTTATGGATTTGTAAACTATGGAAAAAATAGACACACATTAAAGGACGTAGAGGAAAGAGAAGAAATAAGGCAAAATATAAACATATTATTTTTCAAGTAGGTTATTTTTTATTACTTATTTTGATTTTCCCCCAAAGTATATCCTATGTTGTGCTATTTTTAGAGACCCTAGGTGTAGGAGTAGGTTTCAATAAGTCCTCTAGTCTCCATGAAACTTACCTAACACCATTGTCAATGTTTCCATCTACTATAGTGGCTATGGAATTATGAATGTGGGAAACTACTTTTGTGTAAAAAGGGTTTGTTACAAGTTTTATACCTTGATGTATGTTTTTTTATTTTTATACATCTCACCATTAGAAGGTGTATGTATATGATATATGATGCGGTGAAGTTACTCCATGAGATTTAAATCTTACATAGAATTTTTTTGGAAGTGAATTCAATCACTATTTATGTGTTTTATATATTTTATTATTATGGCTATCTTTGTGTGGAATCCATGGTTATGGTGGATTGGATATATTTATAAAACCTCATTTCTAATTTATTCCTATGATTCTAGGATTTTATCTGATGACATATTCCAACCATAAATTGATGGTTGGGATAGTAAGGCTAATTTTAGATGAATGGGCTCACATTTCATATTATTATTATTTTTTCATGGTTGTAGAGAACATATGTTGTAGATACGCTCTCTATTAACTTTTAATTTACTATGGATATGCTAATGATTATTGAGGCACTAAAGCAAATTTTTATATTCTTCAATTTTTATGCCACCTATAATTCTTTTGAGAATGAATTTTTGTGTAATCTTAATGTTTAATTTATATCAGTATTATGTGGTGCATGTACTGCACTATTATCTGACTTAAAGAAAATGTAGAACTAGTGTAAAACATTTAGTATAATTCTATTTGGCTTCATATTTTAATTATGAACATTTTATTGTAGTATTCATTATAAAGTAGTTGAAGTCTTTGGAATTTAAATTTTTATGTCCAAACATCATTAAATATAACTAATCTTAGGTTGACATTTTATTTAAATAAGTATTGCTTTTAAAATTGTATTATTATACTAGTGATTAAGTATTGACAAAGTTTTTTTACATGATCACTATCTCCAAAGGGAAACTACTAGTTTCATAGCTTATTATAAAGGTGTACATGTTTTTTGATATAGTGGAATTAATTAAGATATTGTCAAAAGGCATGTAATGTTTCGAATGTCTTATTTCATTGAGGTGTTTTATTTATATGTACATATTGACAATGAATTGATATAGATGATTATCCTTAGATATATCAAATGAATTTATATGAATTATATGAGACCATTCTTTTCATATAATATTATGTGACTTTATTTATGTCTAGATGTAATATTTTGGGTTAACTATGTTGAAGGAATATTTTTAGTAGCATTCATTCTATGGTTATTAAAGACTAAATGTAGTTATCTCATCAGTGTCTATATTTGAAATCTGATTTTCTCTAATGATAATAAATTTAATAGGTATATATACTAACCTATTACATTATATGTCTTATTTACTCATATTTTATAACATGCTTAAAGTATTTAATAATGAATAGTGTATAGTACTACATTTTTATAGTACCCTTAAAAAGTTGGATATTGAGGTAGTTTAATGTTGTTAGTACAACTAAAATATGCTACATTAGTGAGAGTGGTAGTCATTCTATCTAATCTATAAATGAATATAATACTATGCAATGTTTTGCATTTGTTATAGTTTTCAATTTGTAGGGAAGTTAAAATAATATATTGAGAATGTTCTTATCTCTATCTGATATCTTGTGTGGGAAAATTTAGATTGGAGTTTACCTTACCATGGTGGTAAACTATATTTTTCATTGTTTACTTCTCAATTTAATCTCTTAATGAATTTGAATATGTCAGAACAAGTAAAGGAATTTGGAATTATTTCAAATGTGTGTTAGTGGTATAGTAGCATTTTTTAATTTTTACCATTGTAGGTTTTAATTCATGTTGAAATATAATGCTTGAAATATAGAAAACTTAAATTAATGTGATATAAAAATTGTCTTATCATACCAAAATATCGAAACATGGTATGCCTTATTTAGGAAACCATACATAGTTTCTTAGGAAAATGCTTACAAGTATTATCATCTTTAGAATTTGTGTAATATCTTTAGGGTGGTAATTCATATTAGTAATTAGGAAATTAATAAGGAAATTATGGTTTGAACTCAATTGATTGGATAAGGACCTTTTATAAATGTATATTCAATTAGGACTTGAATTTTTTTTCATAAATAGAATGAGTGGAAAGTGATTTATTTCCATGATAGGAGTGTCGAAGTAGTCAATAAAGTAGTGAATTTATTAATATGTATGTCGATTTAGTTACAATATTATTTTTTCTATGGTGCTTGAACTCTTGTTTTCATGAGTGGAAATATGTGAAATTTATGGTAAATTTCTAATCCATTCTAAAAATATAGGAATATTGGTAATTAATTTAATTATAACTTAAAAATATAGTCAATGTTATGCTAGAAATGAACTATGCCAAGAAGAATGCTTTGTATCATCAAAGAGACTAAGTAATAATTATCAATATGATTTGAAGTTGAGCTTTACATTAGAAATTAATGTGGATCTTTGGGTTACAAATAGAAGTTTAATCCACTTAAAATAGTAGCTAGCACTACTTCCTCTACTATTCACTTTATTTTTCAATGTATTGTCCATCACCACTCTTAATCGATATTAGATGGTATAGATAGTAAAGAAGTTATATGAGCTACTATTCTTATATTCATGAATCACGAAGAATTCATAAACCCTAATATAGTATGGCAATGCATGAAATTGTAATGTTCTAGCTGTTAATAATTGTTTGATAGTCTAAGACATACTTGGATATATAGTTGTGTTTGTGAGTACTCTTTATCACCAAGGAGACTAAAAAATACATCTAGTTTTAACTGTATCATTTATAAATACTAAAGTATTCTTAATACATATAGATGTTTTACATTAAATTAAATTATTACCAAATAGTATGGGTATTGAATCAATATTTTTATACCATTTTAATGTATTTCTCTAATTAAAATGATAATAAAGTAATGGGTTATAACTCTATGTGAATTGATATTTATTTGGAATTCTTCAGAGAAGAATAATTACCTCTAATTTTGTATGAAGAATCACTAAATTGGAGAAAAAAATAAACCCTAAAAAATTTAAATTAAAATTGAAAAATTATAATTATCTTGCCAATGAAAACTAACCATAATAACATGATTAGGAGATCTGCATATGAAATTAGAGCATATACATGATTTATATCAGTAAATTGATATAGTTTTGTTATCATGCATGCTTATAATCTATTGGAGTGAACATGTACTAGAGGGAAATTGTCTCTTTAAGATAGAGTGATTATTTCCAAGGAAAAGTATATAACTATTATGGTTTTTATTCAAAGTTGTTATTAATAATGTAAACTAATAGTTTTGGTAAAATATGAAGCTAAGAGCAATCACATACAAAACTTGATTAAAGTTTTTAGAATTTAATATTCTTTTTAGTTGATTGATGTTAAAAATAATAATCATAACCTTAAAATACTTGAATAATTTTAGTTGGTTTTTGGGGTTTTGAAAAACATGTGATAAAGTGGTGTAAATTTTGGATTATAAATGCAAAAATATGGTGTTTCAAATACATCTAATTCTAGATCAATAACTCACAACAAAGATCAATAAGAGGTAAATATGCCCATAATGAGTATAGTTATTAAATTAAATGAGCTGATGAAGGATAAATAATCTATTGATTCAATACCTTGGAAATAACCCAATTTAACTTATTTGGGAATAATAGAGTTTTATTCCTATTTTTGTTAAGGGTCTAGATTAATAAATTAGTACAAAATATAAAAATAAATATAATCTTGATTTGTGCAATTGTTTATCTTTTTCACCTTTCTAAAAATAATAATAAATAGGAAGAAATATAACATAGCTGGAGAATAGACTGAGATGGTTGATATAGATGTTAAAAATGGCTATGAAAGACTGGGAAGGTGTTATAAAATTGAATCTAGATTTCATTTATTGAAAGGATAGGAGTGAAAAAAATTGGATGCTTTGGCATCTAACATTATTCATTCATGCTGCTATTATCCAAACTGATCACAGAGACCTAAAAAATTTTGGGTAGTTGTATTATGCCTATGTGAGCATGCATATGATAAATAGATAATTAATTATGGATGAAACTTATTGAGGAAATAATTTTTTCTTAAAACCTTAACCCTTCATCATGCTTGATAAAATTATGTTTGAGTCACTTGAAAAAGAGGGGGGTTACTATGTAACACATACTGAATGTGTAATCCCCAACCCTTATGTGGTCATGTTGCCTACATACCAATATTCTAAAGAGGGATCAATCCATATGTAGTTATCCCACCTAATGTGCTTTGTGAAATAGTGTGATGTGGAGGAAAATTATAATTTGATAGTGTTTGAGGTGGTTAGGGACTAGTATGAGGATTTGAGTATGATTGTAGCTATGTTGGGTGACTGTGTGAAAAGAATAAGGAAGTTTTCCTTGGTTATTTATTTGTATTCTTGCTTGATTTGTAAGTTTTATCACATCCCTTGTAAATGATCTTTGAGTGGGATTTTATAGGGAAAAATTGGTCATGGGTTAGATATATTCACACTAGACCAACCTAATTAAGGATAAAGATTGAATGAAAATGACCGTTGGGGATCAAAGTGAAAATGGATAGGAAATCCAAAAATGGGACACTTTGGTTCCCAATGCTATAGTCCAAATGTAAGACTCCTATCTTATAGGCTTGAGACCTAGGGGAATAGGATTGGCATAGGGAATACTGTCTAGCTAGGGTGGAATGATCATTTAGAAGGTTCTTGATGACTAGTAATGAGAAAAAGGGTGTTTATAAGGGTTGCAAGAGCATGAAAGAAGGACCTATGGATAGGGTGTCATAAGCCCCACTCAAATTAAAAATTTGGACATTTTATATGATTACATTTTGCCCCCCTTATTCTAGTGATGTAGAAAAGTGAAATACTAAAATAAAGGAAAAGTAAAAAGCATACCTAAACTTAATTACAAGGGTGAATCTCATAAAGATGTGTGATGTTTAGTGTGCATAGAGAGAGCATAGTGTGAAGCATCAATCTAAAAGAGAAAACAAAAAGTAGATCAATTCTTACTAGACATGCTATGTCTAAAATAAGAACATACAAAGGTTGGGTAAAAGAGAGAGGAAAAGAAAGGAACAAATATGCCTCACTAAGTATGTGAACCAATACAAAACATTTTATGATGTTAAATGATGTTGAGTAATATTGGGTATGTGTTCTACCAAGAGTAATATCATGAATGGAGTTGAGTGCCTAATTCTTTAAGGATGGCTCAAGAATACAAAGGTTGGCCCTTTAGCTCCATAATCACCTATTACGTGTAAATCTATGTGATCATGAATGTGATAATTTATGTTTAGACTATGTGTGCACTCCCTCTGAGTAGGTGGCTCATGAATACAAAGTCTAGATAGTCCTTTGGCACCATCATTGCCCACTAATTGTGAACTATGAACTAATACCAGTATGAATGTGTGTTGTATGATATGGCTCATGAATCCCATGAATTATTTGTAATCTAATAATTTGGTATGGATAGATGAATGTGTATTGAGAACTAGGACAATCTTGGCAACTCCAAAAGGTGGAAATTAGGTTTGTATGAAAGCCACTCTAAAACTAAGAACTAGACTTATATGAAAGACACTCTAAAATGATTCCAACCACTTACAGATGGAATAAGGCACAAAAATTCCAAGAATACCTAGGTAATATAGTGAACTAGAAAGAAAAAAGGCAAATGTGCCACCCACATTTTCCCCAATCACTAGTGTCTATAACATAGATTTTGATCTGAAAGTGAGAGCCATCATGTCTCATATGATGTCTCCTATTTCTAGATAATCTAAGTAAAATTATACTAAAATTACCCAATCTAGACTAAACTATAGCTGACAAAATTATAATTGACCTTACCTTTCTACCTATTTTTGAAAACTCTATGTTTTTAGTTGTTTGGATAGGAGCACCAAAAAGTGGACACTTTGGTGTCTGGCACTATTTTCCAAATGGGTAATCTTGTCCTTTACTATTTTTGATGATCATTTTTATGTTCATCACTATTTTTCTAGTGTATTCTATGTGTTTTGATTTTTGCTTTGAGTATTCTAAAAATTGATTTTTGACTAGTAAAGGGATTTGATCTCTATGACAAAACCCTTATTTATTGCCCCCTCTTCTAAGGGTAAAAATGAAGAACATTTAATTACTTCCCTTAGAATAAAGAGCCCTATAAGTATGTTATGCTATAAAATACATGATATAATAATGATAATCTAAAAGATGTCTCAAAATATAGCATAGTTTGTATTGAAGATTGTTAGATCAATAGGGGTATGCCTAGACATATATAATAATATAATAACATGTTTAGTATACTAAACTAAAACTAGAAATTTGGTTAGTTATTAAGGAGGGATGGAATATGATGTCCATCATGGCATCCAAGAAGGCAAGATAATGCATGATGTGGATCATGGCATTGCAAACAATTAAGAATTAAACAAGTAAACAATCATGTAAGAAACAAAACAAGAAGCATATAAAAGAGGCCATAGGGCCAAACAAACAAGGGACATGGGAATATGTCACTCAAATTGGGAAAGCAAGCATACAAGGCACGTTCAAATTCCCATATACACATATAATTATAAACAAGCAAGATTGGTGCAAGGGCCACAAGTAAATACAAGAGTACAAGCAAAGGATATTAGCAAATGTCATAATGCACATACAAGTAAAAAAACAAGAACTAAGAAATGCAATCACGTCTAGATACTCAAATCAAGAAAGGAAGGCATGTAAATGCTATAAATACTATCACATCTAGCTAATCAATGCAAAAAGTGAAATTATGAAAAACATGTAGTATAAGACTAGGTAGATGTTAATAAATACACAAGATCTATATACTAGTGAGTTTCGATAGAATAATATATGTAAGCTAGTAAGTAATGCACATCAACATGATAACTAGAGTGTATGGTGTAGGAATGACATAACATGGATGGTGTAGTCATGTAGAATATGCCCCCAATGGGTAGATATGTTGATGTATGTCTCAAATGTAGAAGAAAGATGCCCCCTCAATGGGTAGAGTAAAGCAATCAAGGATATAGGTGTCACTACAAAAACTCAAAGAAGATCAAGTGAAGCATGGTAATATAGATAAATTGACAAAAAATAGCATCAAATAGTAAAATGTAAGTCTAACATGGTAGTAGAAATGTAAAGCATAGATAATGTGTATAATTGAATTTTTTTTGGTATTTTGAGTTATTTGAATGTTTTTGTATTTTGACATGTTATATAATATTTGGTATTTTTAAATATTGTATTGTTTTTGGTATTTTAAAATAAGTTATGTACAAGTAAGCATAAGGAAACTATGTACAAAAAAGCTAAAATAAATTATTTACAAGTAAACTAAGAAATTATGTATACAAGTAAGACTAAGAAGAAATGATAGTAATTGATGAGTCTCATAAGAGATACCCTATCATGGTGTCCTATATTGTCAGGGATCTATAGCTCTACCAATTAGAGCACAATTTATTATTTTCTTATATGCAATTAAACACAGAATTATACCAAAATGATAAAGTAGCTAGAAACTTGAGACAGCAAAGAATTTGAGAGACAATACACACTTTGTATTAAATACTACTAGAAGAAAATACAATAAGGAAGATGCCACTTCTTCCTCCACCTCAAAGGCTTGCCACACCTCAAGACCTTCTTCCCTCTCTCTCTTGCTCAACACAACAACTCTAAAGCCTGAGTTGTTATTCCTCCTTGAATGCTTCAGCTGATCTCCTTGACCTTACACCTGTAGATCTCCTTGACCTTGCTAGCTTCAATGCTTTTACTTGCCTTCTTACATTCTTACATTCTTACAATACATGCCTTATGGGTCTATAAATAAGATCCCATGATTACAAAAATAGAACTCTAACTACTAAAATTAGACACACAGCCCACGACTTAAATTAGCCCCTTAGCATGCAAACACTCGGTTCAACTAACTAACTGTTCGTGCAATGAACAGTTCTAGACCGCACAGGCGACCGACGTCGGTCCCTGCTTGTCTGGTGCTATTGACGTCGGCCGACTCCCTACCGTCACTGGTTTCCTTCTCCACTGTCTGTGACCGACGTCAATCATACTGCCGACGCCAATGGCTCTGGCTCTTCAGCATCCTTCCTTGTGTCTGCAAATAATTGAAGCTTTTAGCTCCACACCTTAACAATCTCCCACTTGGAGATAAACAGTTGCAACTAGTACCTATACCTGTACACCATCTATTTTTTTCCTTAGGCTCTATATCCCTCTTCAATGTCACTCTTGAAGACAAACCACCACACAAACCTGTGATGCAAAACCTGTATCATATGCCACAAGAATTTTGCTACTCCCAAATTCTCCATGACATACTTCTGAACCAACTCTACCCTTAGCTCAGAAAACTCCCTGTATATGAAACCCTGCAATAAGTAACAGAATACAATAATAGGATAATGTAGCTAATATTATCCAACCTGGTAAAGATAAAATACAATGGTCAAACCTCCATTGGTCTACAGCATACTTAAGACCATATACCATAGCCTTCTATCTCATGTGTCCATCTACTCTCTTCTCTAAAAATGGGAATCCATCCCTCTATCCAGTGCTTTCTTCCAGTTGACAACACTACCAACAAATACCTGTTTGGTTCTCCAAGGACTCACACTCCTCATCCATGCCAAGCTCCCACTGTTTTTGGATTCTACCTGCATTGCTTCTTCCATCTTCCTAGTTCGTGACTATCAGTAAGCAATATAAAGAAGGTGAACAATGAATATGAGGTTCATGTACCTTTCCTGACCTCCACATGGGTGTTTGAGACTTATTAATTCACCCAATATATGTTCTAGTGACCGATCTAGGCCATCTCCCAGTCTGTTCCTGACCGATGTCAGTTCCCTGCACTGACCCTAACTGCCGACATCATTTCCCTAGCCGACACCGGTGTCCCTCCTACCGACGTCGGTCCTTATGACCAACGTCAAACTTCTCCAGTCCAACCTACCGACCCTGCTGGTCTGCACATGACCGATGTCGGTATCTGGATGACTGATGTCGGTGCCAAGCTATCGACATCAGTGTTTGTGTGTTCCTGTAAGTGATGAAATTTTCATCCGCAAGCTCTTCTTGGATCAAACCTTTGTCCATGCTGCCCTGCTCAGATTTATTCAACCCCTGTGACTGATCTCTATCCTTCATCTCCTCCATAAACACCAAGGCTTCTTTGTTCTTGTCAAAAGCATCAAATTTCCTCTTTCTGTAATGAACTGTATCTGTGCTTTCCAAATTTGAACACATACCTTTTGAATCAAGAACTTCCATTCCCTTCCTATTCTTGTGACCAAGCCTATTAGGCCACATCTTTGAATCTACACCAGAAGTAGAATCAGTAATACAAGTAGATAGATAAAGAGTATCTACTTTCTTACCTCTTGCTAGAACAAGTGCTCCTTTGGAAACCTTCCAAGAATCTACTGTGAGGGTTATTGTGCATCCCTCATCTCCCAACCTTCCTACAAAAATCAAACTCTACTTCAGAATTGGAACATGCATGACCTCTTTCAACACCCATGTGGTGTCAATCTGTAATCTCAGCTGCACTTTCCCTTTGCCAACTATCTGACAAGGCGTACCATCCCCTAAATAAAGAACTCCAAAGTTTCCCTATTCATACTCGTAGAACAAATATCTGTTTGGGGATGCATGGAAAGATGAACCAGAATCTAAAATCCATGATCCTACCTAACTATTCAAAGAAAGTATGAGAGCATCCTGCATCACAATATTTGCATCCTTTGATTCCATACCTGCATGTTGATTCTCTTTATCTCTCAACCAACACTCCTTTGTATGTCCTTTCTTTCCACAAAACCAGCAGGTAATACCTTTGGACTCGGATCTCCTTCCCAACCTTGATTTCCCTTATTCAACCTTCTCCCTTTGCCTTTCCCTACTTTCTGCACTTAGAGCATTCCCTGATGATTCACCTGTGCTTCTCCTGCATATTTATTCATTCAAGATCACACTCACAACATCATCAACTTTTAAGATTTTAGAAGCAGATGCAGAATTACTTACTACCATAACCAAACCATCCCAACTTTCAGGCAAAGAACATAAAATCAAGAGAGCCTTTACCTCATCATCAAAAACAATATTGACTGAGGCTAATTGGTTTACCAAACCATGGAAATCACTGAGATGAGTATGTACTGATCCACCTTCCTGCATTTACAAAGTAAATAGCTGCTTCATAAGATATACCTTATTAGAAGCTGAGGGATTTTCGTATAAATTTGCTAAGGACTTTATCAACTCTTCCATTGTCTTGCACTATGATAAGCTGGAAATCACAGATGATGTAAGGCTCAACCTTATGGAACTGAGAGCCTTCTGATCAAGAACATTCCATTCTTCATCCTTCATATCTGTGGGCTTGCATGCAACCCTACCCAATGGTAAGTACAAATCCTTTTGATACAGATAGTCCTCAATCTGCATCCTCCAATGTTGATAATTCTTGCCATTAAACTTCTCCATTCGTAGCCTGCTTTCTTTTTCCATTGCTGAACTCCCACTCAATCAAAAAACCCTGTGAATGACCTGTAATCAAAATCAATACCCTGCTTCCTGCAAATCGTAACTCTAATACCACTTGGCAGGGGATCTATAGCTCTACCAATTAGAGCACAATTGATTACTTTCTTATATGCAATTAAACATGGAATTATACCAAAATGATAAAGTATCTAAAAACTTGAGACAGCAAAGAATTTGAGAGACAATACACACTTTGTATTAAATACTACTAGAAGAAAATACAATAAGGAAGATGCCACTTCTTCCTCCACCTCAAAGGCTTGCCACACCTCAAGACCTTCTTCCCTCTCTCTCTTGCTCAACACAACAACTCTAAAGCCTGAGTTGCTATTCCTCCTTGAATGCTTCAGCTGATCTCCTTGACCTTACACCTGTAGATCTCCTTAACCTTGCTAGCTTCAATGCTTTTACTTGCCTTCTTACATTTTTACATTTTTACAATACATGCCTTATGGGTCTATAAATAAGATCCCATGCTTACAAAAATAGAACTCTAACTACTAAAATTAGACACACAGCCCGTGACTTAATTAAGCCCCTTAGCATGCAAACACTCAGTTCAACTAACTAATTATTCGTGCAATAAACAGTTCTGGACCGCACAGGCGACCGACACCGATCCCTGCTTGTCTGATGCTACTGACATCAGCCGACTCCCTGCCATCGCCAGTTTCCTTCTCCACTGTCTGTGACCGATGTCGATCATACTGCCGACGCCAGTGGCTCTGGCTCTTCAGCATCCTTCCTTGTGTCTGCGAATAGTTGAAGCTTTTAGCTCAACACCTTAACATATATCAAGGAACTGGATTGTGTGTGATCATGAAGCATGATGTAAGGGCTAAGACTATGACTCTAAAAGTTGTTTATGTTATAAGTGCTTTGAAATATTTATAGTAGAAACCAAATGTGGGGTCTCCCTATAACTTTGAGAAGTGGATGAAACTATGGTGATCTTAGGGACCCATCTAGTAGAAGAATAAGATCTCTAAAAATGTGGTTTGTGTGTAGAGGCATGAGACCTCAATAACACTACCCTGGGTGTGAAAATTGTAGCTAAAAACTATCTAGAGTCCTAAAATTATCACTAATGTAGAGGTCACTCTAAGAGATGCCTCTATGGAAGTGTATAAACTCTCTGTACTAGAGAGGGAGGCCTCAACTATGTCTAAATTTCAACTAGAGGAAGAACTATAACTAGTGGAGGAGATAAAAATAGTGATTACAAAGTAGGAGATGGATTTGAAGTGGGGAGTGGTAACTCATACATAACTCCACCAATTGTAACAACTTGATTAGAGTGAATTTATTTCATGTATCTATGAACTATAGAAGGAACTACATGAATTTTATAGATCCATGGTTGACCAAGAAACATATTGAATACTTTTACACTGGGAACAATAGTAAATGGTGTGACCACATTTACTGGACCAACCTATAGAGGAAGTAAAATCTCACCCAACGAACTATGTATGTGCCTATTGAATTTATTGATAACTATGTCCATTAGGGTGATATCCTTCTCTGAATATCCCAAATGCTAAAGTAATATCATAGCAGACATGTTCACACTAGATCCATTGTCTATGAGAACACTATGAATGGGATGGTGATCAATGTAGGCTCTGATAAAAAGTATATAGTAATCCAAATCATCCTCAACTATCTCCCACTCTAAGAAAGAGATTAAAGGTCTAGATGGAACTTTGGAATTATACACACTAATCATGTTCCTCAAAGGATGTGACTCAAATAAAGGTGCTTGGTATGTAGCTAGTAGAGGGTGGGCATGATATTCATGGTGAACACTTGATGTGCCCCCTATCTCCTATTTAGAATGTTATGGGAAAGGATCTAAGAATTTTTTTAGAGATTTATTCTATGTTTGCTTTGCCTAAGGAGGTTAAATTGATGTTCAAAGATCAATAAGGTTTCCATAAGTCAAGTCATGTATATTTTATTAAAAATTAATGCATCTATTCATTATATGGCCTGGTACCTTGTGAAAATTATGGAATGTGTTCTGATCATATCTACATGGAAGAGGCTTTGTCCTATCAACTTCCTAAATAGGAGGGAGAGATAGGACATTTCATTCTAATAGATATTATAAGACCTTAGCTAGAGATATTGGTAGTTTGGGAAAGGCTCACTGAAGAGGTGTTGATAAAACCACTTGCTGAGGGGCCTCTAAAGTTGCATTAAATGTAGGCTGATTTTGACTATTGCTATTATTAACCTTTACTTTATATGGGACTTTACTATTAATCTTATTTTTTTTGTTTTTAATATGTTTGTGTACTTGATTTTTCCCATTTAAATTAATTTTACTTCCCTTTCTTTTAGTGTATGACATAACTTAGTGAAGGAAGAAATTGTTCAGAACATTATTGACTCATGCAAAGTTGGTAGAAGACTCTATTTGAAGAGATCATGTAATTCTTGATTGGCCATGGGGCTAGTAATTTTATCCAAGATAATCTTATATCTAACAACATAATATATGAGATGCTCATTTGACCTTTGTTTTTATTGTGTAACTTGGGTATAAGACACCTTATCACATATGTTAATGCTAAAATGAGCTAGGAACATATTAGGTAAAGGATTGAATGCTTTGACTGATTGATTTGGTAGACTATAGAACCACTATAGAGCATAATAATTTAAACTCCATGGAAATATCTTAGATAATAAATAGTCATTTGACACATAGTCCAAGTATTCTATGTGAAAATCTCTCAAATGTGTCTCTAAAACACCCTTGCCATCATATAGACTGAGCTTGGATTAAACAAAACCTAGTGACAAGGGTGTAGATGCCATATGTCATGCTAATGGTGTATTAAGTAGAGAAAATGAGTCCAAATCTTGTGTTGGTCTAGAGGCACCTTGCTCAAGATGTAACAGCTTGGATTGAAGAGATTTGATCTCTTGCATAATGTTAACCACATCAAGAAGTGAAGATGTACTAGTCGTAACTGGTGGTGCAACATAGGAAGGTTGGGTTGTTAGGACATAGTTACCCCTGTAGTGCCATTTATAATTGGTTGTGTTGTGGTTTAAGAGGATTGACCATTGTTTGATTTTTATTATTCTTCTTGTAGTGTTTTAAGCATATCATCTTTCATATCCAGATTTTTAGTTAAAAGGTCTTGATGTTCCCTCTTATCAGTTTTATCAAATCCAATATATTGGTCCATTATTAAACTAGGAAAATAAAGTAAAATTGGGTTGAATTTTTTAAAATAGGTTGTAATAATAAAAATGTGATGGAATGAAATCATTGAATAAAGGAAATGTAAAGTCTTAAGAACAAAAAACTAGAATATGCATAAAAAGGATACGAAGCTCACTAACATGTAAGGTGGTACCTCAAAATCATAGGGACCTAGTATATTCTACTTAGGTTTAAAATAAATGATTTTTTAAAAAATTACTATGGTGAATTTTAAAAATTAAAATTTGTAATTATGATTTATATATGTAGGAAAAATCAAAATAATATTGATAAAATGAGAAAGGAATTTTCCATAGGTTTTTTGCTCACAAATGAAGTAAGTCAAGTTCACTAAATAATTTAACTTATTTGAGAATAATAGATTTTTTTTCTTATTATATTTAAGGGTCTGAATTAGTAAATCAGTACAAAATATAGCAATAAATATAGTCCTAAATTGTGCAATTATTTATCTTTTTCACCTTTCTAAAAATAGAAATAAATAGGAAGAAATATAACTTAGCTAGAAAATAGACTGAGATGGCTGATATAAATGTTGAAAATGGTATTTCAAGATTGAGAAGGTGTCATAAACCTAAATCTAGATTTTTTTCATCAAAAGGAAAAGAGTGACAAAAAGTGGATGCTTTGAAATCTAATGTTGTTGTTCATTCCTAAAGCTATTGTCCAAACTAATCACAGAGACCTAAAACATTTTGGGTAGTTGTATTATGCCTATGAAAAATTGAGCATTGGTTATCAATAAAACTTGTTTTAGAGCTGATTTTATCTTAAAACCCTAACCCTCCATCATGATCAATATAATGATATTTGAGTCACTAGAGAAAGAGGGGGAGGGTTAGTGTGTAATATATACTAAACATGCAATCCACACCCTTTGTGTGGGCATGCTACCTAAATATCAATACTCTAAATAGGGATCAAGCAATATGTAGTTATCCCACCTAATGTGATTTGTGCAATAGTGTGATGTGGATTGAAATACCAATTTGATAGTGTTTAAGGTGGCTAGGGATTGGTATGAGGATTTGAGTATGTTTATAGCTGTGTTGGGTGATTGTGTGAAAAGAATAGAGAAGTTTACTTTAGTGATTTTTTTGTATTCTTGCTTACTTTGTAAGTTTTTTCACCTCCCTTGTAGATGATCTTTGAGTGGGATTTTATAGGGAATAATTGATCATGGTTTAGATGTATTAATGATAGGCTGACCTAATTAGGGATTAGGACCAATTGAAAATTACCATTGGGGCTTAAAGTGCAAATGGATTGGAAAATAAAAAATGGGACACTTTTATGCCTGGTGAGCTATATATCAAGATTCATGCAAGATCCAAAATAAAGTCATTAAAAATTAGGAAAGGTAGATTCTTAAATATTTAAAGGGTAAAAGTGACTTCATCCTAAAATTCAAGAATAATGACCATTTTTTCTTGACAAGATACATGGATTTAGACCATGTTGCAAATATACATGATAAGAAGTCCACTTTTGTATATGAGTTCTATTTTGGTTCTATTCCAATATCATGGGGGAGAAATAAAAAAACATTGTTTCACTTTGTTCTACTGAAGTATAATATCATGCTATATGAAGAGCTATCTAATAAGTGGTATGGATATGTTGCATACTTGAAGGTTTGGGTGTTCTATAGAATCAATATATCATCTTGAATTGTAATAATGAAGGTGTAATTAAAATTGTTTATAATCTAATATTTCATGATCTTAAAAATTCATTACATACATGAACATGTGCAACAACATATCATCTAACCCCATTTTTTCTTTACATGATAACAACATGAAAATTTATTCACAAAATATCTTGCACGTAAAAAATTTGGAGCATTTAGAGTATCTCTCACTTATTCACTTGAGACCATGCTAAATTAAGGTGGGGAATGATAGAATGATATTTATTTATATAATTATATATATCAATTCATCTAGTTATTTATATTAATTCATCATTATCCTTAATAAAACAATAGTAGTTAGTGTGTTGAACTTGTAATTAGTGTGATGACTAGGTAGTTAGATAGTTATATTTCACTTCAATCTAGTTGTTGAGTGATATAATTCTATTTGGGTAGTTAACGATAGTTAACTTTTTTCATTATATTATGAGTGATTGTTTCTACTCAATGTGGACATTATCTAAAGTTTTAACTCACTTGTATGCAAATTTTCAATATCTATAAATATTTCATCTTGGTTTGTAATAATAATAAGATCAGATTTGGTGTTTAATCAAGTATTTTTATTAGTGATTAGCGATTCATTAGGGATATTTTTGTGTTATATCAACCTATGTTTTCCCCATTTTCTAGGTCTAAACCTAGTGTTGAAAACAGACCTATGGTTTAAAACAAAATACAAATTTATGGAGTTGCACACATAAATAGTTCCTAAATATTTGACACAAAGATGATTTACATGCAAGTACGATAGAAAAAGAGAAGTAAAATTCACTAAAATAAATATTTTAGGTTTCAGATGTTAAAATTAGTTATCACCATTTATAAGTTAAGGAATGTATCAGGTGCATCTAAATACTCAAATCCTAATCTGAGTGAATATTCACATAATTTATTGTTATTTCTACCACTTGTATTTAGTCTCAAACCTACACAATACAATAGCATGCTAAGTATCTTATTCCCTCAGGTATTTTATATTTATATAAAGTATAAATTTAAAATAAAATTAATAATTTTACATATATATTCATGTTTTTTTATATTCCATATAATTTTAATTAGTTAAAATTTATATTTTATTGAATCACATAATAAAAAATAAGGTAAAAAATCCAAAATAAGTTATAATAATAACATCCAAGTAAGATTTGAGCCAATATTTTATAATATGAAAAGTGACAAAGAATATAAAAATCACCATTAGATTAAGTTATTACCTGTGAAAAACAAATAACTAAAATCCACAAGGTATACTTTTACCCTCTTGTTTTGTCAAATTTAAATAGAAACAATGCAATATCTAGAATATCAATTTTTATTTATATTAGTATTATATTTCCATGTTTTACATAATCTGATAGCACATAGTTTTCAATTATCTTTGATAACTTAAACATAAAATAATTAAAATAGGATCATAATTCTCCTTCATTTATATCTAAAATTTCTAATAGTCATACACCAAAACATCAACCTAAAAAGGAACCAATGACCTTTCAATCTTTCATAAAAGATGAACATAGGCAAGGGATTATTGTCAATGATAAGGTATACCATAATACACACATGATTTTTTTTATTAATTAATTAGGGTATAATTAGAATGAACTATAACATATAATAAACCATTAGGTTTCATTATGAAATATCACAATTTTATTTTCCATTGGACCTAACATAATGGACACATTATTTTTAGTACCCATTATAAAATTCAATGCTATATTTGGAAAAAAAATGGCTATAAAGAATGGAAGAAACCTAAAATAACATCAATAATTTTATTTCCAAGTATATTTAATCACATTTAAATGGGATAAGACATATGTATAATAACATGAGACACATCCAACCATGGGTATAGTTATATCTTGAAGTGCACAAATGTGAATGCCAAAGCAACATAAGACACAAACATATGAATAACATGATATATTCATAGTATTAATAAATAATAAAAAAATACAAATTTCCTATTAAGAATCAAGAATCAATCAAAGAATTATCTCAAGAAGAACCAAAACAATTATCTAATAAAAGTACAACCATTAGTTTTCATATCATCTCAACACTAAGCATATATTATAATGATGCATATACTTATGAGTTAGATAAATGTTTTACCCTATTTTTATATTAATATGATCCAATAATAATAAAACTATTGAATAAATCATAATGATAAAGATATATAATATACCAATAATTATGATTACAACATGCTAACTATAGTAATATACTATTTATGGAAAACATTAGGAAGAAAATAAATTACCTTAGATTATGATATTTTGATGGTTTGAGATCAGGTAAATTCATCTAAAATTTTATAACATGTGTCTATGATCATTCAAAGGTCATGAATAGGGTCTATGCCTAGGTATAGACAAATCCATGCTCCCTAAAACAATAATGTAGGCTAGTCTTATCCATTGATTGTAGACTTATTTATTATAAAAATAAAGAAAAATATTGTACCACATATACCTATGATCACTGAGACTATAGATATAATTACACATATAAAAATATAATGCAAAGGTACCTATAATATGAAACCTTGATTCCTACATAAATTAGTTCAATATCAAATAAGGGGTGTCTAGGGAAAGGGATTGAGTAGAGTGACCTTGGTCAATACCCCTTGACTGACCAAGAACTACACTACATTGAAAATAATCTGAAGAGGGCTCAACCTCAAAAGTAGTTATCCCACTATTGTATATGTGTGAAATTATAAATGGAAGTCTATAGGATCTTTCTCTTTTTTTAACCTTGGCACAAGCATGAAATTAATGATTTGGCCTTTGTAACTCTTAGATTTATATTCAACATTGCTATAAAATGAAATGAGTAAAATTTGTTCATATCTTTATGGCTTAGAGTATCATCCTAATTGAATTATAGAGGTTTATTATTTATAGGGATATTGATTTTAAATTAGGAGACCTATTAGAGTGCAAAATGTGACATAATGAGACCCAATGGACAAAAATAAATGACCCACATAAAACATGACAAAAAATAACTCTACAAGTTCTATATGGACAAGTATGAATTTCATAGATAGGTCTGTGGGCCCAAATTTGTCTAAAGACTATGAACTTATCTAGAAAGCACATAATATGATAAAATAAAGGATTTTGGGTTCCCCATGAAAAAATTTAAAATATGAACAAAAAGTGAATAAGTGACCACATGAGTATATGAAATAAAGAAGGACCCAAAAAATTGTGCTAATAGATACCTCATTCATTTTCAATAGTCTACGTGTGGAAAGTTGTATAAAAATATGATAAAGATAGGTTTGTACATTTTTTTTGTGTTTACATTTTCTAGAAATGTATACCTGAGTGTGTATGACACAAGTTGTTTTTGGAATGAAGTTAAAATTGTGCAAGACACTCAATATAAAAACCTACAATAAAACATGTATTAGGTAATGCATGTATAATAAATTTAAAAGTCTAAAATTGAGATTGAAAGGTTAAGAGTGAGGAAGGAGTACACCCTTATGCATGTGGTATTTTTCCATTTATGGAGAAAGCTCATGTGAAGAGTGGATATGTCATGGATCACCAAATGACCAAACCAAGAGGAATTGGAGAATAACATGTAATAATCCTTCAAGTGGTAATGGCAGAATAGTATTTAATTGGGTGTCATTAAACCATAACCCTACCAACTTGAGTAACTAATCAAGATCTAATCTCATACCCACAAGATGAAAGGTTGGATAAATGTACCCCTTTGTTGAGGCATGTGCAAGGTGGTTCCTTATGTTGAACTATTGGAAAATTGAGAGTGATCAAGTCCTAATTTTTAATAACTAATCAAACCCTTGAATTGGAAATATTTATACTCCAATTCTCATGAATGGGGAGAAGAACCAAATGTACTAATCCAAAAAAAGGTGGAAATATGATGGGATTGATAAATTGATGCCAAGGCCGTTAAGTGTCACTATCATAAAATTTACATCACCCATAATAGAAGGTGGAACCAAATAATTTGTTTGCTATAAGTAATTCCAAGGTCATTGAGTGTCACTAGACTCAAATGTACATTACCCATAATAGAACGAATCACACCAATATAGATAGAATTAGATTCTATTTATATGATCGAAAGAGAATGAGGAATATTCATTCCCTCATCATGAATATAGTTCAAATATATTTTTAGTGAAATAAAAAAAAAATTCCTTTGAATCTTTTAAATTTTGTTGTAGTGTATATGGACATAAACTAGTGTCATGCCCCTGAATATGTACCAAATGATATAGAATGTTAGGAATCTATAGCTCAACTAGATTTATATGTGAAATATTAAATTAATTTTCCTTTAATTTTTTTCATATATCCATGCACATGCATCCAAGTGTGTATGAAATTGTAATCAAGTATCTTAAATTGAGTGCACATGCATGGAATGTGCCCCCATAATTTGTATCAAAGTGATAATATATTTCTCATATCTAATTTTTTAATAATTATATCTATTTGAAATATGTATTTTTTTGTGCATATGCCTCTTTATATGTATAATGGCTATCACTATCTAGTAATGTATGTTTATTGTTTTTTTCCTAATGTAATGCACCTACATGAAATATGCCCACACCATATTTACTAGTGTGTATAATTAGTCAAATATATGTGAAACCCATACCAAAAATATGTAGTGTGTGAGTAACTTGAGCCATTATGAACCATGTATAATGTGCCAAAATAAATAAATCCAATAAAGAGTATCTATGGAGGTTCAAATTTTGTAATAATCCCAATGTATACCCCCCTTTCTATATGAGAGATGAGAGTATCAAATGAATCACTAGAAAAAATGTAATATTAAATAAATGTAATCATTTAAATTTTTTTGGATCAAATAGATATTATATTTGATCATTTTGAAGCATTTGATTTTGACCAATTTTAAAATTTGTAAATGTATTTATTATATTTTGATAAATGTGCTTGATGAATATCATACAATGATTTCCAAAGGCAATAGTATAGAGAAATAAATTAGAGATATTGAGGAATATGTTTCATAATAAATTTATTAAAAAATAATTGATAATCTCATAATTTCTTAATGGTTGGTTAGAGTGATGGACATATTACGGTGTGAAACAACACATTGTGTGTTTTCCAATACATCCTAGGGGAGTAATTTTAATAAGTATGTATTGAGATATGAAACACATAGGTTTTAGAGGGATTAATTATAAAGTTTGAAATACAAATCCAATCCATATATATAAGTTGGCTCAATAGAGTTTTGAAATTCATTTTCATAATGTTAATTTGTGATTTCGATCTTTGGTTGAGAAAATCTCCACATAAACAATATCTTGGACTGACATGATTTGAGTAGGTGAATGACACTCTAAAATTTGAGTACATTCCACCATTGGTATGTTAAGAAAATCCATGGTTTTTATGTATTTAATAATTTTAAAATTTTGAATATTTAATGTTTTTTAGGTATTTTAATTATATATATTGTTGTTTCTTGAACTTGTCCAAATTTTGTGTGGAATTCTTCATGAATTTACTTGATTGACCATGATATTTTTTATAGACCTATTAGGTTGACCATGGTCTTATATCAATTTTTTTTTAGGATAAAAAATTAAGATTTTCTCTATTTTATTTTTTCATATTTGTTTAAGCTTTGTTGATTTTGATGTTGTATTTTTGTTATTGCAGGCTGACATGTGAGCACAAGAGTTTATTGGGCATGTGATGGATATCATGTAAGTATTAACATTTAATGATATAAAGAGATACATTCTTGATGTTGTTAGGATAATTTATGTTTGATGTTAATATATGATGGCATATGACATGAATATGATGATGAAACTAATAGACTAGTGGGATTCTAATACTTGTACCTTTTATCGCTACATAGGGGAGATGTATGTTAGACTCGAAGACGTATGGATGATATTAAGACTTACTATGTTGACACATGTCTGATCCTATGGGGTAGTATGGGAAGGAAAATATAGTAAAATCCCATCTATATATATATATATATATATATATGGGATTTTACTATATGTTCCTTCCCATACTACCCCATAGGATCAAACATGTGTCAACATAGTAAGTCTCAATATCATCCATACATCTTCAAATCTAACAAACATCTCCCCTATATATATATATATATATATATATATATATATGAGATTTTACTATATGTTCCTTCCCATACTACCCCATAGCATCAGACATGTGCTAACATAGTAAGTCTCAATATCATCCATACGTCTTCAAGTCTAATAGACATCTCCCCTATGTAGCGATAAAAGGTACAAGTATCAGAATCCCACCAGTCTATTAGTTTCATCATCATATGCATGTCATATTCCATCATATATATATATATATATATATATATATATATATATATATATATATATATATATATATATATATATATATATATATATGTATGTATGATGGAATATGACATGCATATGATGATGAAACTAATAGACTGGTATGGTAAGGAACATATAGTAAAATCCCATATATATATATATATATATATATATATGTATATATATGTATGTATGTATGTATGTATGTATGGTAAGGAACATATAGTAAAATCCCATATATATATATATATATATATATATATATATATATATATATATATATATATATGACTAGGCATTTTATGGAGATCAATATGTAGCTAGCGATACCACTATTATGATATCTAATATTATACTATCAAATGTTATGTGTGTGTGGAAATTAATTTGCACATTGATATCATGATTTATTATTATTGATGGTGGTGGTGTGCCTATTTCATATAGGATGCATAAATTTTTATAGTAAATTAAAGAGCATAATACTATGTACTCCTAGGGATAGATGATGCTGGCACATTTATATAAGGACTTGCATCAATTTGTGTGAGAGGATTTTGGTGGTGGATTAGGCTCAACCACATTATTATATTTATGGGTATATGAACACATTATTATGATACATCCTATGGGTATGCCAAATTATTACTGGGCACATCTATAAATGTTTATGTAGAGATGGGTTAGCATTATACATATTTTTTAAAGTGGGACTATGGAGTGTTTCTAAATTATTTATTGGCTATCAATGGATTATACTAATTGGAGAAATTACCATGATTTTTTAGGATGGGTAAATGATAAATTATAGTTGAGATGGATTCGTGTGAGTTTATGGTTCCATGATCAACATCATGATGTTTAAAAGTGGTTTCAATTTGTGCACATTACACACTATTTTGGTATTATATAGGATGTTCCCTCAACAATAGTTATATGGAGTTAATTTTTAAGAGATCTGAGACATGATGGTGAATGAGGTTGACCTAGTGTAGAAAATCTAGCACCTATTCCTTTAACTGAGGTGGACCCTATTATTTTTATTGCTAATTTTAATGACACTATATTTAATACATTGTAGACAAGATGGTGAATGGTTTACTAGTGACTTGCCTTATTTCATGTTATGTTATAGGGTGCCCTTGAGGCATAGGGTGGAGGAGGTAGGAGTGAGGTAAAAACTTCTAGTCCTAATGTTACTCCTATGGTTGCAAGTGTGTATATATGTTCTAAAAATATTTTAGTTATTATTTATTTGTATATATTTGTTATTGATATCATGTATTATTTTTTATAGGATGTTATGATTATTATATGAAAATCATGGAAAAAACACTTCTAGTTTTGAATAGACTTTTGTTAGGTGAGGTAATTATTGGTGGTTTAGTTGAACATGTTATAGTTATATATAGTGAACATGTCCCCTTATTTTATTGAGTTGATATATCCACAACTACATATGTGGTAGCTAAATTAGAGAGAGATAATTTGAGAGTCAAGCATGATGTAGTCATCATTGAGTGGGAATAGCTTAGGGTAGAGTTATCAAGGCAAAAAATGCCTCCCCTAGCTCCTATTCTATATTTAAGTTAGGGTTTACTATATGAGTATGCTCAAATAAAGCATGATAATGCATATTTTTAGGCATGAGTGATTGTAAATGAGGATTGAGAGAGGAGGAATTGCTCTCGATTGAGGTCTTGACATGCTGATAGTGAGGCCTCAACAACACATACCCCTATGTTGATTGAGAGGGACATTGATAGAGACATAGATGTGAATGTTGATGGAGATGTATATGACTAAGGGACCAATATTGAGTGACCTTCTATATTTTTGACTTTTTATTATTATGTTAACCATTTTTTTTATAAATGAACTTTATAGTTCTTTCTTATATTAGGCTTATGTGAAATGGATATTGCATATGTTATAAGAGTTATTTCATTTTAAAATTGTAATCATGTGATTAAATGATTACTTAGTACCTCGATATACATTTTTTGTGTGTTTGTATATTAACAATGTGTTAATGATATAGCATATAATTTGTGTCATGTGTATAATCGAACTAACTAAGAATAATAGAATGAGTTGACCACCCTAAGGGAAATACAAATTATGCACCATATTTATCATCATTTATAATTATATTTTGATATTAAATATTTAGATTTGTATTATTATAGATAGTCACATCTATATTTTTTATATGTGATATTTGTGGTAGATATCATTGATGCTTCTTTTTATTTTTGTGAAGTATGCATTACATGGTCATATCTCTGAGTTAAAGTTTGGTATTGTTTATTCAGTACCCATGTTTTTGTAAGTCAAGATGTAACTTTAGTGTCCATTATTATTTTATTTTTATAACCATGGCTATCCCAAAATTACCTCTCCTTGTGGAAGAGTATGTTGTAAAGTCAATAATTTTTTCACTATCTTGAGTGTTAAAATGATATGTCCCATATCATACCTATTTATATATTGAAAATCATGCTCATTGTATCTCACACTTTGGAATTGTTTGTTATTTTTCATGTATTATGTTATTTCATATTATCTACATTGATATCTCTTTTATATTTTCTATTAACAAAAGCTTGAATGACCATTGGTTCCTTCTCATAAATTTTATGATATATTTTTTTTGTAGAAGGAGAATTAGGAGAATATGAATAAATGGATTTTTTTGTCTTTTCCATTATCCCAAATTTAATAATTGCATTATCCACAAGTTGTATAATATTTTATTTCAACACATAAAAATCATTAGCTCAATGTCCATTAATACTGTGATAAGTGAAAAATGGTTTGCCTTTTAATTTTTTAAGATGAGGAGCAAGATGATATTAATTAGGAGGGAAAGTGATTAACTTCTTATCCAACAATGTTCTTAAAATATCATGTGGTTAATCTCTAAAACTATCAAACTTAATCGGTTGTCTCTTATTAAAAAGTATATTTATTCACATTGGGTGGTACTTTGTAAAATGATTCTTTTCATTTATTGAGGACCTTGTTCTTCTTTGACTATAATTGTTTCCATTGATTTATTCTTATTATGATAGACTATAATTGGAAACTTTATTATAATAGAGGCTAAATATGATTCACCATTTTATTGATAGCTTCCTTATTATGTGAACATGGTCCTAATTCATTTGAAATGTGTTAAAAATTAATATCACATGGATATTTGAACACATACATGTATAACTTCTCTAAAAAAGTATAAAGTTTATACATTGATCTTTATTTGAGTGGAGACTAAACACCCCTATTAAATATGAACCACTTTTCAAAATCCAAGGGTTGATAAGTTAAAGAATGGAAATTAATATTAAATCACAAAATATAATATTTGATAAGCTCATCAATTCCCTATTAAAAACCTTTTAGACACCATGTTTTTGTGCTAATTAGATATGAAAACATCTAAATTTTTTAAATTAGGTGAAGTGCCACTATGTAGACTATAAAATGAATTTGAGGAATACATTATTAGGATTATATGAATTTTTTTAGGAGGATAAATCCACCATTACCCAATTATCTAAAATAAAGTGTATGTTAAGTTAAATGAATACAAGGATCTCCATGACCATCAAATAATGGGAGTACACGCATAATAAAATCCTTTGGATACATATATTAACATATAGCTCACATTAGGGGTTTTCCTAAAATGAAACTATCTTTAATATTATCACAACATGAAATATTTTACAAAGTGAGATTGATTACTTGTCTTTATAGGTCACCACTAGAATGAATCATGGAAAACTATGATTAGTAGTTATATTAATGTCTTAGAAAGGATCACTCATGGATTTTAATTGGTAATATACTTTAAACATTAGTATTATAGATTTATAGCTAATATAATTAAATTTTGAGATATAATTAGTTCATACTTTAGAATTATTTCATATTATGGTATTATTATCATGTTGAGTTTGTATATAACCTAAATAAAATCACATTTCATCTCATTAGATTTTTTTTAAAGATAGGATTTAGAGACACCACAAATTATGTTATAATGAGAATCACATTATATGGATATAGTATGACCTACTCAAGAATATTTGTATAATATTAAATTATAATCACTTTGTGCATCTAAAGCAATCATATCAACTTTTGTTTCTGTAGATGATAATGCATCAAATTCATTATCATATTTTGGTATTTAAATAGAAGGTGAATTAGTATCATGAGATGTTACAAAATTATTTATAATTTATGACGAAGGTGAAGGATTATTTCAATCTTGTATATCATTATCCATGTCTAAAGGATAATAGGGAATGCCATTTGATTTTACATAATCTAACTTTTCTAGATAAAGAGGTGTAATAACACACTCATGCATATTATTTTCTCTTTTTATGTAAGGGATACTCTTTTATAGTATATATTGACTAATGTGGTATAATGTAGTAGAAAATTTAAGAGGTTAAAAATGTGTGCTAATGGTTTATTGTTCACATTTTGATCCCTTTGATATATTGAGGGAAGAATATATTCATTATTAGTATGTTATTCTTTGTTCTAATTTATGAAAATAGAAATACAAGAGAGGAATAAGGGTATTTGGCTCTTTAATTTATGAATAAGTGTTCTGATTTTCCTCCTCACTATAAACTTCACTATTGTACTACCATTATTTATTTTATTAAGTAGAATAAAAATCATAGTCATAATCATTTCTATAATAATCATATTCCTCATCTATATAAGTATCATTATTAATTATATAAGTGTGATAATTAGTACATTCAATATTATACGCATAAGGTACAACATAATTAGAGAAGACAAAATATAAAGGATGATCACCATTAAAGGTTTCATATTTAGTATCCATTTTATGATTTTTATCCCCAAAAAAACAAATACATAAAACACCAAACCTATTGATAACAAAAAATCAATCATAAAAATAAATAAAGGACATAAATATTTGTGATTAGCCAAGGCATTTTTGATTTATAGGCTATCAAATATGTTGATCCTAATTGTAAATAATGAATAAGGATCAAAGGGTAACTAACTACATAACATTCAACCATCCTAAAAACACATTATCCTATGTTTGATGTGCATTAGGAGTAATTTATTAGTTTTAATTAATTATTAGTGTACTAAAAATCCAAACAAATGAAATGCTTCCTATGGATGAAAAGCAAAAAAATCCATGTGTTTATAATATACCATGAGGTATGTGGAAAATAATGTCCATATATAATGTTGTTTAATGGCTTTATTATTGGTATAATACCACTCACACCATGGTTAAGATAAAATTGGTTATTGATTTAAAACTACCATAACACAATTCTAGAAACAAAGGAAAATAAATAAAAAGAAATTGAAAAATAACAAAAGAAATTATTTTTATGCATGGAAATCAAGAATTCAATCTAAAACCCCTAGATAAAAGAGAAATCCTAGACATGTGTTCAATGAAATATTATAAAGGATAATTATATTTATCTTTAGTGTATGGGAATCATGAATTTAGTTGAAACTCTAGAATAAAAACAAAAAAAGTAATGTTCAAGAAACAAGCATGTTGAAAAATACATTACACCCTATTTTTGTATTAATATGACCCAATAAGAGTAAATTTTCAAATAAATTATAATGCTAAAGATATATAATTTACCAATAATTTTGATTAAAACTTGATAGATATAATAATATGATATTTTTGGAAAACACAAGGAAAAAAGATAACTTACCTTGGATTTTGAGATTTGGCTAGTCTGAGATCGAGTATAGTCATCTAAAATACACTAACATAGGCCTATGATCATTCAATGTTTAGGAATAAGTTTTGTGCCTATGTCTAAATATGGATACACTACCTTGATAGTAGTGATTTATAGTGTTATCCATTGACTATAGACTTATTCATTTTGAAAATAAATAAGCTGTGACAATTCTACCA
>JARHVA010005779.1:152500-425000 GCA_037957365.1 Torreya grandis
TTTTACATTTTACATGGAGTAATAGATACATTCTAGATGTATCTATCAACACCAAGCACATTTATCATAATCACCAAATTTATTTATATTTTCATTTTAATTTAATATTTTAAATACTATATTAAAAAGGGGGTATTTATAAAAACATAAATTTGGTCTTTGGTACTTTTAAAATATCAACTTTGACATAGTTTTACATACTTAAACAATTCACATATTTATGAACCTTGAGAATAGTTTCCATCTATTAGTCTACCCATCTATTATTTTATACACCTATATTTATAAGACATATGTATTTAGGATCATTTCAATATATATAAGAACACCTTCAAAATAATAGAGAGACATTTTCCATAGTTTAGATCTTTTTCTCACTTCTTGGATAGTACTAGCAAACCTAGATAAATGGGTTACTATAAGTGTCTTACTCCACAATAGTGCCTATGAGCCTTCAATGAATATTTTTGAAATTGGAAATCCTCCATTATGTTGGCTTATAAACTTTTCATTGGCTAATCATAACATGAAATTAATGAAGAGTCACCTATAAATAAAAATCACCCCTAAAATTATTATTTAATTGGAAAGTCTTAGAAACACTAAGAAATCACTATTACTCTCTTTGAACATTATCAAAAGACACATACATATCTCAAAATATTCAAGGATCATCGCTAGAGTAGTCCATAAATCCTAACCTGAAAATAAAAATTCAAAGTTACATGGTGCCAAGTATCAAAGACAAAAAGATAAAATTGAATTCTAGCTTGTTCATGATGTTGCACATACACATAAATGGGATAAACACATTTAGTTTGAAATATATTCATAGTATTAGAAATTAAATGCTCAAAATTTTATTGGGGACTATTTTGGGTTGTCCAACCCAAAATACTATCCCTTTTTTAAGGGCATCTTGTTTTCAATCAAGCATAATTAGGGTTTAGGAAAAAATATATATAATATGTATTTTAGTGTAGGATAAGATAAGTTTTCAACCATAAAACTATAGTATAGGTATATTCCCATGGATCTTAGAAGTTTAAAACCCCCAGTATATATAGGGTAACTACTGGTAAACCATAACAATTTTGATTACCATAGGTGTCAACCTTTGATAGAAACATCTAAGTAGCTTTTCAAGTACTATTTTTTATCATGAATAATTTATGAATCACATAAAGAGCATTTATATATTCCATGAAATCTTATGTGAGAAAAAAACAAGAATAATTAGCTAAGTAAATCATTATCTCTTATTTTGTCATTTCTAAATCAATCAGTTGTAATATCTATTGGACTTTTTAATTTAGATTATCATGTTTATTGATGTTTTATTTATAATATGAATTAATGCATGATTTCCATTATTTTTATCTCTTAGGTATTAAATAATTAAAATAAATAGGCCCAACACAAAGGGAAGATGTACCAAAATAAGAAAAATGTGTGCATGTGAACTAAGTGTGATAAAACAGGGGAAAAAAGTATGGAAAATGGTCTTGTATGAAAATTAGATGTATATACCAATATATATATATATATATATATATATATATATATATATATATATATAATTAAAAAAAGGATTCAACACTCAACAAGACAAGAAAGTTAACAAAATGAAGCACAAATACCAGATAAGTGGAGGGAAGGATCAAAATGACCCAAAAAAGAGGGTACCAAGATCATAATTATACACTCTTAGAAAAACCCCATGAACCCCAAAAATCTAAAATTAATAAAAATATATAGGAGAGAGAGAAAGAGACATGGTGGGAAAATGTGGTCTAAAACAAAGGAAAAATGTGTCAATAAGATCCTAATATGAATTGATAATGAATAGACACAAAAATATTCTATTTTAATGAAAATTAACATCTAAAATTACCTTAGGACCAAAGTTAAGTGTTTATATATTTCCCCAATTTTATGTGCATGTGCGCATACATATAAAAGAAAAACAAATAAATGTACCTATGAGAGCTTCAATAATATCTTGTGGCCAAAACTTGTAATAATTCTCAAAATTGATATCTAAAATATAATCTTCTAAAATAAAAAATGAGGATATATGTTAATTTATATCAAATTCAAACTAATAAAAAATAAAAAATAAAATAAACCATGTACTCCTTATAATCTAAATGAACATATTGACTACCACTATAAAAAACCATGGATATCTTATAACAAATATCCATACTCATGTGTCTAGATTATGAAATATACTTACCTACAAATATAAGGGAAACATTTAAAAATTAATTAATGCCTATAAATTGATAATTGAAGAACTATTAAAATCAATGAGTTAAATGAAAAATATGATTGAATACACCTAGTTATGTGGGAAATGTGAATTCTTCTCCATGAATTTTTATCATCCATGAGTATTTGTTTTGTTGAGGAGACTAAGTAAATTAATCCTTAAATTTTTTTGAGACTACTTCTAAATGTGGGAGAAAGAATAAACATGCCTTATAACTCTTATGTACCATTGTGTATCATCATGTAACTAAAAACTACAGTAACAAATCATATGCCTCAAATATTAGGTGGGGGTGAACCTTTGAATACATATCTTAAAAGAAAAGGATTATGCATAATTTTTAAAATATAAAAAATAAAATATTTGATGCTTTAGACACTTAATTTTTGTAAAAGACCCATTTCCTTTATGTTTTTCCCATAATTTTTCATATTTTACTTACTTATGCTTAATTTCCCATTTTTAGTTTACATCCTTACTGACACTGAGCTTCATTTTAGTAATTTAGCCTCAAAAGCATGTCTAACACTAATAATAATCTATTTATTATAAATATTATGTTAAATATCACACATTTCTATATTGTGCATCAAGACTAGAGCTCTTATTCATCCCTTTTAAAACTTGTAAGTAATATGAGTCTACCATGGTCAAACTTTTAATCATTAAAAGTATTCCCAAAACCATTTTATGGGTCTTTATACCTTTATTGTAAGTCACATGCCTTAATATTTTCCTATCTCAACTTTTAGAGTCAACCTAATAAGTGCATAACTTGTTATAAAACACACTATTTATAAATAATTTTACTAAGTCATTTGATAATTTTTTAAATTATAAGATCATATAACAAAAATGACAAGAGCTAAGAGAAGTTACTAGTAAGGTCATGAGCTTTATCATTCCTCTTAATTTGAGTTGAATTTCATCAATTCATAAATTACACATTTTAAATGGATTTATACACTTTGGAAATAAATATTGATATTTTTATGTAACTACATCATCAATTCTAGAGAAGAAGAGATCTAAAACCCTTTATCAAGATATTCCATTTAAACACACTCAAAACTAAATGGAGTTGGTATGATTCTATTGTGTGGGATATGTGGTTTGGTACTCCATATTGGTGGTTGCCTAGATCCATAATATTTAATCTATATGAGTGTACAACTAGGCTCAACATTAAGAAATAAAAAAGTTAGATATTTTATCAATCAAACATTAAAGCAAACATACATAATAGAACAACATCAGAAAATGAAGAAATGATATGAAGTGTAGATATAGAAAAATTATGCAAGTCTGAATCATGTTACCAAATAAACTCAATGAAAAACATTTCCCAATGATGAGTTTGCCTAGTGTGAGATTGATGATCACATTCATAGTGATGAGTTTGCTTAGGTAACCTAGATTGCATACACATGTGGAGATAATTTGTATTTTATAGATATAGTTTTAGATTTATAGAAACAAATTAAGGTGTGATCATTCTAACTTATTTAATAATATGTTATTAAAATTATTATTTTTATGTTAAAATTGAAATATTTTCATGATTTAGACACTAAATTAGATCTAATTTATGTACCTTACTACTATATTTGTTAGATATATTCATTAATGAAATTTATTTTATCAATTTTGAATCAAACTAGAATTAATATAAAATAAATGATGAAACCCAATACTTGTTTACATACAAAGTAATGTTTATTAAACCCTAATTTTATTAGGGTTTTTTTATCTAGTTAAAAATTTTATTTTTAGATCTATATTCTTTCCTAACATGCGTGATCAAAACCTTGTCACCATTTTTATTTAAATGGCTACATTATTCAGAGTTTAACTAAGGATTATAACATTTTTCTTTGCTTCCTTTTATTGATTACATGCTCATATATTATGCCTTTATAGTCATATATATCCCAACCCTATTATACATAGTTATAGGTTTAGTGGTGATACTTATGAATGTATACAATTACCTTTGCATACCAATCATGTTCCAAAGATGACAAATATTGAATATCTAAGGATACCAGACCACCCAAAAAATGATTGAAGTGACAAATTTTCATATGTATAAAATAAATTTCATTTCATAATATTAATTTTTATGGTGATACTTTTAGTGAGGATATAAAATAAGAATATGATCATGCTTGTAATAATTAATCACCTAATCTTACGAATATACCAAATTTTAAAAACATCACTAAGAGGAAATTATACATTACCAAAAATCAAAATGAGATTTCTATTATGATTTATTTATTTTACTAAGGCCCATAATGATTAAAATAAAAATAAATATTATTTTAATGATAAACCTACATTGAATGTCTCTCTTCCTTCTACATCATTTTGTGAGGCTAGTAATCCACATGAGACCAATCTTCTTAAAGATTCACGTAACAACCCATAGACCAATGTGTATGTAATTAATAAATACATTATTTAGACACATAATTTGGTCTTTTTCACTTTTGAAACATCAACTTTTACATACTTTGACATACATGGACAATGTACATATATCTAAATCTTGAGCACATTGTCCCTATATTGGTCTACCCATCTACTTTCCTATCCACCTCTATGCACCAGATTTTTATATTCATGAACAAATTGATATATATAGGAAGACATTTATAATCTAAAACATACATTCATCATACTTTATATACTAAAATATGGTTTTAGATGCTTGGCAATGTCATTTTTACCTACCATTATCATACATGGCTTGTGTACACATGTATACCTCTAATCCACCATTATTTCACATCCACATTATATCTATGGGTAAAAACCTTCTAAGGTCCTATCAATCACCTCAATAATTCTCATAGTATATTCCAAACCAATAAATTATCATACTTAGACATCTATAGATCATAAAATTAGTATTTTTGTCTCCTAGATAAGAATTCCATATTTGGTTGGTACCATATAGATTTTTTGACCAAATATAATGGTTTTATTCTTCACCCAAAAATGTAAATTTTCAAAATAAAATAATTCCTATAGGTTGGCCCATCTCCCTAGTGTATTGATGGCATGATAAATTACCCAAATAGATGTATATAAGTAAAAATAAAGTGTAGACTTATTATCCATATAAAACCTATCTATCAAGAATTTATATACTAATAAACATTGAGAAAAATTTCCCTATTCTTCCCAAATTGCAAATCAGTCACTAGGAGTAGTCATTAACAAAGTCTGAAGCACACCAATCTAAGTTAAGACTGAACATTGTCAAGCATAAAAAACCATATCATTAGGCACATTCATATATAAAAGGATCAAAAGTGAAAATTGAAACTAATGGGAATGATTTACATCTTTAAATTATTGATTACATATGAAGTTTTCAATCACTAATAGGGGTTATTGGGGTTAGCTAAGTTCATTACACTTCCATAATTTGTATAGGTTTTATCCCATCACAAGTATAACTAGGGTTTAATATGAAGGAGATGTATATTTGGGTGTTTCATATATGATTATACCTCAAGATCATACATAGAGTTGAAGCAAAAAAAACACACCTACTAGTGTAAAACATAGAATTAAAATATCCATGGATAGAATTATCTATCTAGGATTATAGAAACAAATGTTACTTACCTAAGGTTGACATTATTTTCAAGGTGTGTATGAATATGTAAAACCTATATTGAGTGACTCATAATATTGCTTCCATCCTACATTATTTCCTTACACCTGTCTAAATTCTACACACTACAAAATAATGCCATGTATTGCATACTTTGTTGTACTTTACATATTTAGCAATCTTGCATTATAAATAAATTTCAATATTCTACATTAAAATATATTCTTGATTCCCACTATTCATGATCTAAATTATTACAAAAATTTATATCCTTAAAGGGTTAACATTAACCTAAATTATGGTAAAATATATTAGTGAACCCATATATTGAAAATTTTGAAACCCTAGGTTTCCCTTAGGGTTTAAACCTTATTTTTAGGTTTTAATAATATTTTATTATGGTTTCATGCCTGATTTCTAATTTCCTTTTATCCTCAATAAAAATTAAAAAAATTATCTTGTGCCTTAGGATTTCACACTCATGTTCCGATTATGTTTTCCTCTCCTATGTTTCTGGCTTATCCTCCTACTTATTTGGATCATAATTGATCCATAATGAATCTATTTTCAAAATCATTATAAGTATTTTATATTTATATTATTTAGATAGAGTACTTGCTTTTATTTTCCAAAATTCAAAATGGATTTTCTAAAATTTATAATTTACTATTTTTGTGTAAATTCCATCTAGAATTTGAATGGTGTACCTATTTTAAAATTAGTTTCTAGGTTAAATTTATACACATAAATTTATATAAAATCCCTTTTGGATTCTAAAAAACTCACAATTTGATTTGTATGGTCAGCTATTTATTTTAACCTTATCATGTCATCCTTTTTACCCTCTTTTCACTTATAGGATTATATTCATCTTTTAGGGTTCCAAATTTATTTAGGATTCATATATAATTTTATCCTCCCCATTTATTAAAAATTTAGGTTGTGATAGATACCATCCCTATATTATTAATTTCCATGCTATCACTATTCCAAGAGGTAGGTTACATCCTCCTAATGAAAATTATATGTGAATTGAATCTTTCAAATATATTAGTAGTAATGTATATGACGAGGTTATATTATACTATATAGTTTATATGAGGGAATCCATAAATATTACTCAAAAATAAATTACATCACTTGAAGATATTATTACATATACCCATAATCCAAATCATGCTAGAGTCAATTTGACTTTTGCCTCTTTATTAAAAATTTTGTGCCTCAAAGGTATTTATCTCAAGTATGGGTTAAGAAACAAAATACAAATACAAAAAATAGGTAAAAAAGTTCACCCAGGCTTCATAATAATTTAAGATATTTGTATTCCTATGTGGCCTTTAAGGTGATCAAAATACTATTGTACTTATCATAGACTTGTTGGACATCATACAAAATAGTGTAAGGATTTGAAGCACATAATGAAAAAACCCATTGATAGTGATGATTTTTAATTAGAGACATCCATTTAAGCACTACCATATTCTAATACACATTCCATAATTAAGCAACCTACTATAGTTGTAGATATATCTTATAAGGTACAAAAGGAAAAATTACAACAAGAAAAGTTACATAATGAATAATTGGAAAAGATGTGCCACAAAAAGAATCATATGATAGATAATAAAGTGTACTTATAAAATAAGAAACCAATAAATCAAAAAAAATTAATAAATAAGATCAAAATTAAGATGTGCCTAATAATATTAATGTTACAAGAGTTATATCCAAGGGGTAAATACACAACATTATTCTTATCCACAAAATGCCTATTCACCTTTAGAACCCATTGATAGAAAGATTCTAGGAAAAAATCATAGGTTGAAAAGGAGATACATATCTTAAATGGGAAAATTAATGTCATCAAAATAATGATCCAAAGTCTCCCAGTCTACATTGAATCCCTCTTCAAAATTCCATCTATCATCAAGGATAAACTTGATAAATTAAAAAAATGTTTTCTATGAACGAGAACTAAAAATAAATAAATCCCTCTAGTTTCTTGGGATTGAATCAATCTCCCTAAACATCAAGGTGGTTTGGGAATTATCAAATTGAACTCGATGAATAAAGCCCTTGTTGCTAATATGTGTTGGATATTCATAATGGAATCTAACACTTGGATTTCCATATTGAGAGATATGTACATCGATAATAGGACTGTTATATCTCTCTTCAATGATAATAATTTGGTTGATGTATCTTTCATATGGAAATTATTTGTCAAGAATAGGTAAATAATCAGGAAAGGACACAAATGGAAAATAGTAAATGACACTAACATTAGATTTTGGGAAGATACCAAGATTATAAATTATCCCTTAAACAATTTAATACCATGGCACCAGATTAGAGATAAAATCCAATTTCATTATGGAGTGATGGTGGAGGATTACATATAGATTTAGAATGGTAGAAAAAATGGAAAACCCTTCAAATTGAAAATATTGGTAATGAAAATAGAATAATTATTTCAAACATAAACATTATTCTCTAAAGCACCATATTACCAACTTAGAAAAATAATATGAAATGTTTTTGAGTTATTTATGTAGTGAATAATATGAAGTGGACTATGGTTATAACCAAATCATACCCCAAACTCAAGAAAATATTCCTTGGTCAAAAATATGGGACAAAGATATGGTTCCTAAAATCAATATTTTCCTATGGCTTTATTTACAAAACAATATCCTCACTCTTGAATTTTGGCTAAGAGAGGACTGACTATAGTTAAAATATACTCCTTTTGTGAGTTTAAAATTGAGAATGTTTTGAACCTCATTATTCAATTCCATTTTATTTTAAAATATTGGGGGTACTTTGAAAAAGCTACAAATCAACTAGATAGACCTTACTACTTTAAGTGCCTCATGGGAATCTTGGAATTTTCCTTTATCCAATCAAGAAATTAAAAAACTTTGGATTATTTCTTTCCCACATCTACTATGGGGAGAGTGGAAAGAAATAAATGATAGGATATTTAGATAAATAAAAAAATATCATAGCAGACTAGCTGATAAAATTTCAATTCAATAACTGAAAATATGAAGGTCATAAAATTGGATAAAAACCAATAACCATCCAATCAAGAGGAATATATTGTTAAAAAATGGGATACTTCTTTTAATAATTCAACCCCATGTGGAAGCCTTAATTGACATCAATAAAAGGGTCAAAATGGATACCCCCAAGCCTAGATGGATAAATCTAAGATTTGATGGGTCATCAAAGGGAAACCCAAGCGTGATAGGTGGAGGGGGTGTTTTGATAAATGACAAAGGTTATATGCTAGGTTAATTTAAAGGAAGAATTGATCACTAAACAAATCACATAAAATAAGTTCTTATGGCACTTTGGGGCATCCAAGTTGCCAAGTATCTTGGTGTCAATAGACTTCTAGTGGAGGGAGACTCTTTAAACATTATTTATTTCCCAAAAAAATCAATAAATCCATTTTTACAATTAATAACATCATAGATGAAAGATTTGATACAACCAAGGGTTTTGATGAGGTTATATTCCAACACCCATATAGGGAAGGAAATCAACTCGTAGACTAATATTCTAATACAGGAGTGCTGGTGACTCAATTCAAAGTGTGGGAAAAGGAGGAGGAGATACCCAATAGTTATTATGCCATCATTAACAAATTTAGGTTCATATTACATTAATAGACTTAAGATTCTTTACACATAAAAATCATGCTAAAAAATCATCTCAATAAAGATAATAATTATCTCACGTGGGAGGCTAGGAGAAACATCAAGAATAATCTTGAGGATAACAAAAATATAAACAATGTTTTTATATTTTTGATTACCATAATCATTTTTCACTAGACTAAAAATCATAGTAGGATGGGAAAAGATTTAAACATAATCAATCACATAACCAAAAATAATCTTAGAAAAGATCTCAGGGTTTTGGAAAATATCAAAACTAGAGGATTGATTAATTTTAGAAATAAAATCAATGGCAATGATAAACATATGTGAAATAATTTGGTAGATCAATGAAATGGTAGAATTATTATAATCAACAATATCTCACTTGAAATCATTAAAGGTATTATTGTCCAAGTCACTAGTCTCAAAGTGGAAGAAGATAAATACACTAAATACAACATGGATATAAATAAGAGAAGGCCAAATTTATGATTGTAAATGACTAAATACCTAAGTGTATTGGGGGTTTCCATAGGAAGGACATTCTCAGGCCTTTCAACAAGGTAGCTAAATAGATCATGAGGTATGTTACCCTCGATGGTAGATTTTCTCTTATTCACCATTTTCAATTTCCCTTCTTGAATTATTTCAATAATTCCATCCCAATAATTTTTCCATTTTATATCCTCCATTCCCTTTAAATCTCAATCTTGTATGGAAATATGGGGAAGAATAAAGAACCTATGCACCAAGCCATTATCTTTCTCATTTACAAATTTTTTAATGTCTTTAAACCATGCACCCCTGTCATCATGAAAAAGGAAAATAAAAAATATCTAACACCTCCCAAAATAACTTTAAGAAGTGCCACTAAACCTAAGAAAATTAACTTGACTAATTAGAACATAATTTTCATCGACTCTAACAACAATGAGAAGGATCCCAACATCCTCCTAGTTATAGAGCTCAAGAAAAATAAGGACATCAAAAACAAAAAAATCAATACCAAGATTGAAATTTTTAAAGAGGATCCTCACTCGAGAAACAATCCTAAGGAGTCAAAAGAAAGGATTAAGCTGGAAGAGGTTTCTAAAAGCCTCAATATACTCAAATAAAAATCAAATGAAATAAACACACAATTTAAATCCCTAGAAGAGGACAACAGGAACACCAATTTACAAAATCATAGAATCAACATTCCAATGGAATTTAATGAGGCCATGGAGGAACTCAAATAATAGAACAAGCTCGACAAAGCTAATGATGAATTGGAGTTATAAAATTAGATTCTCTATTGGTTCTTAAATGACCAAAAGAGATTCACATATGAAATAAACAAATTAAGTCAAAATGTTGGTATATATGGTACCAAATTAGACCTTCTAGAGATAAGCATCATGTCTTGAAATATGAAAGAAATAATGTATAGATAGGATAAATCAAATGAAAATCTTAGTTAAAACCTCAACACTCTTGTGGATTACAACTGACTCATGGTAATAAGAAGTTTGTAGATCATGGAGACTATCAAATTACTATTAATGAGAAAATGTGATGACTTAGAGATACCTAGGTCTGAAAAGATGATGAAATCCATTATCAGGGAAGAGTATGGCACTCTATAAAATTTTTACAAGGATCTCACTAAGAAAGGTTAGCTAGATAACTCACCCATGATTATTCTTATTCTAGTTGTGCATACCCCTTTGCTATTTCTTTGCTACTTTTTAGCTATGTTTATGTTGTTTATGCTATTTTTTTAATTTTCTCTTTTGTGACAAGGTTATTTCTAAACTTGATCTCTAAACCTCACCCATTGGTTAATGTACAAGGTTTGATCCCTTCTTAAAAATCCTCTTTTACCAATATTAAAACATTATTCATATCCAAAGCCTTTCATTCAATATATTGATAATAAGGGAATTATCAAAGAACAATAAAATCCTAAGATATTAGTTAACTCATAAGATGATGAATACATGGATGATTATGATAATCTCAAGGATTGGTATAATAGTGATGAGTAAAATGAAGATAAAATAAATTAAATTAATGACATTCTGAATGATCTTACAATATAGGATTCAACTAATGATGGATATGGCCGGTGGTATGCCTTTATTCTCTCATGATAATTGGCCATTATATTTTTTATATAAGACCCACATGTGATCCTTCACTTGATGTGATCATAGGTTAGATTCAAATACATCCTATTATGTATATCCTCATAATGTTGGTGTGATTTCTTCTCTCTTCTATTCTTCCATTTTAACATCCATAAGTACATGGTATTGCATTAATAATTATTATATCCATTGAATTTATTTTCACTTTTTATTTGCCTCTTGATTTTTATCATGATCTAGACATCTATGAAATATGTTTATCAATGAATTTGGTACGCATATTTTATATATTTTTACTTTATCACTCCTAAAAATTGACTACTCATAAGCATTATAGCTTCCATTAACCTTACATGATTATTTACATCCATGGATACACATTACATGAGTTTATACATATAAGCATCCTCATCCACCTTCAACACCCACATACTCTTTTGAGTTATGTTGGGTTGATTCATATATATAGTGGGGCAATATCACTTTCTTTCCAATTTTCCATGTTACTACACTTGGTTCACATTATGCCTTGACACATGTTATAGATTGTTTGGATCCCCCCATTTCTTCTAATTTTTAAACCATATCCACTTGTTCTTACTTGACTATACCAACATATGTAAAAATATTAACAATAAAAAAATCAAGACCTAAGCATGACATGATGGCTAGTTACACTATCTACATATGTTATTTATCACATGTTTTTAAGATGGCATATTATTTTCATACAAATGAATTTCATGATATATTAGTGTGATGTAAAACATAAAAAATATACATGGACACTTATATACTGGACATTTGTATACCTAAGGACCATTTCAATTTTTGGTACATCTTAATCCACATGTGAAATTATCATAGGTTATATCTTTTAAATATATTTTACCATTTTAAAATACATATATTTCATACACATGCCTTACTAGTTACTCATAACTTACATAGTGCTAGATGGATATGGTAATTTACTATGATGTGAAGTTGACATACATGGATAGTGTAGACTATTGGTTTTTAATTGTTATATACTTAATTTATGATAATAATCTTGCATGATATGCTTATATATTTTTTGTGACTCTTAGGCCTTGTTTGTGACATTTTCTTGTCCCTTGATTGTGGCCATTGACATTATTAGATGTGACACTCTTTTGTACATTATTTTTTTATTTAAGGGTAAATTAGGGTTTCAAATAGAAACCATATCCTTGATAAGGATCATGTAATTTCAGCCAAAATATATAAATACAATAATATATCCTAGCCAACATATCACACTACAAGTTAGAACAAGAAAGCATAAAAAAATAGAAAGAAAAAAATAAGAAAAAAGAGCACAAATCACTTAACTGTACCCCCCTAAAACACTTATTCTCAATTTTTCATCATCATTTTAGAATATTTTTGCATATGGATAAGACCTTGAGATTGGGGATAAATTTACATTTCCATCATACCTATTTTGGCCTTCTTTGTTGCATATCACTAAGTCCAACCTCCTCATGTTTCTTCTTAATAAGAAGTTTAAGGCCATCCATACTCATCATGTAATTTTGCATTAAAACTTTGATATACTCCACAATAATGCATAAATTTTCCTTAATAGTTTCAATTTACTTCTGCAACCCATTAATTTTGTCTTTTAGTATTTTCACTTAGGTATTCATCTTTTCCATTTCTGCTTTAGATCATAGATTTATTCTTTCCTGACTAAGATTTTTGATAAAATATTTTAACCTAATGTGGTCCTTCATAAACCAAAATAAGAACACCTTATGAAAAAATTTCTCCTCTAACATCTTTTATATCTTGATTTTTTCCTCAAAATGGTCCACAAAAAATTGAGTCCATATCTAGTCTTGACCTTACCTTTTTTGTTAGCTGCATTGATGGGATTTCCTAGCTCTTCCTCTCTACCTTTATTGAGAAGATGCAAGCCCTTCACTAATCCTTGTATATTTTCATCAAGGTCTAAAGTTTAAATATAAATCACCTCTAGTTTTATCCCTTCTTAACTTTGATGCTTATATTTGTCCTCATACCTACCTACCTCCTTATCCACCTGCTTAACCTTAGACAAGATCTTAAGGATTCTATTATATCTACCATGATTCTTGATACTCAAATATCCCAATAAATTGGAAAGTCATCTAATGGAGTTATGACAATGTTTATAAATAAGATATATTACCACCTAGTGAAGGGTTAATTTCTTCTTGATTTTATTGACATTAATTTTTACATTATTTATGACATATTTTTGTTTCTTGATTTTGGACCTTGACCTTGTTTGATGTGATGTATTCATGTCCCTTGTATAAAATCCTTGGTCTTGTGTGTAGGAATTATTTTTTCCCTTACATGTGGACCTTAGACTTATGTGTAGGAGATAATTTTTTCATTGCATTTGGCCCTTGGCCTTATGTGTGTGACATATTTATGTCCCTTTATTTTGGTCCTTCAACTTATTTGATGAAAAATATTCATGTCTCATATGTGTGGCCCTTGCCATTATGTATGACAATATGTGCTTATGAATGGAAAAATATAGGATTATCTGATGCTCTTGTTGAGTTTATATTATTGATATGTTTTTAGGTGATTTGATCTTTATCACACACCTCCCCTTTGGTGTGTTGTTCCATGATTAATATCATGTATCTATTTATTATGTAGTATTATTTAATTATTACATTAGTGATGAATATTAATGCATGCCTTATCGATACATATATCTTGACATAGATTTTATATGCATTTTATTATAAATGTTATATACATGCTTTGATGACATATACATTACTATGATATTATATTATATAAATTTTGACATGAATATACATTATTACATATTTATACATGAAATGATATAATTAACTCTTTATTTTGATATGAGTGATTTACATGATGCATTTATCACCTCAAAAGGGTGGAATGTTATTGGTATTTTCATAGAGACATAAGCCTCACTGGTGAGAAATATAAAATTTGGTAACAAATTATATGATTCTGAGAATTTAGAGTGGTTCAAATATCATATGAGTTTAGATATTAGATGTATATTCATACTTTGGTATAGATTATAGGGTAATATGCCATCCATATGCATGCACTTCATATAAACATGGGTTACAAAATACAAATTCAAATATACTTAAGTGAATATTCCATGTAAGAGAAAATATTTTATAGAAATAGAAGTTATAGGTTTTCACATATAAATACACTTGAGCTATAGGTTATCATATTTTAACATATAGATACATATCATTCTATATCAGATGACATAGAACAAATGGAACATGATATTAATTCATGCATATATATGTTATTTCATATATCAAATGTCATAGATTCAATGAAGAATGATATTATTTATTACACATTTACACATTTTTAAATGAAAAATATTATAATTGTTATTTGCAAATAAAATTTAATGGCAAGTAGTGATAAAATTTGAATCCTTAAGTCTATATGAAGTGTTTGATTCATGTTTTCTAAGGTAATACACATTGAGTTTTAGTGATGCTCAATGTAGTTATAATTACTCATAGAATATTGTATGACTCCAAATTTACCATCTTTAGGTTCAATATCAAATCTATATTATTTATTTGAGATAGTGTAGTTGAGGTCCAACGATGCTTAATGGTCTTAATACTACTCCCTATTCATGAGGGTTGGTGAATTTATCATCTTAACCCATGGGATTACATATTATACAAAATTGGGATTTGATCACCCCTGATTATCAAATGAATCAACAAAAATAATCATTCTCAAAATTATTCAGTGAGGAAGCATAATCTTCAGCAAAGTTATATGGAAACATATTTTACTCACATACATGTGTTTTCCTTCATTGCTCTTAATTTTTTTTTAAATTTGAGTTATAATTCATATTTAAAATTTCAATATATGAACAGACTACTACATGTTCATGATAGGTTTTCCATGGATCAAAACTATACACTTGGATCATTATCTTAAAGACAAAGTGTGTTGTACAAACTCAAGTATATATTTATCTTGTTACTCTAGTATTTGTATTTCCTTTTAATAATAGAAAAAATAAGGGTATTTTTAGATACTAAAATCTGGTATTCAATAGTTGAAAATGTCATTTGTGACCTACCTTCATCATACATGACTTTTCCACACATATATTCCTCTAATCCACCATTATTTCACATCTATATGGTATATATGGGTCCAAACCTTATAAGTTGTTATCAGTTACCTTAGAAATCACCCAAATAAAAAAAATCAAGTGTATAATTATTATCCATCAAGAAATTATCTATCAAGCACACACACATAGATATATATATATATATATATATATATATATATATATATATATATATATATATAAATATATATATAATTGCATATTGAGGAAAACTTTTTGATTATCTCCAAATTGTAAACTAGTCACTAGGGTAAATCATCAGTCAAGTATGAAGCACACCAAAACAAGTAAAGAGTGAACATTATCAAGTTTTGAAATATTTATTATTAGGTACGTTCATATATCAAGGATAAAAATTGAAAATTCACACTAAGGGGAATAAATACGTGTGGCTTGATTTCCATCTTCAAAGTATTGGATATGTAGGCAATGGTTAGTCATTAGTGAGGGTGATTGGAGTTATCTCAATCCATTACACTTCTAAAGTTTTTGTATGTTTTATCCCCTCAAAAAAGGACCTATGGTTTTAGATGAATGAGCTGGATTTATAATTTCCATATATATGATTAATATTTGAGATCACACATACCTATATCAAACAAAGAAGAAAGATATCTAGGGATAGAACTGTCTAGCTTATAACAAAGTGATAAATGTTACTAACATGAGTCTAATGTTATTATCTAGGTGTTCATGTATATATAGAACCTAAATTGAGAGACTCATAGTCCTGATTCCAGTTTACCTTACTACATTCTACATATCTCAATCCTATAAAGTATAAAATAATTATAAGTATCTTATCCTTAGTTTTAATTTCCATATTTAGTAAGCTTACATCCCAAATCAATTTCAATCTTATGTGTTCATAAATATGATTATTTTCAAACTTTATTATCTAAATTATTATAATAGTTTTGTATCATTATTAAGGTTATAATTAATCTAGATTAGGGTAAAACACATACCTCATATCATTATTTTTCACTTCTAGGATAGTACCAGTTAACCTAGACAATGCTAGTGACCATAGGTGCTCAACCTTATATTAGTGTCTATGGGCCCTCAATGATCATTTTTTGAATTATAAAGTCTCTATTAAGTCTATCTAGACATGTTTCATGTTCTAGTCATAGTGGGAAATTGACAAGGAGATACCTAGATTAAATATGACCCCTAAGGCTATTATTTAAAATCCATATACACATCTAATATATTGAAATAAAATAAATAGAGTAGTCCATAGAGATAAAATTGAATATTAGAGGTTAATTTTTCATGGTTACAAGTAAAAAATATAAAAATATAGAACTACATTCTATATTTTTCATACTTTGGACACCTAAATTTGGCATTAGACACTTGGAAACATCAACTTTGGAATGCTTTTACATACTTAGAATTATGTGTACAAATTTAAATCTTATGCACACATTCCTCTATATTCCTACCCACTTGTTGTCTTGGCCAAACCAATTCACCATCACACATATTCAGGATCACCCTATTATGTGCAATAATGATCCATAATCCCAAGCACATTATTGCCATATCTAGAACATTAATTTTTCCTCTCTTGATAGTATCAAAAATAATCAAATGAATATAATTTTTTATAGGTGTCTTTTTCTACTTAAAGTGTATAAAATCCCTCAATGAATACCTTTTATATTATATCATATTTATTAGGTCTACATATACACATTTAATATGTTGATCACAGTGGGAAATATCAAAGAGACATTTATAAATAACTCAATCATTAGGCCATTCCTATATAGTAATAATCTTGGTAAGTCATAAAAAGCTTAGAAATACATTAGAACTCTCTTGAGACATTACATAAAAATAATACACATTTTATAAACCCTAAAAGGAGTATCCTTAAATCCAAGTTTGAATTAAAATACAATGTCAAATTTTAATGTTATCAAGTGTTGAAAGCTAAACATTGCATTGAATTCTAAAAAGATCATGGTGGTTCATGCAATACCTAGATGGAAAAACTAAGTGTAGTTTTATCTCTCTTTGGATTATTGAAACATAGGAAATGCTCACTTAATGGGGAGTGGTTGGGCCTCTTGTACCTATATTTATAACTCTATTTCCAAGTCAATATTGTGTCAAATGTTCAATTAGGGTTTGAAGGAAAGGAAAAGTAAATCAAGTATCATCACAAAGGACTACAGGAAAATATACATAAATAATAACATATGGGTGTATGTGAAATGGTCTAAAGCAGTAAAAAACTAGATAATAAATAGGGATAATATAGATAGAGCTTCGACAATATTAGTAATCATAAGGGGTTAAGATTTAAGAAAGAATTTGTATAGGTTTTGAGGTTTTGTTTCCTAATCTAAGTAGTTACAAAAATAGTATAATTTTTTCTCAAAAGTTGTGATGAAGGAATTGAAAAGTATAAATCACCAAATCAGCTAAATACATCTATTATCTATTATATAGTTAATTCCAAATTTAGTAAGTGCAATATCAAGCATTATTTTATATTTAGATTTACATGGTTAACACCATATTTTTATTAATATAAATTTTAATAATTTTATCTTGTTTATATTGAATTATTAAAAAAATTAAATAGTAATGTGATCCTAATATTTTTTTTAAACATAATAAAACCTAGGTCTTTATCTTAGGGTTTAATTTTTTCTTTCTTAAGGTTTTAGATTCCTTCTACATTAGGGTTTGATTTTTAGATATATTTTTTTATTTTTCTTTATTTTCAAATAATCTTAATGTAAAATATAATTAATGTGGATGTTCATAAGGGCAATTATTATACTTATTTCATTATCATTTGGCTGATATAGATTAATACACACTTACTAAATATCTTAAAATGAAACCACACATGACTAATTAATTATTACACGTAAATAGATATGGAAATAAATATATTCCTAAGGAACTTACATTTGAATAAAAATTATATAATTTTAGTTAATGTTAATCCACATTTTAGAGGCATATATTCTAAAATAAGTGCTTATACCACTACTCATATTTATACTATTCATATTGATACACATATGGTTAAACATGTGATGCCCACCTATAGTGTGGAATCAACACAAGTTAATAATTTGATTTATATGTATATTCCTATGTAACATAATTTTAATCCTCTTAGGCTTGCTTCTCATGTCACATCATCTATTTGTAACCAATCTCTAATGCCTACTAATTAAGTTATTTGGATCATATGATTGATATTATTTTTGAGGTTTTTGGTTTGTATATTTAGAATTATATCTTCACTTTTGATATGATTTAAAATATTTGTTATGTAATTATTTGATAATAGCATCATGGTTTACTTCCAACATGGGTTTTAAGAAAATGAAGTAGAGATGAAGTGGTGATGGGTGGGAAGGGGAAATTAAAAAAATTACATCAGAAAGGGAGAAAGGATATGGGGAAGGGGTCTAGGGCACAAGGAATAAGGGAACCATCAAAGGACAAATATAGGATTCAAATAAAAGGAATATTGGAAGGAGATCCCAATAGTTCTGACAAAGAGGAAAATAAAAAGGCATTAGGCAAGGCTTCTTGGTGTTATAAACTCAAAGGGGTAATGGATAAGGAATAAATATTGCCTTTAAAATAGCTTGAGACCATTAAGGATGGAAATGATTTTCACATTAAAGTCTCAGTCTCAATTATAAATTGATCCTCTTCTAGAATGGAATAGCCATTGGTGAGTAAATTTATGGGTGCCAAACCAAAAAATTGATACTTTCAAAGCATGGCCATGAAAAAATTGAAACCCAAAAGACATAAAAATCCTAGCAATGTTGAATGGATTTTTTATGATTGGATTCAATAATCCAAAGGATTGTGATCATATTTTAGTAATAGGTCCCTAGCTCTTTGAAAAATTAGGACTCTTTTTAAAAATAACAACTAGGTTTTGAATCAAAAATAGAAAACATCATTTTAATATCCATTTAGGTGCATCTCCACAATTCCCAATTGAAATTTGGGAGAAATATCTCTTCATTATCATTACTAAGATGTTTAGATAGTTGATTGCCTTTGATTTTGTAACATAATCAAGATCCAAACTTGTGAATGCTTGTTTCTATGTAAACACCTTCATAAATCAATAACTTCCTTCATCATTGTTTCTACATACCAATTTTGGATTCTATAATTAGAAAAAAGAGTGTGAAAAGTTGGTCATTATTTATGAGAAATTCCATAAGCTAGGGTGTTCATTAAAGGTTTTCCCATCAACTCCTCAACATAAATCAGCTTGGATCAAGACTTCTTGGCATAGAAAAGGAGGGGTATTCAAAGAAATAGAAAAATATTTAATTTCAAAATTTATAGTAGATATAGAAAAGTAGGAAGGGAAAGTGGCATTAATACATGAATAAATTACCTTAGAAGAGTCAGTTTTGGAAGAAGGTAAGAAGATAGAGGTAGAAATGGAAAAACAAATTAAGTTAGTCAATACAAAAGAGCCAAGATAGGTGCATATCTTATTGATTAAATTATCAATAGATAAGGAGACAGATTCAATAATTTCAAATATAGAAAATAAGGTGGAGACAAAGCATAATCAATATTTTATAAAATCTCCAAATCAATTTGAAATCCTAGTGTAGCTAGAAGAATATCAAGATATCTCTTAGAAAAATAATAAAATAAATAAGAAGATTTTATGAGAAATGCATAGAGCAAAAGTATTAAATAGTCTAGTTGATTATTCACCTAAATATTTAAAATAAGGGGAGGTGTATTTACAATAGATCCTTGTAACTCCCAAACACCACATCAAAATGATTTTCTATTCTTTTATCACCACCCAAAGGGAAAATAAAGGGCCTACTTACCGTACACCTCTAAAAGTTGGGAAATCAACCAATTTTTTTTCAAAAATTTAACACAAGTGGAAAATGTAGATGGAATTCAATAAAATCTTTTATTCAAGGGAGGTAATATTTCTCCTTTTAGTTAATTATCCTGATATATTCTTGGAATATTAGAGGAATGCGTAGTTCCTCAAAAAAAAGTGTTTAGAGATTTTATAAGAAGTCACAAACCATCAATTTTGGCAATTCAATAATCTAAAATAGATTACGTTTAATTTTAGAACCATAAAATTGTATATTGGAAGGAAGATGGAGTAGTTTTTTCTAGTTTGACGGTTGCTTCAGAGGGTCTCATTAATATTTGAGATAACAACATTTTGGTTGAGGAGACTATATTTAAATATTTGAATCATTTAGCAGTTCTATTAACAGATCTAATAGATGGTAGCAAATGGATGTTTTCAAACATTTGTGCACTTAATTCAATTATTTATCATAGAAAAATATGGGAAGATTTAAATGTTTTAGAAACACTTGCAAGGATTTCTCTTGGATTATGGCTAGAGATTTCAATTCTCCATTACATCTAGGTGATAAAAAAGGTGTAAATTAATTAGTTTCAGATGGTATGAAGGATTTTTATTCCCTCATTTCTGATATTGGTATGTTATATGTGGAATTAAAAGGATGTAAATACACTTGGATTAAGAGGAGGCTGGGAATAAATCTTATTCAATGTAGAATAGATAGATTTTTCATTTCTATTGATTGGTTGGTGTAGAAAGATTTTATGTTAAAGTCTTTACCTTAGGTAGGTTCAAAAATAACCCACTAGAGATGAATATAGCATAAAATTCTTTCAAATAAAATATATATCTATCCAAAATGGATCATATGTGGTTTTCACATCCAAAAATCCATGATGGAGTGTTGGAATGGTGGCCACTAATTATGAATGGCTTGACCATGTACCGATTAGATAAAAAAAATGAATAATGTCAAGTTAAAAATTATAAAATGGAATAAATAGGTATTTGGAAATGTTTTTATTTAGAAAAAAACTCTAAAATTAGAAATTTCTATGCTAGAGTATTAAATAAGAAGTAATGAGTATGATATAGACATTTAAAATAAGGAAAAATAGCTTATTTACAAGTATTAAACTATAGATACAAGGGAAGAGAGTCAATGGAGACAAAAATCAAGAAATATATGGATCAAGGAGGGGGATAAGAACACCCACTTTTTCCATATGTCAATCTTAAAGAATATAAGTCATAACTCCATCAACAAAATAATAGATAAATAAGGAAAAATCACCTTTGATAGAGATCTCTTTAATAAAGAGAGTGTAATTTGGTTAAAAAAATTAGAAATATCAGATTTAAATAAGAATTTATTCATGTTATTCTAGAATTGGTAACCTAGTAAGATAATTCATCTTTTATTGTAGTCACATCCAATGAAGATCTTAAATTTTTCATTTCCAAAATAAACCCATATAAATCTCCAAGGCCTGATGGATTTCTAGTGGCCTTTTTTCATAACTTTTTGGATATCATTGGAGATGATATGGTAAATATGGTCAATGAATTCATTGATTATTCTCAGATGCTAAAAGAATTCAATCACACATTCCATGTTTTTATTCTTAAGGAAGGAGCTATGAACCTTTTTTATTTTTGATCAATCAAATTATATAACTCCATTTATAAGATAACTACCAGGTTGCTTTCTATAAGGTTACAGGTAATTATGGAAGCTATTATCAAAGCTCAGCAATGGGGTTTTATTATAAGAAGATAAATTCAAGACAAGATTATTTTTATATATGAATTAGTACACTCTATGGATAAAAGTCATAGTGTTGGAATGGTTATAAAACTAGACATGACAAAGGATTATGATAGACTAGATTGGATATTTTTAGATAGATTCATGGGCCAATTTGGCTTCTAGGATAAGTTTAGGAAAATTATCAGGTTTTGTATTTCTAATTGCATGCTTTTAGTTCTTGTTAATGGAGTAGCTCAAGGTTTATTGAAAAGTGTCAAAGGAGTGAGATAAGGGGATCCTTTATCCCCCTTCTTATCCATAATTATGGATGAATATTTGAGTAAATTTATTTAAAATGTGGTGACAATAGGAGAGATAAAAGGTTTTAATCCAACTAGAAATGTTGATCTAGTATCTCATCAATAATTTGTTGATGATACCATTCATATGGAAGATGCATCCATTTATAAAGCAAGAGTTTTAAATCAAATTTTGGTCATATATGAACAATCTTAAATCAAAAGGTAAATTTTTGTAAGAGTTCAATTTTATTTTTCAATACACCTTTGGGTAGACAAACCAAAAATGATCTAATTTTGGGATGACAAATCAAACATACTCCATCATACATGGGTATGACTCTATTTATAAATAATCTCCCAACTACAAATTTTAATCCATTAGTTAAAATATTTCAAATAAAATTGGTTGGTTGGAAAGGGAAGCTTTTATTTCAGGTGGGAAAATTATAGCTTATCAAAAGTATTATTTAGAGTCTTCTGGTCTATCTTCTTTCTCTTCTTAGATTACCTAAGAGAATATAAGACAAGATATATAAAATTCAAAGGAAATTTTTATGGATAGGAATGAAAGAGAGAAATAAAAATCATTTGGTGGTTTGGTAAAAAGTTTTCATAATAAAAAAGTATGGAGGACTAGGCATTTAAACATTAAATTAGATGAGCAAACTTCTTATCTATAAATTTGTTTAGAGATTTATCAAAATAAATAGTAATTGGGTTAATATTTTAACATGAAAATACATATATGGTAAAAATAGTATGTATATTTCAAGATGAATAATATGTTTGGGGTTCTCAATTCTAGAATTTTCTAAATTCAAACAAAGATCCGATCTCCTTAGGCTCAAAATGGCAGCTAGGAAATGGTATGTTGGCCAATTTTTTGAAAGATACTTGGATTTTAAATCAGACTTTAAAATTTTTAGAACCATGGTAGTGCTTATAATATCACATTAAAAACAAATATGGTATCAAGGTTCATGATTACAAGAAAATTACATAAGGTTCTAGAAGCTGAAAAAGATTGAGTATTGGTAATTTAAACCAAGAAGGCAATATTATATTGTTTAATTTGAATAATTTGTTGAGAACCCATCACCTATTGGAAACTACCAATGAATATCATATGGTTTGGAAATAATTTATTGATGTAAAATATCAAGTTAAATCTAGGTATAATTTGATGGCTAATGTTCCAAAACTGGTATAGGATATGGAACAAGTATATGATCCCCAAAATTAGCTTCCTTTTATGGGTGGCTATTCAAAACAAAATATCATCTATGGATTTTTTAAGGAAAAGAGGTTTCATTTTAATTATTAGGTTCCCCTTGTGTGAAAATGATAATGAAATAGTCTTTCATTTGCTTGTGGATTGTCCTCTTATTAATGAGGTTTAGATCTTCTTTCTTATCAAATTCAATGTCCTCTGGGTATTCATTGGTTCTGTGTTTGAATTTTGGTAGTCTTAGGAGTGTCTTTTTGAAAATGAAATTATAAATAAAATATATAATTTCACATTCTCTTATGTCATTTGGGGAATTTGGGATAAAATAAATAGCATAATATTTCAGAATAAAAAGTGCACAAGTGTGATTCTTGCTAATAGTATTTTTGAGGCTATTATGGAAAACTTTAATGTCTTTCCCAATGAAAAAGGCAAAATATTGATAATGTATGAAAATAATAGGATTTCAATTGGAAAATTTATCATTCATGCTTCATTAAGAGTGATCTTAGAGATGAAATAAGAAAGAATACTAAATGGAAACCTCTGCTTATTAGATGGTTAAATATTAACTTTGATGGGACATCTGAAGGGAACCAAGACCCTTAAGATGAGGAGGGATTTTAATGGATCATGAAGGGAGGTTTTTTTACTCTTATGATGTGGTTATGGGGATTAAATAATTGTTAAAAATCTCTTAATACCCTATGGGGTTTAATATTGTCTAGACAACTAGGTGTTCAATTTCTCATCATAGAGGGGGACTTAATGAACATAGTGATTTATCTTTCAAAAAAAAACAATTATTTGGACCATAAAATATGTGGTGGATGAGGATATTTAAATTATATACTCTATATAATAAGTGGGCATACAACATTTCTATCGATAAGGCAACAAGGTTGATTGTTGGTTCATAAATATGGGAGTTAGCTCTTTGGGTTTGTCTAGCTAGACTATTAGAGAATAATTACCTTAGGGTATTTTATAGAGTATTGATGAGAAAGTGGTTATTTATATTCAAAATGTTTGATAATTTGGCGTATTTTCCATTTATTTAAATAAATTTCATTGTAACTTTATGGTTATGCCTCTTTGTTTTGATATGTTCTTTCATATTTTTACTACATTTTCCCTCTCCAAAAAGCATAGAGATAAGCTTTTATATCCATGTGGTAAAAGGTAGGGTTGGTTTAAGATTTATTATTATTTGGATTACTTAATATATATTTTAAAGGGATAACATGAGACACTTAAGGTGAATGGTCATTTCAAATTTGGGGAGCCAAAAAAAACCCTACCTTAGATTAAAGAGCTACAGTCAAATTATTTGTTTCATCATGGGGCTTCCTAATATAATTTAACCTTAAATTCCTAAGGGGGTAAAATATAATAAAGAATTTTGGGATATTATATAGATAGTGGGAATGTAAAAATTTATGTAGAGAATATAAGGTCATGACAAACATGTCTCAACCTTATTTATAGACTCTTAAGATAACATAACTTTGAACATCAATGGAGTTTTGTTGGATATCTCAAAAGAATTGATAAATTATGTCATGGATCTGGAAATTGAAGTGAATAAAGGTTATAAAATAAGAAGATACTATAATAAGGATAAAAATAGATTATTTGTGGAAGGATAAAACTCTAGAGATTTTACATAATGGGTTTGATCATGAATCCTTGTTGAGAATGTTTAGAGATGTGGATTTTCACCTCATGTAGTAAATTACACTAGAAGGTAGGTTTAAGTTATTCCCTGGTCTCTACTCATCTTTTTTAATTATTTTAAGCATGTTATACCCATTGGTATCTCATTATATATTTTGCTTTCTATGGAAACCTACATTTAAAAAGTTAAAAAGGGTAAATACATAATTCTTAAAGATGAAGGGGTGACATTTCTCATCCATAAATATTTCTAAGGTATGAATCAACTGACCCCTAAAATTTCAAAAACTCAAAAAAGTAAAGAATATGTGAATATTGATGAAATTAGGAATTTAAATAAGATTTGGATTAAATATCTAGGTAGTAGCACTTTAAAGGACAAAAATCAAAGCACAGTTAGGAACCCTCCAAAATATCAAGACATAAGAATTAAGACCCAATTGAGAAGTGCTACTAAAGACCTACTTACTTAAAGTAATAAAGATGATAAAACTAGTAAAATAGGGAAATTATCTAAGAATTATATCATTCTTGAGGAGGAGGATGTAGGTAAATAGGACACCAATACTTAGAAAGGGTTTGATAGGGAAAAAATTATCTCTCCGACTAAGAAAACTGATTCAGGTAAGAGGAAAATGAGGGATTGTGATAAGTATAATATGAGGAATTTTTAGGTACCTAGTCTCATAATCTAAATTAAAATTTCAATGTCCTAGTTGACTCTCTTAAATATAAACAAAATATAAATAAAATTGAATAACTTGGCTTACAAAAGTTGATAATGAGGTGTTTAATGAGGGAATTATATAAACTAAAAGGTAAAGTGAAAATAATTTAATAGGATAATAAGAGATTGATATATAAAAATTCTAATAATGATCACAATCTAAAAATTCAAGAGCTCAGAGAGAGTATTAGTGTTCTTGAATATGAGAATGATATAAAATGTGGAAAACCTAAGAGCACACATGGGCGAACTATTTGAAACAAGGACATCTTCTAAAGGAAATGGAAAACAAGTTTAGTGTAGTGAATTCTTCAATGATATTGGTAAGTGAAATATGATTATTCATCTGGGAATCAAACCTTGAATCTATGAAAAGTTTTTGGGAGGATGTTCCTAGGAATTTGGATATGTAGTAGATTTTTTGTTCTCTTCCAGCTACTTTTTGTTTCTATAATTTATTATACTATGTTTGGGTTTTATTCTTATGTTATTTTAGTTATTTCTATGTTTGGTTCTCTCTTCTTATCTTAAGGGCTTGGTTAGTCCTTTGTCATTCTTTTTGTTTGTACTTATTCTAGGGTTTAGGGACCCTAGTAAAAAAAGTCCTACCTTTAACCTTAATAAAAAAATTAAGAGATTATCCAAATTATTCTTGATTTTTAAGCCAAAATTTCCTAGTTAGAACAAGGATATTATATATTAGGCCATTAGAAAAATTTAAAGCATTATTACATAACCCTTTGGTCCTATAAATTTCCACTTATCCTTTGCTTGCAAGTTTTTTTGCACCTAAAATTACATCATATGATGGTAAAGGTGTTCCAAAACAACACCTCAAAGCCTTCCATAAAACATTTTAAGATTATTTATTTAATGATAAGTTATTGACTACAACTATTTAAAGAATCCTTAATAACTATCCATTGTGATGGTTTTATGACATCTGTTTCCAATAAATACATGATTTCAATCCTCTAATTGTTCAATTCTAAGGTTATTTTTCTAGAAATATTAGTGATAAGGTTTCATATACTCAAATTTTATAACTCAAGCAAGGACATAATAATTCCATCAATGAATGTTATTTTTTATAATACTATGCTCTCAAAAATGCCAAATCCTATGGATGATAAGGAATTGTAAGACATGTTTAAGTAAATATTACACTCTCCTATTCATGATTCTATTATTTTCAAATGATTTAAATATTTGGATGACATGTACCATATAGTTAAAATATGTGAAGTTAATCTAATATCTATGAATAATCCAAAATATGGTACTCATACTAAGACATCTTATAATTCCAAGTATCAAAAATCACCAACTTCCAAATTTAAGGCAAATGATGCTAATAATAAGGATAAAACAATGGTTAGTGAAATATCAAAACCTAATAATAGGATTGTATTATTAGTTTATAAAAGGAGGAAATTTTTATGATTATCAAAACCTCATCTTAAGGTTTTACAAAATCTACTCATGTGAAATCTTATATCTCTCCCTTCACCAATAAAGGATAATATGAAAATGACCAACCTAAGGGGTTTAATATCACTGAATATTTTTATTTTCATAGATGTGTAAGTCATTCTACTAATATATGTTATGGTTTGAGAAATAATATACAATATTTTATTGAGGATAATAATTTTGAGGTCAATTATGTTAATAAACCTAAAAATGATTTAGCTATATGACCTAATGTAAAGATTAAAATCTTTGGATCCATTTCCCAATCATGTGGCCCAAGAAACCAAGACTAATCTTGATGTACATATAGATTACAATGAGCATCCTCATAAAACATCATATACTTATATAACTAAGGAAGATCATCCTATAGATGGTATTATTATTAAACCCATAGATACATAAGTACAAATACCTACAATCATATTTGACAACCATGAGATTATTGATAATTATTCTACAAAAGTACCTTTGTTTGTACATCATTCAATGAATACCATTTTACACATAGTGTTATCCATGATAATTGGTAGAGTGAAACCATATGGACTATGAAATTAATTAATAGTGTTAAGAACACATATAGATATTCTATTCATATAACTACTATAGTAAAAGGATTTGATAGAAAGAGATAAAACCCTCTTTGGATCATTTTGTTGCCATTTATGTTGGGGATTGAAGTTGTTAGTTATTAATTTGTAATGATACAAGGGAATTATAAATTATATTATGAGTTCATGGATACATGATATATGTGAAATACCATATTTTGTACATTTATGCTTGAATTATATCTAGAGTGACTGAGTGATTATAGTTTCAAGTATTCATTATGAATATCCTATTCCTCCAGAGACATTTAATCTTCCATTTCCACCATATATTAATATATATCTTATAAATGTGCATCATATGAATGAAAATCAAATCCAGGTAGTTTGGCTTCCTCAAAGTCTAGTTATTCAACCTCCATTACATTAATGATCTATTCAAGTTCAATAAATGTTACCTAGTCGATCACATCCTTGAATAGTTTTATAATCTTGTTTGCATGTTTCATAGTGAACACTGATATATTATACTAGCATAAAATAAAGTCCATATGTTACTATGGATAATATATATAGGTATCTTATACACTATCATGTTTATTATGATCATGGTGCTAGATATTTTATAGTGCATGATCACTTTTTTGATTTAGATACTAATATCTAGGTTACTCCTTGCTCAAAGAGTGTGACATTTACATATAATGTTCCATGACCTAAAATTGAGCATCCCATTGATGGGATAATGAGTTAATAGGAATACAGTTGATTTTTAAAAAAATTTAAACAATTATAAATTTAAAAAAAATCAAAACTAGGACCTATGCATGACATGATTTACTACTATACATTATCGATTGATGTTATTTATAATATACATGGTGAATTCAATATATATTATATAAACATAATATTTTCATGGAATATATCAGTGAGATGTAGAATATACATGTTATTTTACTCAAAACACCCCATTATTATTATTTTTTGAGTAGGGATGCATTAAATTTTGAAAGGTCTAGCACTATTTTGAAAAAGCCTTTTCATCAGCATTTATGTGTATTCAGCAAGTCAAATCTTTAAAAGTTCTTATTATTTATGTGGATGATTTATGTTCAATCTAAATTCAACTAACATTTCTTTATTATTTAAGTTTTCATTGTGTGATTTATATAGACTAGCATATTAATGGTCTTTAGTAGTTTTTCATATATATAAGTTTTTGCATTCAAACTTTGCACTTCACAAGTTCTAGATTTCATGTATTTGGTTTTTATAACTTTTATTTATAACTCTTGGTTTCTTCTAGTTGTGAACTTCCATAGTTTTTTTCTTCACAACTTTTGCTCTTAAGAACTTTTGTTTTCATATTTTTTCTTGAATTTTCCTTCCCATGTTCTAAATTTTACAATTTTTTTTTCAAAAATTTAGTTTCACAAGTTCTGTTCAATATTTGGTATTCAAAAAATGTGTTCATAAGTTGTGTTCATGAAAAGTGTTCTTTGGCAGTTTTGTTTTCAAAATTTGGTCTTAAAAGATTTTTTTCAAAAAAAAAATTTCATATTTTTTCTTGACTTTTCCTTCCCATGTTTTAAGTTTCATAGTTTCTTTTTCAAAATTTGAGTTTCACAAGTTGTGTTCAATATTTGGTATTCAAAAAATGTGCTCATAAGTTGTGTTCATGAAAAGTGTTCTTTGGTAGTTTTGTTTTCAAAATTTGGTCTTAAAAGATTTTGTTCATTGAAACCTTAGCCTTTGTGTTTTAAATATTCAGGGCACTACAAGAATTGGTCAGCTTGGTCTCAACACAAAGCCCAACACCCAAATTCTAAAGGCATGCTATGTAACATAATTGATTTTTCATGAAAGTAGCAATAAGGTAACACTTTTTCAAGTCTATAACATGGCATTTATCTGAATGTATATAAATCCTAAATGATGTACCTACTAAATTAAAGTGGTGAAGTTTGAATTAAATGAGTAAAACAAGATTGGAGACATTAGACATTAATGGTACATGAACTAGAATTAAAGCCCTATACTCAATGTTATATGAGTGAATTATAAAAATACATCATACCTATTAACTTCTAAATAGCTCAAGTGAATTTTCTTTCACAAAAGAATTCAAATTCCTAACTATTAGTGTTCTTGCATAGTTTACTCCTACAAATCAAGGAAATAATTGAATTGAAGACTAGAACTACTTTTATTAACTAGGTAAAAATGAAATCTTCATCTTAGGTACTCAGGGGAGTGTTGCCACCTTATATATTATCTATCAAGTACTTCATAAAACATATAGATACCATATTTTATTCTACTATATTCAATGATGAATATGCCAATTATTTATGTCTTTGGGATGCGATTGAAAATGTAGATGCCTATTCATGTGAAGATAATTTGATATCTCCATAAAAGTATCTAGTAGTGGAATTGATACCATTAAATAATCAACAACTACATTTTTTAGTGACTAACCTTGAGGTGATGCCCTGTAATGACATAGTGAGGGACTTATTCTTCATAGGGAAACTAACTATCGATGGTTTCATACACCATACAATCCACAAGAAAATCATTGCTTGCATTTTAGGGGATTCTTTTCAGAGGTACTTATGATAACCCACTATATATTCCACCTTTGATGGGCACTAGGTTGAAATATGTAAGGAGACAATGATAATTGAGAATACACTAAGGAAATAAATCACTCTTGGAGAAGTGAACACCCTTAAGGCCAAGGATCCAGTGCATATCACCAAATTTTGGATGGGAATACGTATTCAAATGATCATACTAAATAGGTTATATGGTTACCTTAATATCCACTTCCTTCATATGGAAAATGTGCCATTGTTGTGTTTATTGATGACCTTAAATATGACCTTCACTCTAGGAGAGATAATCAATGCAAGACTATAGGAACAAATGCTTAAGAAGGATAAGAGGCACATGCATGACCATTTATATATGATGTCATATCTAGTGGATGTAGTCATGGGAACTATATCTGTGTACAATGGATCTATCTAGATCCCATCCCTAGATTTCATTAAGAATTAGGTATGTGACTTCTTTCCCTTCCTCCACATCTATGCATATACAAGGAATAAAGTCATAATTGTTGAGAACATTTATCCTTAAGTATGGAGGATAATTCATGAGTAACCCTTACTTAGAGTATTAGAAAGCATTAGAAAAATGCTATGGCTAAAGGGGGATTATTGACTCTATCACGACTACAAGATTTTTATGGTGATGGGTAACAAGGTTCCCCCTTTTCATCTCCCAAAGTATTTCCTCAAAAAACTAGTTGAATAGGAGACTACCTACCAACTATGGTGGAACATCGATGAGGATTTAAAGAAGAATAATAAGGGCATGTTTCATGGCTTTTATTTGATGATTGGATAGATGTGTTACACTAATATAAATTTTTTGGAAATAGTGGTAAATTTAAGGAATACTATTCATTTGTGACTTTTATGTATAGGGATCAACATCCTCACAACTTAAATCAAAATCATAGTTAAGGATTAGGAATACCCTTCCGGCATGAAACATATGGACATGATTTCATTTTTTTTAATACAAAATATGATGTTGAGGTTTTAGAGAGATAAAAATTAGTTGGACTCAAAGGATATTTTAAGAGTTATATAAGGGGATCCCTCAATAATTATAAAGGAAAATAGTAGGCTTCCATCTCTTGGTGGATGCGAAACTATAAATTATTAGACCTCTCAGTACTCCAAACAACCAATAGACCAAGGAACTTCCTCGAAACCACCACACATTATGATGATAACCATGAATCAAGATCAAGGTGTGAAAGATGCCCTTGTGGTGTCAAGTTACTCATAGGAAGGTCCATATTAGACACCTCATATTATAATGACTTAGAATAAGAGGTGGAGGAAATTCATGTTACTGAAAGTTCTTATAGGAGAGCTGAGGAACCAATTTGCATTTATTCTTCTTATTATGAAGATTATGTCCTCACCATTGTATCCTCAATTATAACTACTACAATTATGGAAGTCACACCTACATCCACTCAATAGGCTTCTCCCTTGGTTTAAAAGTCAAAAATTTGATACAACAGGAAGTCTAGATTTCTTAGGGTCCCTATAGATATAACTGTTACAAAACTAACACAAGAAGGGCCTGACCTTGAAGATGAGAATGAGGAACTACAAAGGCCAAAGTATTGAGTCTTAAGGTTTCAAAGGGAAATCACTAAAATGGTAGAAAATTCAAGTGAGGACATTTCCCATATAGTTACCTCTATCCCTATTATTCATTTAATCCCTATGGTTTCTATTGTCTCTCCTATTACGTTCATTTCATTAGATGCTATTATTCTTAGCGCTCCTTTAAACTCAGTTTCTATTACTTCTAGTGTTCCTATTATTACTATAAGTCCTATTAATTAGACTATTGATAGTTTTTCTTATACCCCTATTATTTATACCTCCCCTATTATTACTTTAGTCATACTTTCCCCTACTCCCCCAAAGTCCAAGAAGGTACATTTTAAAAAGACTAAGGGATCCCTTGCTAACACTCAATTGCATGTATCCTCAACTCAATTGGGATTTCCCATGCCCTCATCAACTAAAAACCAAAATACTTCTATTTCCCACTCTTCCAAATCTAAGAATAATAATCCTAATTATATTTTTCATCTAATGATTTAGTTCAAAAATGTAGACTAGTATAAGATCATATGGCCATCATTACAAAACCAGTTACAAGTAGAGGAACTAATATAGTATTCAAAGGATGTTTTGATAAAAACCACTACTAAGGACACTAAGTAAGTATATGTCCTATAGTGAGTTATGGAACTAAAATAACATGCCTTCAAAAAACCTAATCTAATAATAACTAAGTTCCCCATAGTGAGCTCCATTTTTGATAAATCAATAGCTACCCTTAAGAGGGTCAAGAAGAGAAAGATAGAAGTTCGATCTGGTAGAGGCTTGATCTTTTAGGAAAGGTAGGATGTGTTCTCACTATCAAATAGAAAGATTGAGAGACTTGAATAGTCTCCATATAACGAGGATTCCTAAGACTACCTATAAGCAAATATAGAGGCCTTGTTATAACTTCATGAAGGCATAGGGTAGGCTAGACAAGAGATACAATAGGAATTAGAGTAAGTGCATGAGTAAAAAATGATTTATCGTGTTCTTATAGATATTTAAGGTTATGTATATAATTTTACTCTTAGGATTTAGAATATTTTAGATACTATTTGTTCAATGACTGCTAAATTATCCCCTCATATTGTTAAAACTATCAAATTATTTAATTTTTTAAAAGAAAATGAAAATAAGTTAAATTTATTTATATTTTATATAAACATTAAGGATTACATCCATATTTATTTAATTACCATTGGAATCATTCAATTCTTTCAATATGGTGGTCATTAGGACATCAAAACTCAAATAATGGGTATCAAGCACACAAGACTTGATTCCCAAACTAGAAGACTAAGAAAAAATAGTCCTATAAATTTTGGATGAGTTAAAGTTATCTTAGGCCCTAGACCCCTCAATAAAATTAATAATTCATGCCAATTTTGATCAGCTACTACATCAAAAATCAACCAATTTTAAGAAAAGTCTCTAAGGATGCACACTAGAAGAAAATGAATAATAATTGGGCTTTTACAAGAAGGTCACAAAGGTGGAGATATTTGGGTGGAATTTAGAGCCACAAAAATAGAGCATACATGTTTACTAACATATCTCACTAAGGTACATATACCCTACCCTTTAAAAATGGACTCAATAACATTACATCACAACATTGGCTACAAGTAATACCAAGAATTAGAAGTACATAAATAGGGTTGTTTTAAAAAAAGGGGCACAAAGTTGTATTAGTTAATTCCTGGTTTATTAAAATTAGGTGAAAGCATGCAACATTCCCTTTGTGCTCAAAATTTGAACACTCAGCTACACTATTATCAATCTAGATAAGGCATAGGCCTTATGCGCTCACCTAAAGTGCAACTAAGAAGGAACTGAGGCCCACATTGGGCTAGTTATGGCATGGTACAAGACTTCAATTAGGGAACTTGATCAATTCAATAAAAGTTATAGGTATATAATAAGTGTAATAATTTCATGGACTAATCCTAGCATCATTTGGGCACAAACCTTTTGTGGACTAAGTCTAGTGTCATATGGGCACTTCAAGGGTCAAAAGTCTACTTTCACTTAAACTAATCATGATAGATTCACACTCCTAAAAAGGATAAGAACACTTGGTGAAGGATCTATGCTCATCCTCTATATATATTCATGATGATGTCACCATCTATTATAGGGACTCCATTAAAGATGAAAACTAGAAGCATGTATATACATTACTTAACATAAATGTATTGAAGTTATGACATTATAACCATTACACATCCCAATAGAAATACAAAAGATAATCAAACAAAATACATTATATGTTAATGAAATAATATTCATCATTAATCAAGTTTAAAAGATAGAGTATAGAGTTCATAGCATAATAAATGTCCATTTCATACTACTTAATGACCCAAAGGTTCATAAATGAGATTAGGTACTTAAAATTGAAGCCTTTATGGCATACATACTACTACTAAGTCTCATGGCTGCCAAAGTAGTGTGTATACACTAATTCCATTTTGCTAGATCTCTATTTTAATTTATCATCTTCATCCCTTGCTCTAACTCATTCAATCTCCTTAAATAGATTTTAGAATCATCTTCGCTAGGGTAAAAGGTGCAGACCAAGTGTTGAGATAAGGGGCCTGACATTACCCCATACAAAAACTTGAATCCATCCTCATAATAGGTTGTTAAGATCTTAAGAGCATAGAACTTGGGTGCACTTTCCTTTAGTTTGGCATTAAAGACTTCAAATCCCATAATAGCGAGGTTGATTTTTATAGTAGTGTTATCTATTTTGGTGGATGTAGTATTAATCTCAAGTAAATCCATCTTCTTCTAGAAGGCCTCAACATTGGCCTTCGCCTTTTTCATACTCCCATCTAGGATTACTCCTTGCTCACAAACCTTAGTCTGTATCATGAAAAAGAGTGTTTCCAAGTTTCTCTCTTGATACTTAATCAAGTTATTGAGCATGTTCATTCTTATAATGATTTTCACCCACTCTGACCTGCTCATTGATTACACTTGTGCCATCAACTTTTCCTTCTCTTCCTTTGCCTACTTTAGGTGTGTGTCTATACCTATGGCTTGGTTAGAGAAGATTAGGAAAATTTCATATATTTCATTTATTTAATCTTATAACTTAGCAAAGGGGTCTTCTACATCTTATAGCTTATTATCTATCTCTTTCTATAGTGTGATGCTGGGATCTTCTTATGTCAGCTTTGATTTTAACCTTGGGAGCATTTACTCCACCAACATAGATTTTTTCAACCTCTAAAAGGTATGAAGTATCAACACCAACCAAAAGATATGTTTCAACCATCTCTATGAACTCAAAAAATTAATATAGCTTTAATTTGGTGGTTTATGCTTCATCTTTAACTTTTTTATGGAGCTTTTTCCATTTTCTCACCATATCATCATTGATGGTGTTTCAGTGTGAAAATTTAGTGGAAAATTAGATTAGTGTAGTCCTAGATTAGAATAGGTTCATGGAATGAGTAATAAGGAAGGAGTGATTCCCATCATTAGGCTCTTCCAAGCTCAAAGTAGCCTCTCTAGGTTCCTCAAAGTGAGGATCATCCATATAGTGATCGAGCACAAACAAGAGTTGTTTATGCATCCTAATAATTATAGCTTGTGGGAATAGTGTCATACATATAAATTTATTTATCTACCCATTCCTTCTACACATTCTCCCTTATGATAAGCTCCTTGCCATCCTTTTTTATGATGGCCATATCTATTTTTACTTCCTCCTCTTCACTAGCACCACAACTCTCTTTGGTGATTTTCTCAAATGACTCACCTATTTGATCCTTAGGGGCTTCTTCCTCAAAATTTTCCCCTTCATCAACTCATTACTATTGAGGTTTCTTAATACTAACCTTCAAGTTAATTCCTTTGATACCAACATTGCCTTTTCACTATTGGGGTTCCTCTATTGTCTTTGTTTGTTTTTTTATGGCACTAGTATCATATTATTTTTTCTTCAGCCACCCCTTCACTACTAGAATGTGCATTTTTTGTAGCTTCTTCTACCTTCTTTGTGGGGGCCCTTGGCACTTGTTTGACTATTTTTAATACTAGCCCTATGATATCAAGAACCTTTAGGGCCCTTTTCTCTACCATGGTTAATTTTTTTTTCCTTGGCAAGTCACCACCTCTTGTCAAGTGTCAATGATTTATTGATGTCTTTATCACTCAACCACATCTTATTCCAAACCCTAATATTATCCTCTTCTATTTATAGAGCTGGTTTGGAGGGTTCTTCATTGGATAAGGGGATTTTAAACTCCTCTCTTTCCTCAATAATTATGGTCATGCCACTTTGTAGGGCTTCCTTTACATCCTTAGCACTTGTATCCTCTTCCCCTTGTTCTATCTACAAGATATATGTCCCTACTCTATCTTCTTTAGTCTTCTCCTCTATTTTGGGCATGAGGATCACCTCTTTATCCATATTCACAATATTTATAGTAGGGAACACAATGGGTCCCTTGGTATTTTTCTTGTGCTTCTTTTTGGAGGAGTCACTCTCTTATGTGAAGGTTATGTGCTTCTTAGGATTTGGGGGCATAGTTTTCTCTTCAGAGGTAATTTTAAATTGAATACACACTATGATCTATTCAATTTTATCTCCCTATTTATTTTGGAGAGTTTTCTCCTACAATTTTGTCATAACCTTCCCTTCATCACTGAATAAGAGGGGGTTGTCATCATCCTTTCCAAGATCATCACCCTACTAGTGCAACATAATTTTTTCATTAGAGGTTGAAGATCCTCCCATTGGTTATCACTTTCTAGATTGGATGGATGTCAATCTTATTAGTGTCATCTTACTCATCCTTAGTGACCTTGGCTTGAGGGTGCACAAATTAGTGCCTCATCCTACTCCTGTCTTGATCCATGGTATTAATCAGGATCTATAGTTATTGCACATTGGAAATTATTCTTAGCTCTACCATGAAATAATTGACATAAAATTCATAAGGTAATTAGAGCCACCCTGATATGTTCCCATTTGTGAGTTCTAAGTGCACCATATAAAAGTGATACATTATGATAAAATTTGTTGTTCCTATAAGTTATTGGGGGAGTTCTTGAAGGATGAACCACTCAATCTTATAGGCTTGTATGTACCTATTGTACCACCCTTGTACCCTTGTTTTATAATTATATGAAATTATAGGTGGGAAAATGAAGTCTTGGTACTTCATTGTAGGGGACTCATGGTTGGGTGGGAGCACCCATATGTTATCATCATTACCATCTAGTGTACCTATCTCCTCCATCACTATCAATATTAGTACATACCCCCACTTGAAGGTTTTATGCATTCAATGGCACTCTTGTGCATTATTGATAATCTCCTCAAAAATGAACTTAGATATGTTAAATTTTACCCCTTATGCCATATGGTGGGAGATTCACAAAAGGGTCTTGCTAATATCGGGCTAGTATCTATTAAGGCATAGTTTGTATCTAACAAGGTGCACCATTACCCTCATTATAGGGTCTTAGATGTCCTTAATGGGGAATGTAAATCTTGACTTGTATTATCCCATGATATTCATGACACTTTCAACCTATAACTCATCCTCCATCATCTCATGGATATTTATCCCTACATCAAGTAGTCTATTGATTCTAATAATGAGGCACATCAAGATCTTCATGCACCATACTAAAAATTAAAACTAGTCACCATAGACTCATGAGAGGAGGAACTAAACTAATTTCTTTAGATTTCTAAAGCTTGATAGATTTAATAGTTAGGTTGTGCTCATGGTTTCTAATTTATCTCTAATGGAGACATCGAATAGTCTAGTGCTCACCTTTGTCTTCCTCCTTGTGTTGACCATCCAGTCCTTGTTTATCTCTTATGTATTGCTCCCCATCTAGTGGTTATAAAACTTCATCTTAAAAATGGACACAAATGATACCCACTTATCCCCCACCATGACTTCTGGAGGGAATTACATTTTTCTATAGGTGAGCTTCATGCTCACTTCTAGATCTACCTCTGTGATGCTTATGCCTTCCACCATTTTCACCTCCCATTTCATAACGACTACTTATTTTACCTCCCATGCTCTATTCATGTCATTTTACACATATGGTGGAATTTTAATTAACCTCTAATTCCATTTTAAACCTATTATTGTTGAAGTGTATCTAGTTGATCTATTTGAGTCCCTAAATTGTGATCAGATCTTCCTCATAGTCATGAGAATTATGAATGTGTCTTCAGCTCTCATGTTTCCTATGCCATTAATGGTGGCCTCACCATTATATATAACTCTTTATCCCTTATTTATTTATCAATTTATCTCCACTCACCTTCTTTTCAATTGAAAGTGGAATCCAATCTCCTCATTGTTCACTCATTATCACTTGGGGAGCTATGGATGCCTGATTTTCTATGGTAGTATTTTCTTATTTTGAATGGCTTCAACTCTATTTTATAGTTTGAATTATTAATAAGGTATGTAACCTATTTGAATCTACCATTTTCACCTTTATACTCTATTTTTAGCTACCTCATTAATGGCTAATGATTAATCACTGGTGGTGTGTGGATTTTTTGAAATATGCTAAACCTATGAAATCTGATAAAAATCCACTTCCATATGCTCATTTATTATGGATATTTGTGCTCCCACTACCATAGAATTAAATTTTCTAATGGTTTATTTGATGAATTTATAGGTAATTAAAATGGTCACTTCCCACCAATCACTGAGGGGTGCTAGCTATATTGATGATCATTTTTTTGCACTTGGTTCAACTTGGCATGACTTTTACCCTTCTTATGGAAACCTAGACACAATTCCTCACATGTGCATGATTAATCCTCCTCAATTCCATATTTTCTCAATGTTTCAATTCTTTCCAATCACACCTCTCTTCTTAGTCAATTTATCTATACTTTCATGTCTCTTGCTTTGGCTTTCTCTACCCCATACAAATCCTTGTGTTGGTCCTCTAGTTCTTCAGTTTATCTTCTCAATTTCTTATGCATGTGTATCTCATGTTCCTCCCTTTATCAAATTGTACTTGTATCTTTCTAAACTTGGAAAACTTCATATGCCTACAAACTTAGGTATCTAGCCTTAGGCACTTAGAGAATAACTATGATCAACTCACCCAATTAGATTTATGTGTTTAAGTGACAAAATAGTTATGTTGTGATATTGAAAGAAACACACTTATTATGGTCAAAACTAAGAAACTGACTTATGACTAGGAAGTTGGTTTTTGATGGTGCCAACACCATCTTATTAACTATATATATTTAATACATTGCCATTGAAATACTTAGGGATAATTTCACCTATTAACATGTGTAAATTTCATGCACTAGTCTCTAATATACTTTGGATGACATAAGGTCTTATCTACCTAATTTGGAGCTTGCCAGGGTGCTTGAGGTACTTGAAGTCATATAGAAAGACTAGTGCACCTTTTATAAATACCTTGTACTTGATGTGATTTTCATTCCATAGATTTTGGCATGCCTTTTATATTTGTTTGTTCCACCATGCTTGGGTCTATATCATGTCCAATCATTTCAAGTCTTCTACACATGCGCTTAAAGACTCTTGGTCATCTAATCGACCAATACATGTGATGTGAAATGAGGGCACTAGGAATTCCATAGGTAAAATGGCCTCTACACCAAACACCAGTTAAAAATAAGTATCCTTGTTTAGTCACTTGTATATAGTGTGATATACCCATAATAATCTTGGCACACGATCATCCCAATATTTGTGACCAATATCACAAATTTTTATGAGGCACATTCCCAATATTTTATTAAATATCTCTATGGTTCCATTTGTTTGGGGATGGTAAGGTGTCATTTTATGATGCATCACCATATACTCAATTATTAGGATCTAAATAGATTCATTGATGAAGTATGTGCCATAGTCACTAGTTAAGGTAAGAGAGAATCCATAGTAATTAATTATATTCTCCTAGATGAAGCTTGCTATTGTGGTACTAGTACACTCTTTTGTCGATGCTACTTTGGCCCACTTGGTGAAGTAATCTATGGTAGAAAAAATGTATCATGTGCCTATGCACCTCATAGTGGGAGTAATATGCCTAACAAAGTCAATGAACCTTTTTTAAAATGGTTTTTGGGAAAGGATTAGGATGAGATGAATATCATATTATTGGTTTGGGTTTTTTATGCACTGATAGATGTCACATACTCTGGCACATTCTTTTACATCTTGAAATATATTTGGCCACCACAAGCCTAATTTTATTACTTTGCATTCCATAGCACCTCCAACACAATGGCCTCTAGTAATTACCTCATGCACATCTTGTAGTAATAAGTCCCATTCATATTCTAAGACACATCGGTGCATGAATTTACCATGGAATAATTTGTAAAGTTACCCACCAATGAGTTGAAAGGGGTAGTGAAAATTGTAAATTACTTTTTTCTCCTTAGTTTTTATCATCTAGGGAATAGATTTGGAGGTCATAAATGTAGTGATATATACCAAGTCTTTGGGGATGCACTCAACTCTATAAATTTATACATCAAGCATATCATATTCAATAGGCACTATCACATCACTAGAGTTGATGTAGGATAGATGGTTTGGCCTGATTTTTATTTTCCAATCTTCACGACAATAAAAAACTGGAAACCTTGAAATAAAATAATTCATCAAAAAATGCACTCATGTAGAATGGGAATGTTCACTAGGTACTTAATCACCTTGTGATCCATGAAGAAGATAAAGGGGGTTCCCAATAAGTATTATCTTAAAAAATTTAGGGCATAAACCATGGAAATAACTTTGTTCTCAGTTGTGGTGTAGTTCTACTATACTTTGGTTAGTTTTCTACTTGTAAAAGAAATGGGATGATATATTTTACCTTCACCTAGTTTCATGATAATGGCATCAATTTTAGAACTAGAGGTATCAATGTGGATGTGGAAGGGAGTCACCCAATCAGTAAATTTTAATATCGATGCACTTATTAGTTTGAGATTCAAGATCTCAAACACATCTTCTTGAATTATCCCCCAAAATAATGGGCCCTCTTTTTTTAAGAGCTCTTCCAATGGTGCCATAATCTTAGCATAGTTCCTTATTAAATTCTTTTAGTACCCACAATTTTCAAGAAAGGTTTGAATATATTTTTTCATCGATGGCATCTGGATCTAAAGGATGATTGTAATCTTTATTGGATCAATGAGTAGACCATCCTTACAAATGATATGCTTGATCAAAGTGCTAAATGATAGGGAAAAAACATGCTTATCAAGGTTTAAAAAAAAATTCAACTACCTATACCTTTCAAACATTAGGAAAAATTTGTCATAATGATCCTTAAATAACCCATACATAATCCATTAATCTAATTATACTCAAAATAACCTATGAATGAAGTCTTTGAAAGTGGTGATCACCACTCAAGAGAACATGACTAGAATATTATTCAATCCAAAGGGAATCATGTTGTATGATAAATAACCCCATTTAGTTATAAATGTGGTTTTTGGCATATCCCCCTCTTCAATCTATAGTTGATGGTATCCTGAGAACCCATAAAAATGTATATCTTATAACTTGTGATACCATCCAATACTTCATTAGTGAATAGGGTTGGAAAGGGGTTAGTTATACATGTAGCCTTAAATAGTCTATAGTCAACACAAATATAGATGCACACATCCTTTTTTATTATTATTACCATGGGGCTAACCCATTTGGATTCTCGTATGGGGTAAATGATTCCTATGGATAACATATTATTGATCTATATCTTAACTTTGTTGTGAAGATTTGGGTTCATATTATAAGGTCACTTCTTGATGGGTATTGCACCATCAACTAACTTGATGCTCATATTTCCAAGGGATGGGTGTGTGCCATTCATATATCTATAGTTTTTATGGAATAATTATTGGAATTCTTTTAGGAAGTCCAAAATATGTGCCAACTCTATATCAGACCAATAGGTACCTAGAGTGGTGATATTTGGTTCCCCTTATACACTAATATCCACCTTTACAGTTTTTAATGGCACATGATAAGGTTCATTCCTCTCTTGCCAAAAATTCTTGACTTGTCTAATGTACATAGTCATTTTTAACCAAATATGGGTAAGGTCTTCTTATTCTAGTGTGTTATCCTCAACTTGGTACACTAACTTCATTTTGCCTATCAAAGTATTCTATTTTTGCACCTTTCATGTTTCATCATCTTTATCACTAGAGTCACTATTAAGAGTTTTCTCTTCAAAGAAGGTTGGGAGAACTAACCCATTTTTAATGAACATGTATTTTAGGTGTTCCTACAATATTGCAATGTCTTTAAACACTGACCTTCAAACTACCTATGGTGGCTCAATCAATTCAACATTTTATGAAGAAAAGGAGAAGGTATCAATAAACCACTCCTTAAGGGAATTGCAATTGGATGTTTCAAATTACATATCATTGATAATGTGCCATGCCCACACCCAAGTCTTTAAGATTATATAGAAGGTGTGCACCCATATATTCTTTGGGGATTTTTTTCATAGATAGATCATGTTTCTTTACAAAGGTGCACATGTGTTATAGGGTGAAAATATGTTAGAAATGAATGCTTAACATTTCACCAAAATATCAACCTTTTAATGCCTAATAAAAATTCCAAATTGGTACCCATGGGAGTCTATTAGTCCATGCTATGAATCCCTAAATTTGTGATTAGTCTAACAATCCCCGCTTAACATTACCTAAAGGGATTTAAACCCATGACCAGAGCTTTGATACCAATTGTTAAAAAGGAATGTTTTCCTTTGGGCCAAATACTAACTTTTTAACACCTAATAAAAATGCCAGATAAGTACCCATGGGAGGCTCTTAGTCCATGTCATGAATCCCTGAGGGGATGGTAGTAATTAGTATAATAAAATCACTAAAGTAGTGTGAGATGTCTAAGTCCTCATTGATCTTTATTAATCTAGTACAAATGGCTACCCTCAGATCTTGCTAAGTTGGCAAGTTAGGCTTTTGCACTACCCACCAATGAGTATAAGTGCTCTTCAATTTATACACTAGTGTAGCCATTCTATCCACCTCTTTTGGGATGCATGATTCGAGGTCACAGACATAGTCTTACATTATATTACTCCTTTCATATCTTGGGAGTGTTGTAAGTTTTCCCTTACTAAGGAAAAACACCCTTTTCCCCTTCTTCTTGGTGTAAGGGACCCACTTTTTAGAAGTGTGATCAATCTAGACCTAGCCTATCTTTACTAGATTTATAACCTTTACATGCACCAAGAGGTACCTTCAACTAGTGGTATTATATTATTTATTAACCCATCAATTATAAGCAATGTTTGTAGTGTTTAAGGTTTATTGTCCACCCTCCCAAGAGAGGATTCCTTGATCATTGGGGTCTAGAGTCTTGGTACCTTACATCATGATGTTATAGATGTGGTTGATGTCATCCTTGATGTCCATTCTCTCAAAATAGGGGGTCCTTATTAATTTGAGAGGGGTATAACTAGCCTTTCCTTTCTATTCTAAAATGGCATGTATCACCTTTTGAAGTGCATATCTACATTATTTACATAACACCATGGCCTTCCTAGAAGCATCAGGTAGTTATCCTACTCTGCTAACTCAATCACTTCAAAGTAAACATGGAATTTATTGCCCATGATATCTATAACTATGCTCATAATAATTATGATCATCTATGCTCAAGTCTTATTGGCTATAAAGAGTGCATTAGGAGAAGGTCTTAAAGCTAGCCTACCCATTTTCTCCCAAAAATTCTTAGTCGAGATGTTTACCTTAGCACTTTTGTCTACAAGGACCTCATAAATAGACCATCTATCAATAGTGGCATCCACCAAGAGTTCTTGGTCGTATTTTACATTTTGTGTATGCCAAACTTCTTACACCATATCCATGTATAGCATGGTGACTTCAACTTCCTTTTGACCTACATTATGTAATAGTAATCTATTCAATAGGGGTAGTATTCATTTTATCTATAAGAGGCACAAGATCTTAATTAATTATTGTATTTTAGTCTCCTAGCTATCATACTTCTTATGAGAGGTAGCAGCCTATGCTTCTAGGTCTTGAACTAATTAGATATCCCCTTACTATTTTTGATGACACTCATAGCCTATTGTAATATGCCTTTCTATCATGTTTGGTCTAGGTATGGCACAAATTTGGGTTTAGGTCATATTATATGTTTATTGTAACCCTTATCCCCATATTATAGGTATAACTCAAGTACTATCATAACTAGTGACTAAGTGGTGAATCCACTATGAGTAGTTAACTATACCCTAACTATCTCTATGTATGTAGGTTATGCCTTTGGTGTCCATTTTTCTGTCTTTCATTCATGCCTGATAATTCCTTTGCCCTTGTTTTTACTAAGCCTACCTTGGGTCAAAATTTTATATAGTTCAGGGCATTCTTTGACCTTATAGGACCCTCGATAATACCCACATGTAGGATGATTAGGGAAATCATGTTGATAATGCTTTATTAAGCCACACTTATAACATGAGTACGGTGGGAACCTTATACCACTACATCCTTTACCTCACCCTTTAGCACCTCATTACTATGTAACCTATGTTCTATTAGCCATATCCCTCATTACCTTGGTATGATTTCCATTTTATGGCTATGGTGGCTTATTGTGCACCTCTTTTCATGTTCTCATTCATTTCATTAATCACACAACAATCAATAGTGGTATGGGTGTAGATGTTACACAATGGATAATAGATGGTTGTGTTAACTTGGTTGGTACATTATAATAAAGGGTAGTTTTAGATGTCATGCACCACTCAATAGACTTCATATTTTAGAAACAAGGTGAACACATTCCTTCATGGTTAGTTAGTCTGATTATGGCCTTATTCTTCAAAATTAGTGCACCATAGTCCACTTCAAGCATCATGTGATGAGATAGTAGTAATCTTTTGGATTTAGGATGGCATAAATGTATTATATGCCTCCATAAATGGGTTGATCATAATATCTACATTTCTAACTACTTTGGATCTAAGAGTAGCTTCAAGTGCTTCTCAGAGGTCTATAAATGTGTTCATGGAAATCACTCTTTGTAATGGCACAAGTAACCCTCCAATGAACCACTATGAATGTTGGGAAGGGTGAATATCATATGAGAGATTTAATAGGAGAGATTGAAACCTTGCATCATATAGGTACACACTTTTTGAGAGTTTTTGGGTAATCTCTTTTAGTGTAGTGATGCTCTTTTTTCAAAATCTAGAATGTCAAACTCCTTCAGGAATGCATCCTTTAGGGTATCATAGTCAAACATGGCCTAGTTAGGATCAAATTTTCTATACTCAGTATGGGCATGATCTAGTATAGTGGATGCAAACTGGGAATCCTTACACTCTTATTAGGTTATGCCCCACATGAACCACTAAATGTTTGAGCTTTGTGCCAAATTCCTTCACAAGCATGCCTTTAGGATCACATAAAAACTAGTACTCTACTTCCTGAGGGCATATTATGAACTCAATTATGTATCTATTTAGTGCTCTTTGCCATCACTTATCTACTACTATAGTCCAAGTAGCATCCATGGTCTCAAGTCTCTCTAGGATATCCTTTATCCACTCATATCACTATCCATAGCTTCTTATTCTATGGGTTGAATATGCAACCAACCACCAATACACATGCTCAAGTAACTCATATAGAGCATCATATAGGTTCTTCTAAACCCATTTTCTTGGATTTTGTCTTTGGCAGGTTAGATGTTTTAGCACAAGGATATATTCTACATATTACAACCAATGCTCAATATTTTCAAGATAAAGTTGGTACATAGTTCTATCACACCATTATAATAATAAAATTTACCATGGGTCACAACAATGTAACCAAAATTTTGTAAAAAGGGAGAAAAAAGTTCTCTTAGTTCTTGGTTTATTAAAACTAGGTGAAATCATGGGATATTCCATTTGTGCTCAACATTTTAACACTTGACTATGCCAACATCAATCCATATAAGGCACATGCCTTATGCGCTCACCTAAAGCATAACTGAGAAGGAACTAGGGCCTACATTGGGCTAGTTGTGCCATCGCATAAGACTTTAATTAGGGTACTTGATCAATTCAATGAAAGTTATAGGTATATTAGTAAGTGTAAGCCTTTCATGGACAAATCATAGCATCATATGGGTGAAAGCCTTTTATGGACTAAGTCTAGTGTCATATGGGTGCTTAAAGGGTCAAAAGGTTGATTTCACTCAAACTACCCATGCTAAATTCATGCTCCTAACAAGGATATGAACACTTGGCATAGGATATATACTCATCCTCTATACAAATTCATGATGTCATCACCATATATTATAGGGACTTCATTAAAGATGTGAACCAAAAGCACACATACACATTACTTAGCATAAATGTATTGAAAATATGAACTTATAACCATTACACATCTCAACATCAATAAAAAAGATACTCAAACTAGACATATTATATGTTAATGTAATAATATTCATTATTAATCAAGTTTAAAAGATAGAGTATAGAGTTCATAGCATAATAAATGTCCAGTTCATACTACTTAATGATTTAGAGGCTCACATATGAGTCTGGGTACTTATAAATGAAGCCTTTATGTTGTCCATACTTCTCCTAAGTATAATGGATACCAAAACAATGTATATAAAGTAATTCAATTTTTGATAGATATCCACTATAAGTCAGCATCTTTGTCACTTACTTCAGCTAGTTTAGGCTCCTTAAATAACTTTTAGAAGCATCTTCTCTAGGGTGGAAGGTGCATGTTGAGTGTTGAGCTAGAGTTAGGAAATCATACATGTCACCTCCATAACCTTGAAAATTTTTCACTATAGTCATCATGTATTTCTAATCCTAGAAGATGTCCCAAAAATCTCAGAAATAGTTAGCCACCTGGTAGTTGGTCGAAGGTATGCGTGCACCCTCTAGCTAGTGCCAAAATGCCAAAAGACTTAACCACTATGTAATGTGATTTCTTCATGCTAATGTGGATGCCATTTTGTCATGAATCCTTTACTTAACAAAATAAGGGGCCTAAAAAGGCTATGGTTAGGTCTTCAAATTAAACTACACCATCCACTACAATCCCTCTAATGACTATTAGTTCAACCATGTAGGCTCCATTAACTAGTAGACCTTAGTTTATTTAGTTATTTTATATGTATTTTTTCATGTAAACTGATAATGTAGCTAAGACATGTAATAATTGATTGAATAGTTTTGTAAACATGCACACATTGTATGGATTTTTAAGAATGCATCTAGTTTCAAAAGACTCAATTTTGACTAAGTTTATACATGCATGAATAACTTTAATTATTTATAAATATAATTATAATTATCATTAAAATGTAATTTTAGACATTTTCATGGATTTTGAGGATGAGGTGACCTCTCTTCAAATTTATTTATATTTATAATCCTCTTATTTATATTTCAATACAAGAAGAAGTCTTTTGATTGTCACACAACTATGTTGATGTTATTCCATTTAATTTATATGTAATTAATTGTGTTTACTTTATTTGTTATTTGATCCAGTAATTTGAAGTGTGTAAAATTCTCTAATAATTAATTCTTATAATTGTTAGTGTATGATAATTGAATATGTGTAATATATATTAAATAATTAGCAAATGTTGTTGATTATATACAATTAGGTTGACTATTTTAAATTATTTAAGTGTGTAGATTTATTTTCCTTGATATATCTTTCTATTTGTGAGAAACAACTACCTTAGATACCTCTCTAATATAAATTATAATCTTTTACATAAGGGTGTGCAATAGTTACTCTAAACAAAAACAACTTTTAGCTGGAATCTTAGAGTTTACTATATAGATTCTTTCCCAGACTACCCTACTATGTTTTCATGTGTGTGTGAAATAAATAATAGATACAAACATTGGTATTAAGACACTTTTCCATAAAGAGACCATCTCGAAAGTAATCCCTTTTGAAATCATATATCCTTCTTTTTTGTCCTACCTTCCCTCTTTTTGAGTGTTTTTTAAGATCTACCTACTTTAACATAGATTTCATCCATCCAACTCAACTAAGTTTTAACTTTTTTTTATAGGTTTCACTCATCCATTCACACCTAATTAAAAACTTGCATGCTTAGCCTACTATTCCACCACCAGGGTCAATCAACCCATACCTGTAATTTATTCCCTAGAGTGAAGTGTACCTCTATTGAGATCTTAAAATGTTAGAGGTTACCTCATTAAATCCATGGTGTGCATACAACCTACATCAATGAATATTATATATGATATATGGACATATAAATGAAATTTTTTACACCTTGGGGATACCTTTATACATTGGGAGAATCAATGCACATTTACTAGGTTGTATTTGTTTTATCAAATTTGGGGAAACCTAGCAATATGTAGATTACCCTAAGTGACAAATTATGATAAAAAAGTAGGAATAATAATACTATAAATATCAATAATTCACTAATTTGAAACTTTATAAATTTTAAAACTTACTAAATAAGAAAAGTGCAATAGAAAACTATAACTTACCTAGAAAATAATGCTACAACATGAATCATAAGCTGAAACTGACAGAGTGGTTGGGTTTGGTTAATATGAAACTAGATTTACAATTGAAATAATCCCTAGATATCAACACCCTAATTTATATAGGATATGAGGGTTATCCTATCATATTGAGGCTAATATTGTCCAATAAGTAATAAACGTATTGGATTTTTGGGTTCTATTCACCTTCATTTGTATGTTATGTATTCCATGTGGATATTATGATCAACTATGGGGACCATTGTATGACTATTTTTCCTTCAAAACCTTAGCTCTTTGACATTTGAATACCAATACAAAATAAATGGGGTCAAAAAGGGTTGAATTATTGAATTTGGGTACAACATCAATGCCCCATGTGATAAATATTTCCTGTATACCAATACTCTAAAGAGGCATTAGATTTCATGCATTAGATTTCATGCAATTATCCCATGCTATAGTGGTTTGTGAATAACTAGTGTGAAATGTTACATGCTAGTGTGATTATTACCTTAACCATGACTTGTGACCTTGAATATGTATTTATAATTTATATTTGGGCTACTAAGGCTATATATAATCACAATTTATAGAAATAGGGAGTTTAATCTCATTGTGCAATTATAATTTGGGTGTTTTTTAGGGTGGAAGACTATTTTTATGTGTAAAATGGTTTAAAATGTGTTTATATAGTCAAATATTTGAATTCATTTTAATTAGGATTATTAGGGACATAGGCCAACATTTCCATAACTTTGAATTTGGAAAATTAGCCATTATTTGTTGAGATGATAAGAGAAGGGGATTGGACAACAAAGTGGGGCACTTCTATATAAAATAATGTTATTGTCAAATGGGGAAAGAAATGTTTCAAAGGGTATAAAAATGATAGGATGATGGTTGAGGTTGATAACATGATGGAAATTTACATTCTTGAGTCATTGATTAGCTTATAAGATGAATCCTCCACGTGTAAGGTGGTCAAAAGTGATCAAAAGGGCCTTATGATATGTCTAAAGTTAAGTGTGTAAATGAGTGGTAACAAGTACATTATTTTAGATTAAATGTTAATTTATGTGTATATATTTTCCTCCATTTTATTATATTAATGAAATAAATTGAAAGTGTCAAAATAAAAGGAAAAAAACATACCTAAACTTACCTATGAAGTGTAGTCTTGAATGTAGGCCACAACATTGAAATGTGATCCACATAACCCTAAAATGAAACATATGTAATATGTATGAAATGATAAATGCATCATGTCTATGAATTAATCCTAGATCAGATAAGATAGATCACACTTACACTTTTGATTGGGATACACATGTTAAGCACGATCATGACCAATATGGGGATCTACTAGACCTGATTAGGGGATCACTTGTATCACTTGTCATAACACATCATGTTAGGAAAGGTTATAAATCCTATAGTCTAACATAATAACACAAAAATCCTAATTGATTCCTAAGGTTTAAAATGTTCATTTTATTCTAATATCAATAAAGTAAAATATAATCTAGTGCACACCAAAGCTTATGGCACAAAGTGGGGGTTAGAAGAAATAAAATAAACAACTAAACTAAACATGTATTATAAGACATATACTCATGTCAATATATACAAAATATTAAATACATGGAGAGAAGAATATAAATGCATTATCTATCTTCTCTTACAAAGGAGAAATAAAGTTAGGAATACTTACCTTTGAAGATGAACCCACCGAGTCTTAATCTCTATATTGGCCAAGGTGCTTCATAAGATATTGTTATGGTATGTAAAGATAACCAAGATAAATAATCTCTAGGATACACAACCTATATAAGCATCCAAAAGACTTATCCATAAGACAAGATTCATATCTCCAAATAAAGTATGGAGCCGTAAGCTTTATTTCTCAAGTATAATGGTCAATAAGTAGATGTTCACTTATACTTATTCACTTATAATTCCTATCTTATTAAATGGTGGGAAATGACCTTGTATATATAGGAAGATATTTCTATAAATACTCTTGGGAACATCAACTATATAGGATTGACCCAGTCAACCCAGTGTGTTTTTAGGGACATTTTACTATGTTTGTGTTAGGTCAACCGAAAGGCTAACAAACCAAGAAATTTAAGAATACCCCTAAACTATATTGAGTTGACTTAGTATAATTGATAGTAAAAAAGGATGCTAAGGATATAAAAGGAGGAATGGAAAGAAGAAAATAATATAATGGGTAAGATAGATAATAATAATCTTAAGGTAAATAGTTTTAGGAGATAAGTATGTAGATGGCAAGTGGCAAAAGGGACAATAATCTTACAAATCATGAATGGTTACCCAAACCTTTCCTAGTGCACCCCTTAAGGAATAAACTTAGAGAAATTGAGATGTGATGGGTTATTAGAAGATACAAAGTGTCATTAATCAATATAAGTTTGAAAATATTATGTGTATACATATGACCCACTCAAAGCACATCACGTGTCACATAAGTGCAACACGAGATGGTGCTTTGAGATAAAACATGATAACACACAAAACCAATGATAATTAAAGTTTAGTAAGTGGAAAATAAGATAAATGAAAGGACTAAATTGAAAAACACATACCTTTAACTTACCTTAGTGATGTAGATAAAGAAGTAGACTGTAAGAGATGTGACGGTGTCCAATGTAGAGAACACTAGATGAAACTATAGAAGTTAGTGAAAAAATAGCCAAAAATCAAAAAATTTAGAAACTAAGAATATGAAAGTGGAAAATAATCTCTAAATCATCATTAATCTAACACATTTTATGGTTTTAAAAATGGATAAGTATAAACAAAGATAGAATCAAAATAAGGAATTTGCAAGATAATAATTAAAAGATTTGCATTTTGAAAAAGTGTTTTAAAATAAGGGAAAAGACAAGTCATTTTTTATTTTTACTTTTGAGAGAAGAGAAAAAGAACTGTGGAGAGAAAACAAGCTAGGATGGTGAGGAGACAACATTCTAGATAGGGAGAGGCTCTAGAGGTAGTAGCAGGTGCACTACAGGTATGCAACTAAGAATCTCAAACTAGTTTTTGAAATTTGTATTGAATTAAATGAATTCTTAGTAATTTTAAATTTTAATAATTTATACATTTCATAATTAATAAAAATCATATTCTAGGGGTATCAAATAGGAAGACAAGAAATGGGTTTGAAGGATTTAGGCAATAAACAAGAAGATTACACTTTTTGGGAAATACAAGGGGTCAGCAAGCAAAGGGCACTAGATCAACCCAATCAACCTATTAGTATGGAAAATAGGTAGAATCCATAGTGTTTACCTAGTAGGTATGGGTTGACCCTATATATTTTATAAGTTGAAGGCCTAATTTGGAGTTGTCAGGTGGTCTTAAAGGTCCATAATGGAAACTCAATATGAGGAAGAGGAAGATAAGGGAGTTGAATCGAATTTTTTAGTTAGCTAAGCAAAAAGATAGGAAAAATTTGGTCAAACTAGTTTGACTAAAGAGCTAAAAAGAGACATAAAAGCATGCAAAAGGATGAAAGAGGGCTATAATTGCCCAAAATAACCAAGGTCAAGAAAGACCAAGAAGGATAAAATTAAGATAAAATGAATAAAATAAGGTAATTTAGGCTTGTTTTTAATTTACAAAAGTAAAAAGAATGTATTTTGACTATACATGACATGGAGGAACTAATACATCTTTTGTTGTTTCTTGGGTGTAGGGATGATAGATATTTTGGTGACTTATGGATGTGGCATGGTTAGCAGATTTGTTAGATAGGTTGTCAAATGGAGATAGGGATAGAATAAGATCCATAAGCCTAGGTAGGATAGTACAGATGTGATATATCCCCCTTAGTTTTGAATTTTTAGTCATGTTCCTTGGTTATTTGGAATGACTAACTAACACTTTTATATGGGAGGTGGATGGGAATATAGTAGAGGTGGATATCATATTGGGGGATGTCCATGCCATCTTGAGGCTACATATAATAGGAGCATAAGTGACCGTAGGGATACCAAATAGTCTAGAAGAGAGGAGAGCCTTAGCCATGTGGGCTGAAATCTCAAAGATGATATTACCAAGTACGAGGGTGAGTATGTTTGATCCCTATATGTCATAGATTTTGGATATCTAGAAGGCTATGATAGGCCTTTTGATATAGTGGCCGTTATGCCACAAGTTATATGGTAAGGTACCACTATTTGTGGTAGCCTTGAGTAGGATGATATTGGAGGGTTGAGTTATATACGACCTAGGCTTGGTCATCTGGGTCCAACTAGTATATGATATGTATGAGATGCTATTCAAAGAGAAGAGGACCATGGGATAGATCATATTATTGATAACTTGGATCTATGAGAGACTTCCTATGTATTGATTGACTGGGTTGCCCCATGTGGTTGATGATAGGTTACCTCAAGTGCATAAATGGATGGAAGACCAGGTAGCATAAGCCATGCCCCACATGATAGTACTATAGTTTGTGAGATGTGTAGACCTCATGTGGAAACCATACAAGCACATAATATCTACATGGGTTAGTTGGGACATAGTTATACTAGTGATAAAGAGGACATAGGTGATTGGACACTACTTCTAGTAGAGAGAGCCATATTTGGTTATCCAAATACAAGGATATATGGGCCTACCTCATCTATTAACATGGATACTGATGCTTGATTAGTGGGCTTCGGATATGAGTGAACTATGGGGGAGGAGAGGATTGGTGCCACTAGTAGTGAGGTTGACACTGAGGCCATGTCAAGAGAAACCATAGATTGGCCAAGCACAATGAGGAGATAAGTAGGAAGATAGGGATACATAGGTAGAAATACCATATGCACCACTAATATCTCCACATCAAGATGATTAGTGGCCACTAAGGACATGACATCAATGGAGGTAGGAGGTAGAGGAGAGAGTGGAGATAATTACCATCCTAGATAGGTGAGCTAGAGGAGATTATAAAGAGACCACTTAGATGTAGTCTGAGACTAACACAAGCCATGATAATTAGGTTTGAGATGAGGAGGTAGCCTATATAGGAGGTGCTAAGAGGCATGCAGATAGGGAGACTATGATAGGTAGTCATGTAGATGGAAAGACCATAGTAGTTGAGACACATAAAGGTAATAAAAGATGGTTAATTTATTATTTAATTTTTGTTTAGATAGATAGATATTGGAATGATCTAAAATCCATCTTGTGTGGTTTTGTAGGTGTAGGTGATGATGAGGAGGAAAGATGGGGTCCCTAGTGAGGGGAGCACTCCATGACATCCTAGATGAGTCTCTGTAGCCATATGAACCCACAACACTAGAGGATCTGAGTACACCATCTACCCCAACTCAGGTGAGTTGGTTTAGATTAGATAGAAAGCTATAGAGGAAGATACAAGCACAAAGAGAGAGGATGTAGTCACCATTAATGATGGGTACGAGGAATCTATAGGCATGGTAATCCCTAGAAAATAATTGGACTACACATCTAGCTATAATAACATAAATGATAAAGATCTAGACCCAACTGATGGAGTCATAGATGTGGGTAGCATACCTATAGGGACAAATCGAGGGATTGAGATCTTGAATGACCTCTTTATAGTGTACCATTAATAGGAGTCAAACTAAGGCCTCAATAGGAAACATGGCTAGGCCACAAGATAGATAAGATGGGACCCAACCATATATCTAAGGCATTATACATGGTTATATTTATTGTATAAAACTCATGATATATATAGATAATTTTGGCATTTTGGTGTTGGATGTGTATGTTGACATCATGGTTGATTATGGTTATTTATTATGGTTGAGGTTGTGGATGCTTAGGATATATTTCTTTCTAGCAAATGTATTTATATTTATTATATATGCTATATGAAATATATGATATGTGGTTTCCTTTTTAGCATTATGAAAAACACATGCATGGTTAAAAACAAATAGGCAAAAAGGACTTGGAAAAATATAATCAATCAAGAAAATGTACTACACACTTTTTCGAGATTGGAATTTTGTAATAACAAGAAATGACTAAGTATAAAGAACCAAGAAAAGGAAAAACAAGATGGTAAAAAGGAATTTGTGTTTAAACCAATCTAAAATATTTTCACACCAAATTAAAATAAGTAAAATTATACTGATATCACATTGGGAAGTATGACAAATAGAGTAATAAAATGGAAGGTATGAAAAAGGGCACAAATGGTAATAAAAAAAATTAATTAATAAAATCAATCATAGTAAATCATGTTGGGAAGTATGAAAGAATTTTTTTTTTGTAAAATATTGGTCTTAAATTAATCACACTAATTCAAGCTAGGAAGTATGAAAAATTCAAGAAAAATAGTTGAAATATTACATATGCTGAAAAAATAATAAAATAAAAGGTGAAATAAAAATGAAGTAAGCATAAAACATACTAATAAAAGATGGGAAGCATGTAAAATGACATGTACCTTCATAATCAATCTAATCTTATCTAAAATTTGACACATGTAATTTAGATGGTGACTTGGGTATTGGAAAATTTTGTGAGGAGGGTTAGGTACTATCCATTGTCTTACACTGCAATTCATAAAGAGAACACCATTGGGGTGGAATAAACAAGAAAATTAGGTAATCAAGGATGTGAGTAATAGGAAGCAAAATATGGTAATTTGTGAGGATGGTCATGTCCTATCTATGGTCTTATAAAGTAACTCACAAATGAAATCCCAAGGGTAGTGATCAGTACACCAAAAAATAAATTTCTTAAGAGGAAATATAAGGTAAATAAGGAATGAAAAAGGGAGTGTAAAAATAAAGACTTAGGCATCTTATGAGAAGACCTTAGGAGAAAATAATCATACTAAGGACATGAGAAGACACTCAGTGACTAGTGCTCATCTATGTAAAAAAATAACCTTTTTGATATAGACAAAAAAAATTATAGGTAAATAGGTGTGTTACTAAAATCAATTCATGAAGGTAAATTGGTATAGGAAAATTAAAAATGGACCTACCTTCCCATGATTTTTTCCCCACTCTTTAGGACCCCTTAGAGAGTCATCAATCTACTATGAAGATTGGGGTACTTACGCGAGAAAGTAGGTAGCACTAAAATATTTTTTTATTCTGCTCTTCAAATCTTCTGGCCTACTACACCCCAAAGGACCTCAGGTCTACCATGAGGCCAACTATGGAGTTTGAGATTTGACTAGAATAAGATGTGTTTTGAATCATGTCTTTTAGTGTGATTTGACTTTTAATAATATTTTTGACTTTTTATATCATTGCCTTTTATTAAATTATTTGGATTTTAACTTTATTTTGAAGGATTTTTAAGATTCCTCCTCCATATGGATTTGGAATGACCAATCATAAGATAGATAGTGATACACATGAAATGATTTATAAGCTAAGGCTAAAGTAAGCTAAGTAACCAAAGAAAAAAACTAACTAGGACACTTAGGCTTGAAAATAAACTAGCATGTGATCTCAAGTCTTAATCATGTATATGTTTAGTTTGTGGAAAAAGGAAGAATGGGAATAACATATCTAAAGTGGATTGATAAAAGGAGATAGTAATGAGATCAATTGTTTTCTAATTGATCACATGGTAAAAGGAGATAATAACCAAGGGGAACATGGTATGTATAACCAAATTACCATGACAAATTATCTGTGAAAAATAAGTATAATAAAGTAAAATAATCATAAAGATAAAAGAAGAGAGTTTTGAGAAAAACTATAGGAAAAAGGGAAGGGAAAAAATAATAAAGAAAAGATAATCACATGGAAAATATAAAAGATAAGCAAGATATAGCACAAGTAAGAAATCATGATAGAAGATAAGAAGAAATTTGACATAGTGTCAAATGATATAATATATAGAAATGAGATTGGATTACACATCAAATCCAAATATAAATGTGAAATAACTATACATGTGCTCATAAATACTCGTAAATCTATCTGCACACATTATCCAATACATTGGATAAGTCTCTATGAAGACGTAATCAAACTAATGATAAGGGTTCATCAATATTCAATGAATATAAGGAAAATAAGTCTTTTTAATTCTCATCAACTAAAAAATTAGGAATTCTCAAAGTATCATGTTTAGGAGGAAAATTAGGCAAAGGTTGGTCAAGAGAATGCGTGAAAATAGGATCTACAGGAGAAGAAGGAATCACTAATGGAGAAGGATCCATAGGTGAAGAACTCATTGGTGGAGAAGGATCTATAGGTGAGGGGAGGTCCACAGGTGAAGGAATCATAGGTAAAGGTAAAAAAGGTGGTGAAGGGACCATAGGAGGTGATGAAACCACTAGAAGTGGAGCCATAAGAGAAGAAGGAGGATCCTTCGTGTGGGAATGACCTATGGGAGGAGTAGTAGAAGGTCCAAGAATGGATATAAGGTGATCTTTGAGATTTTATTGCAATATGAGATAGTGATTAGTGTGATGGGTGTTTCATAGATGCCATAGATAATACACCTCACCATACTTAGGCAAATATTCAAGAATTACCTTTGAAGGAGGTATGGCTTTGTCTGATGATAGGGAAAAAGGATGCAAGGTATTAAGATATTATTTCAACTTGTGATAATGGGTGGAAGAATGGTTATTTATCACATGGAATTAATAGATATGTTTATGAGTGGGTTTAGTAGAAGCACTCATGAAAGGAGGTAAAATAGGATTAGAATAAGGTGGAGAATACTCATCAACCCATTTGGTGGGTAAAGGAGCCATCTTAGGCAAGAGAAGCAAACCATCACCAAGGGAAGGTGATGACGAGGAAGGAATGGAACTAGGTTCAATGGAAGGATAAATAGAATTAGAAGCAAGATTATGATAAATAATAGTAGGAGAAGGAATATAATAAATTATAATAGGCTTAAGAAGAGGCTCAACTATATTCGGCTCTACCGAGGGAGGGGCAGGAGAAATAGAGCGTCTAAGGAGGGTTTTACTAACCTTAAGGGTAAACCAATGATGAGAGTTAGGGAACCTAGAAAATTGGTAAGGCTTAGTTATATCATGATTCATGAGCACAGTCCTACATGTCTCCTCAAAAATTGGAGGTGTTGGTGCCATCTCTACCTATGATAAAGGGGGAAAATGCAAAAATTAAGAATTATAAGCAAAGAAAAATTATGAGATGCATGAAAAGACTCAAGTAAAGAATAAAAATAAATTATAATATTAAAATCACAAGCTTGTATAAGGTAGCCTAAAAATGGATCATCTAAATAATATCCATCATCATAATCTAGGGTGTGAAGATCAATTACACAGGTAGGGATAACCTTGTCATCTAGTGAAGCATGGTAAATAGAATGCCTAGTCTTGGTCAAGATTATGAGAATGTCATCACAAGGAAGCTATAAGATGAGATGAGGTAAGAGATCAGAATTGGTGATCTTTAAGTTAATCTCATAAATATCATCATCATCAAAATCTAAAATATTAGAAGGAATGTTACCAATGAGCTTGGGATGCCCATTATAACTGAAGGTTGAATTAACAAGAAAGTTAAGATGTTGAGACTCACAAAATAGAACACTTAGTAAAGGGTCAAGAGTAATAATATTAAAGACACCATGACCTTTGAATTATTCAAAATTCTAAGGGTTAGTGTCACCTTGAATCCTATAAATTTCTCCATCATGAGGGAATTTAATGCATTAGTAAGTGGAAGAAGTAATAGCTCTCATGCGGTGAGTCCATAGCCTACCAAACAAGATGTTATACAAAAAGGGGAATTTAAAGATCATCACCTTCACATGTATGGTTATAGGTGGAATGGTAATGAGAATCCACACACAACCTAAAGGGGGCATTTGCCTTTGATCATATCCTTGTCATGTGATGTGTGTAGACTTGAGATTGCGTTCTAAGTACCCAAGATTCTTAATGGATTCAAGAGAAGTGACATAAGTGATGAAACCCTCATAAATAAATGCATGCTTGACTTGGATATCACTGATTTGTATTTTAATGAATAAAGGAGGATCATTCACACAAAGTAGAATCTCATTGGGAATCATATAATCTATGGAAAATTTTAGGGAAAGATAAGTGTCTATAGTTTCATCAACAAGGATAGACATATCTTCACATTGTTTTAAAATACTATCTTCAAAATTGGATAAAGTTTCCTCCTATCCTATTAAGGGAGGATGAGGGACATTCATCTTGAGTAAGAGCTATATGAGGTAGTTTTGATGATGTGGAGAAGTCCTCATAATTTCAAGAAATGGAATTTGGGATGGGATATTAGTGAGTTATGCAATGGGATCCCACTCATAATATCCCATAAGAATGTTATTAGATAAAGGTGCATAATGGTTATGGAGTTCCTTGGAAGGAGGAGCCAAAGAGCATTGCAATTTTTTTTGGTAAGAAGAAGAATAAGGTGTAAGACAAGGTTATAAATCTTGTTGAGATGATGAAATAGTTGGTTTAAGTTGATTTTTAGAATTAGAAAAGTGTTAGTAGAAGTTTGATTATCATTAGCATTAGAAGATGATGGAAGAGTGGTAGAAATAGAATGGGATGTGTTATATAATGGAGAATCATAAATTAGATCATCAAAATTTATAAGATATTCTTTCCCCAGCTCATTTACATGAGTTGGAGAAGAATCCTAGATAACATGATATGTTTTATTGAGGAGTGTAGATAGGTTGAGAATCAATGAAAGCCACCACCCATCACAAACTAGTCATGCTAACCACATTTTCTTTATAATATGGCTCAATAAGACTTTCTATGTTATTGGTGGAAGGAGTGGGCTTGTTTTGAGTATCTTGAATCAGTTGATGATTAAGTAGAGAGAGGATCCTTATAGATAGCTAAATGAGTGTTTGCTTAATTCAAGGCTTGAGTTTTTTCATTTGATTTATAGTCCTTGAAAGCAATCTAATAGGCTTGTTGATGCTTATGGATAATAGAAGCATGATCAAAATTAGGTCCAAGAATAAAATCCATAGATAAATTATGAAGTTGTCTACATGTCTCATGAGAATGACCCCAACTAGTGTGAAACCATCAAAACTTGTTAGGATCATACCAAGATTTCATAGGATGAGTATGGTCAAGCTCTCATGGAAGAGGCCTAGGTATATTCTTAATAAATTAAAACAAAGATAAAGGTTTGTGAACATTGATGTTATTTGGTGAAGATAAATGAGGATTAGTATATTATTGAGAAGAAGGATCTCATTTCAAAGAAGGGTTAGGAATGACAGCTTGAAAATTGTGAATGGTGTCACAAGAATTAGTAACACCATAATTAGTGAGATTGAAATTTTTGCTCTTAATTAATAGATGAAGACCCATATAAGGTTAGGGTGGCTCAAATTGACACATTAAGAAATATTGTCATTTGGCTTGGTCAATAGCCTCCTCTAAGGTACATGGAGAGAGAGAGAGAGTGTAGATTTGATATTAAACTTTAGGAAAGAGAACATTTGTAAAGAGATGAAAAAGATTGTTGACAATCATGTTATGGTCACATTTATTTGACAAAGTCTTCCATATCTTAACAAAGGCTTGGGGATTTTCATTCTCATGTTGTTTTCAATTAATGAAATGGGTTAAAGTGGTTTTAGGAAGATCATTAGTTTGGAATTCTTGAACTAGATAATTTACTAAGTCCTCCAAACTAGAAATGGAATGAGCTCTAAGTGGATTATACCAATCTAAGATATCACCTATGAGGTTTTTTACTAAGATCTTGGTAGCAATAAAGGTGTTTATTTTAACCCAATCCTTGTAAATATTTCTAAATGTTTTAAGGTGAAGGGTAGGATTAGTTGACCCATTATAAGAAATAATAGGTGTTATACCTCCTATATCAATGATGGTAATTGTATTAGTAAGAGGTTCATTTTTTAGATGTTTAATGGTTTTATTGACTAAAATAGGTTGAGGAATGAGATTTCCTTGATAATATTAAAGAGGAGGAGAGGGAACATTTTAGTTATGTGTGCACCAAGCTATTAGTTGTAGATGAGATTGAATATGAAGGAGGTGGTTTTGCAATATCATCATTTGATTTATGTTATGAGCTTGAAAGGTATTCATTTGATTTATAATTTGTAAAAAAATTTGGTGTGTTTGATTAACATTGGAAGGATTGGAATTTTTATTTATGTTGGTATTAGTGACTTGGGTACCACTATTAGTGTTGATATGAGATTGAGAAGAATTGTTAGAATTTGAGGCACTAGTGGCAAAATTTGCTTGTGAAGTAAAAGATGGACTAGTGAATGGTTGAGAGGAAAAAACACTAAAAGCATTATTGCCTTGGGTATCAATAGATGAGCTAGTGTAAGGATTAAGTATGGTGGACCTTATGAGAGGCCCACTAGATTTAGAACCTACCATTTTAGTTGAGATACTAGGCATAGAGGTAGAAAAGGTTAGAGAAGAATAAGTCATGGCATAAGAAGGAATCAAAATTGAAGGAAGAGGTTGAGAACCAGAGAAAGTGCTGCCTCCAAATCTTATTGATAATATAGGAGTAGGTGAATGAGGCTCTTTGGTTTGACCACTAATCATGAGGTTATAAATGGTAGAAGGATCCTTTATTCAATGTTGAGGAAATTTAGAAATTAAGAAAAACATTTTGGGAGCATACTCTAACTTACATTGGTCTTATAATGAGAAAAGAGGATTATGCTATGAAGAGGTATGAGAAGATGTCCCATAGTTCATTTTTAAAGTGGGAGTATGAACATTATTAATATCCAAAAGAGGAATCCTACTCTATCTATGGGAGACCCTATTAGGATTGGTAAAGTTCATCATGTCTATTGATTGTGACTTAGTGTCATTGTCTAATAAAAAGTCCATGATGAAGGGAAAAGAAGAGATATGAGAAATCAAAGGTCCAAATAAGTGAATAAAATTATATATGGTTAACTTGGTCATTCTAGTATAGAAATAGTGACTGTAAAACTTTACAAGGTTGATTGGGTCGATCCAGTATAGTGTACAGAAGGTAGAAAAAGAACTGGATCAACTAGGTCAATCTAGTATAGAAAATAGGGAACTTAAGAAGCCTAAATAATAGATTAAAAAATTTAATAAGATAAATTTTCAAGTAATGAAAATTATTAAGTATTGAAAAGAAATAGATAGTCAATTAGATTAATGCTAGTCAATCCAAATAAAACACACAAATATAAAATCTTGCACCAACTCTAGCTAATGCAAGGTTTTGCACACATAATTGAGAAAAGATAAAGAAATAAAATTGAAAATTAAAGGTAACTAATTGGTCAACTTTATTATTTATTATATTATTAATATATGATTTTAAATGTGATTAGAAATTGGCTATAATCAAGGTACTAGATAATAATCTAAGGATGGTTTTAGGTAGTTTAGGCAAAAAGGGACTATAGTGGCAATGGTATAGGCTTGGTATTAGGGCCTACCCCCTCATTTGACACACCACTATGATAAGGGTGTCAGGTGTTTAGCTAGAATATACCATTAAACATGCTTTATACTTGACCAGAGCATCAAGTTCGCTTCCCCCTTGCTGATGAAATCCAATTAGGTTGGCCTACGATAGATAAGATGTTAAACTGCTTATTTATGTTTTATGATTTATTTATGTGTGCATAAAATAGAAATAGTGAAACTAAAATATTAATAGAAAATACCCTAATTAAACTATGTGAACTATTCTAAGTATGCAAGCAATAAAAATAGAAATGTGTGAGCTAATTACTAATAGATATGAAGTTAATTACAATTTTGAAACAAGGTATATTGTTGACACTATATGTAAAAAATATATAACAAGGTTGATAGGTTCAAAGCTATATTATGGAAGTAAAGTTTGAAAATAAACTGGGTTGGTAGTGTTGATCCATTTATTTTAGAGAGCACATAATACACAGAACTGGGTCAATAGTGTCAATCTATTAAATTGTGCAAGGGTAGTTTTAAAGACTAAAAATTGTGAAAGTAAAGACAAAAAAGAAATAAATATATAATTATTAAGGAACCTTGGTAGATTATAGATGTAATGAAATAAGATTGATGATGAAAAACCTTGAAGTATGCCTGAGAAACCTATAAACTGGGTTGATAGTATCGATCAAGCTGTATAAGAACCTATTGAAAAATTGTTGAAAATGTAGGGGTCAACTAGGTCAACCTAGTAGGCTGAACTAGGTGTTTAAAAGGATAGAAACTTGTACTTGGTTGATTGGATTGATCTAGTTGCCTATTCCTACAACCTGTGCATAGAGATAAAAAGCTAGGTCGACAAAACTGATCCAAAATGCTAAAATATATGATAAAAATGATGATGAAAATAATGAAATAAATGAATTAAAAGTGAACAAATCTTGCATGGGTTAGTTCACATTAGGTTCACTAGCTTGTATGCAATCATAAATGCATCATTTCTATGAATTAATCCTAGATCAAATAAGATATACCAAGAAGGGTTCCAAAGCTTATAATCTAACACAATCATACAACAACCGTAATGGTGTCCTAAGGTTTAAAACATTCACTTTATTCTAATATCAAGAAATTAAAAAAAATTCTAGTGTACACCAAATCTTATGGCACAAAATGGGGGTTAGAAGCAATAAAATAAATAACTAAATTAAACATGTATTAAAAGACATGTAGTCATGTCAATGTATACATAATCCTAAATATATAGAGATAAGAATACAAATGCATTATCTATCTATTCTTACAAAGGAGAAATAAAGTTAGGAATACTTACCTTTAAAGATGAACCCATAGAGCCTCAATCTCTCCCTTAGCCAAGGTGATTCACAACAAATTGTTGTGGTATGTAAGGATAACCAATATAAATCATCTCTAGGCTACACAACCTATCTAATCATCCAAAATACTTCCCCACAAGATAAGATCTGTATCTCTAAATAAATTATGGAACCCTAAGACTTATTCCTCAAGTATAATGGTCAATAAGTATATGTTTGATTATAATTATTCAATTATAATTCTTATCTTATGAAATGGTAGGAAATGTCCTTGTATATATAGGTGAATATTTCCCTAAATCCTTCTAGGAAATTTGGATACATAGGGTCAACCCAGTTAACCCAATATATTTTTAAGGACATTTTACTAGGTCTGTGTTAGGCCATCCAAAAGGATAACAAACCAAAAAAGTAAATAATACCCCTAAAATATACTATGTTAACCTAGTCAACCCAGTATAATTAATAATCAAAAGGTATGTTAAGTCAAGAAAAAGAGGAATGGAAAAAGGAAAAGACTAGAATAGGTAGGATTGAGAAGAATAAGATTAGGGTAAATGGTTTTAGTAGATAAATGTGTAGATGGAAAGTGGTAAAAGGGAAAATAATATTATGAATCAATAATAGTATGCCCACCCCCTTCCCAGTGCACCCTTTAAGACATGCACTCAGAGAGATTGAGACTTGACAGGTTCTTGTAAGAAACAAAAATATTATGTGTATACATAGTGTCAATCTTTACTTAATATGAATATCAAAAATAAAAAATACATTAGTTAATGACAAAGAGTTAATACACCTGATTGGGTACATGAACTATTATGTTTTCTTGGTGTAATACTAGTAACTATAGAGGGTAGGACCATTGGATATATCATTTACATTGAATAGCTTGGATTGGATTATGCATTATCCAATCCTTATCAATAGGGAAGTGTGCTTAAGAAATAAAAGTTTGCTTTAATCCTTCATCACATATTTAAATTAATGAGATAATTTATAATCCCTTTATGAATCCCAATAGATTATTCTAGTTCAAAACTAATATGAATACTAGTGTAAATAGTGAACTAATCACTAAAGATAGAATAAGGTTCAATTATAGTGTAAAATTGGCACTAAAATGTTATAAATATTGAGAATAATCTGGGTCTAGTGGATATAATCTAGATAATGACATGGATTTTCCATTCCATCTATGAATATAGTGTAAAAACTAAGTAATGAAGAAGCCATGTGCTACACACATAGCCCCAAACTAATATATGGTTTATGTATATTCTAAATATAAGTAAGAACAAATTTAATTCTAATCAAACCTATGGTTAACCTATAATAACATACCATGCATGATGCCCCCAAACTAAGCAAATTTGAGACAAAAATCAGTAATTCTAAAAATGAAGACTATAAAACCATTGCATACTATTATGCCTTTAAATTGAGATTTTGAAAGATAATGGAAATGCCTATTTTTAATGCAGTTGTATAATAGTGATGGAAAGGATAGGATATCAATGTTTTCTTATCTAATAAGGTTGTCTTGTCCAAAATCACTTTATATGCACATTTTATAGGACTAAAATTATTCAAACTATGTAATAACTACTAAATTCTATTGATGTGCTAATATGGGAGGTTTGCTCTCTAAGACAAACTTCTTTGAATGTTCCCTCTTTTGAGGTAATTATTGAGGATCCACAATAACTTAACTCAAAATAAAAGGTTATGTGATATATTTTTATGACAAAAATATGTAAATGTGAGTAAGACTAATAACATGGAGAACCATGGCCTCATCATAAAGATAAATTGAACATAATAGTAATGTGAGATGTATGTAAGAAAAAACATGCATAGCAAGCATGTCTAGATAGATGTGAGAATTTAAGCATGTAAATAAGTGATCATACTAGGTATGTAACATTAAATAAAACTAATTATGGAGGAATGTATGATATCCATCATGGTGTAAAATATAAGCAAAGAATAAAACAAGGTGTCATGGACGTGACACACACAATCAAAGAGTACACAAAAAATCACATAAAGCATGCAATATAAAGACAAGGGGCCACATACAAGGGACATGTTAAAATTTCACTATCTTGAATAAAACAAAACATAAGGACATGTTAAAATTTACTTACACACAAATAAGTAAGTAATTAAGGCTTAGAGACACATAAAATGACATGTTCAAATGTCCACATAGACATAGAATACATAGACAAAGGCATATTAAAATGTCCTCACACACATAGAAAATATAATGAAGGATTTAGAGACACATGTAAAAGACACAGTCAGATGTCCTTAATGGAAAAGAGGAAAAGCATACAAGACAAAAATCTAGGAAATCAACATGAAAAATATGTGATTAATCAACAAGAGCTAAGTTTTACCATGAGTAGATTCAGTAATTGAGATAACCAATAGTATACCAATATGTTAGTGAGTGATAAATATCAAAATATGTAATGATTTTTGAAGGAATAAGTCATGAGTAAGATAAGGTATCCAATGAAGGATCAAACCTATGTATAATATTCCCCTAGTGAGTTAGATGATGAATATACATGTTTTAGAAAGATTGTGTGGCCTAGAATAGTGTAGTAATAATATACACTAAATGGGACAATAAAAATGTGATGGAAACTAGATTAGGGTGATGTTATCCAATAGGGTGATCTTGTCCAATTGTAACTTTTGAATGTGTAACAGTTGTATTACCTTCAATTGAGTTTTAAAATTATGTTTTGTGGAATTTTTCATCACTCATGTACACTAGTGAAACATATATGATATAAAATTGGATAAAATAAGTATCAAATAACTATGCACAAATGAATTAATGTATGAAAAAGTACATATAAGCATGCATAGCTCATATTATTGGTATTTTCTAGTATATTTTACTATTTTTGTGTTTTTGAACATATATATAAACTAAGAAATAGAGAGAAGGATACTAAATGATGACTCATTTAAGATTATAAGCATAAATATATACTATATTAAAAAAATGAATGGTGATATCTAGTAAATTAAAAAGATCACACAACTATGTAGGTTATGTATCATTACAATATTCATATTTTTATAATTAGTACCATTAGGATCATACCATTATGTATTATTATAATCATCATGATATGGATTTAGAAATTGTGAAATGACACTCTTGTCTTATATTATATTTGGATATGTAAAACCAATTGCCCCATATTATGGTATTAAATATATTGATTTATATTTTACAATATGTATTATGTCACATGCCTCTACTATTATTCCATTACCTAAATGTATGTGTGTAGTCATTGAAGACATTATTTTATGCTTACTTCTTTTGATTTGAATAAATTATATTTTTTCTTGAAACTATGATCATATTAATTTATTTTTAAAATGTGTCATGGTTATCATCTGTACACCTTGTTTCCCCCATTTTCATCATTCATCGTCTTCCTAATTCAACATTATATTGTGACAAACTAGGGCATACATAAAATATCGTTGGATATGTTTTTGGCCCAACTATGTAAGGTAATTCAATGGATCAAGTAAATTATTTAGATAAATAACTCTTATTCAAATATTCCTTATAATATAAGAGAAATTTTAAGAGTTTCATGCTACATATATTCATTTCACAAGTGTTATTTATCACAATATTGGTGTATTTGTTTCCATCAATGAGGGGATTAAGAATTAAAATCTATATGAATGATGAACTCTTTTTAGTTGACACCTTTGAAACCATGCTTGTATCATTAGATTTTTTAGGCATTTCTTTATTTGGAAACTCTTTTGTTAAAAAATCTCTTTTAAAAATGTTTTTTTCCTTGTCTTGACTTTGATCTTGTAATTTATCTTATAATAAGTTCACTTTTTATTGTTATAACTTGTGATTTTAAGAATTATCCATTTATAATTTATCTTTTGCATCTTGCAACTTTTGTATGATTTACTGATCTAACTTATCTTTTTGAATTTTTATTGTTATAATTATGCCTTTTAAACCTTTTTTTGCTCTGATTTATTCTTTTGTAACCATTTTTGTACTAGTTTTGATTTTCTCACTTTTTCTACTTGCTCTTGTTCCACTTGGGTTGATTAAGTGATATGCCAATGATAATATCCCCACTCTCAATTACATTTTATATATTTTTTATTAAACATAAAATAATGATATTTTTATGCCCATTCATTCTATGATATGCATACTAATATTTGGATTTCCTTAAAGGATGTAGAGGAGGTAAATTGATCAACTTATTTTGAATCAGTTTCTTTGGGATCTCACTTAAACTCTTATTAGCATTTTGAATAATAATTTAATCACTTATTGTTTATGTATTATGTTTTAACTTACCAATTTTATATGAAGTCTTGTTAGGCACAACATTTATAAATGAATGTGTAAAGACATGATTAACATTAGCATGTTTTGGTTTTTTTGCACATGTGATCTGATTTTCTAATAATATGATATTTGCACTAAAAACTTCAGTTTGATTTTTTTCCTCTTCTATTAAATTTACCATAATCATGATTTTATTTTAGATAGATTCACAAGGAAAAACCTAGATACTTCAAACTAGGCATGCATACATACACCATCTAGAGATATGGGTGGTGGAGGGGGTTGAGGAGAGATAGGGTGGTTGCCTTATTTTTTCACTCTAGGATATGCTACCTTACCTCTTGGGATAGTGATAAAATGGAATTGGTTTGAGGGAAATTATCTATCATAACTTTTAGGGGTAGGTGGAGAAAAGGTTATTTGTTAGACATTTTAAATTTTGTAAAGACTTAAAGGAGAAAAAAGGAGGAAAAACATACAAATGCTAGAACACGCTCCAACATGATATGAGAATCAACATTTAAATTAAAACACTAAGAGGAAAAAAATCTATAAGGAAACCTTAATGGTGAGTTAAGGTTTATAAAGTAAGGAATGACTGATTTGAAAATTAGGAAAATTGAGATTTGAAACCCTAATGGAAGAGAAAAAATATAAGGAAACCCTAAACTAGGGTTTTGAATACAATTTTGACAAGATATAGGTTCACCAATATTTTTTTTATCAATTTTTTTAAAAACTAACAATATATATATATATATATATATATATATATATATATATATATATATATATATATATATAACCCTAAGTGAGAAAATACTATGTAAAACAGGGAAAATACTACTACAAATATCAATCATTCATTGATTTGAAACTTATTAAGTATGTAAATTTAGTAAATAAGGAAAGATAAATATAAAAATATAACTTTTCTATAAAATAGTGATGTGATATGATTCAAAACCTAAAACTAGTAGAGTGTTTAGGTTTGGTGACTATGAAACTAGATCTATAGCTGAAATGAGCCTTGTATGAAAACACCCTAATATGGAGAGGAGAGGGGGGAACACTTATCCTCTATGAGGCTGGTCCTATCAAATAGATATTAAATATTTAGGATTTATGGGTTATGTTCACCTTTATGTGAGTGTTTTGTGTTTTGTGTATGAGCTTTCAATCAGATGTAAGGACCATTGTATGACTATTCTTCCTTCAAAACCCTAGATCCTTGACATGTGAAGACCTATAAAAAATTAATGGGAGAAAAATGGGTCAAAATTTATATTATTCATGACGTCAAAACCTAATTTACTAATACTTTTTACATACTAATAATTTGAATAGGGATCAAACTTCATGTAGTTCTCTGATGCTACAATGGTGTGTGAATGACCAGTGCAAATTTTTAGATGTTGGTACAATACTGGTGTGATTAAATGCCTTAACCATGTCTTGTTTCTTCAGAGATTTATGTAAACTTTAGCTCAATTATATTATTGTTGTATGTAAATTTGGATAAATATGGAATTTGTTCTCAATATGCAATTATAATTCTAGTGATTTCTAGTGTGGATGCTTCTTCTTATATGCAAAATGGTTTTGAATGTGTTTATATAGTCATATATTTGAAATTAATTTGAATTAGTAATATTAGGGACATAGTTTGACCTTTACATAACTTTTAATTTTTTAAATTAGTTATTATTTGGTGGAAGGAAAAGAGAGAGGGATTGGAAAACATAGCAAGACACTTATGCCTAATAGGGTGTTGTTATCTAATGAGATAAAACAATGGTGTTAAATGTCTAACATAGCTTGGATTATGTTTGAGGTTGATAACATGATGGATAGGTGCATTCCAGGGTCATTAATTATCTTATAATATTGATTCTTCCATGTGCAAGGTGGTCAAAAGTGATGAAAAGTGGCCTAGGATAGGTCTAGACCTAAGTGTGTAAAAGAGTCATCAAAAGTGAATTATTTTAGTTAAATATTAATTTATGTGTCTACATTATCTTTATATAATGATCAATTATTCATATTATAATGTACACATGAATTTATATGATGTATACTTTTAGGTGATATTTCCTATGGAAATTATTTTCTTATATACTAGATGATGACATTGATTGATTTTGTGAACTAACATTCCTTGTTCCATACATGCTTGATGTTTACAATTATTACATCATGTGATCATTGATATGTGATATATTAAATATTTAATTAGTAATTTTATTATGTCTTATCATGTCATTCATCAATATGGTTAGAGGATTTTTTATTCCATGTTATTGTCATGTTGTTCATGCTAGGTTAGAGTGGAGTCATGTTTTGTGTCCTTGTGTGCTTCATGAGTATAGTTTTGTGTGTGAGTTCATGATTACATATGTTTTTTTATTCCAATTCCTTGACTTGGACTATGAATTTCTATTCTATGTGATTCCATGATTTATATCATGCATCTATTGTGATGCATATTATTGTGTGCCTTATTACTATATTTACTTGACATGACATTCATATGACCATTGCCTTGGATTACATGTTTCATACATGATTTAATGATAAAGTATTTATATGATGGCATATATTGTCATGTCTATATACATAATTTACATGATTAAAATTTTATATATAACACATGATGTGCATAAATTTCTCTTTGTGAATGAGTGATTCACACTCTTTATCCCTCACCTTCAAACGTGGGAATATATTGGGTTCATCTTAGAGATTCAAGCCATGATAGATAAATAGTTAATATTTTGGGTCAAATTATGTGATTTATATTGATTATTTTAGACAAATTAAGGCCTATGTAAGGCATATATGGGGTATTTTACATGATCATGAGGAATAATTGACATGACATTCTGAGATGAATTATATGGGTTAAATTCAGCAGCTTTAACATATTGAGTAAATTGAAAATAAAATTATGATGATCTATATCACGTTGAGGTATATATGGATTGAATATGGGGAATGAATATTATTCATGAAAATATGTTTTTATATTTATATTGAGGATTTTGAGGATCAATGGTACTATATAAGCACTTTGGATCTAAAATATGCCTTAAGTGGTTAATTCAAAGTTTCAATTTACATACAGACCTATTTCAGGTTATACCTTTATGAATCTATTTTGAGGTTATGTAAAAATAGTTATGATATTCATAGTGGTGTAGTTATCTATCTCTAATACTGATTGAGGTATTAATAATCCCCAACACATGGTTTTAGCTATTGCATCTCATTGGGGAAATCTGACCTATGGCACTATCTAAAAGAGTTCAAAAAGGTAAATGTTAATTTATGTACCCTCAAGTACATTCATTCCTTGAATTTCTTGTTTCAAAGAATTCAATGATCTAGACTATTTTATATTTTATATAATGAGTGGGCATTGATATATACATATTTTTTTAGGTTTGGAATGGATTAAGTAGTACATTTGGAATATACTTGTCAATATCAATTATGATTAATCACTAGTAATAATTTGTTTATTTTATCCTTTTAGTATATAGTTATCACAACTATACTAGAACGGTGAATTTTTAGACAAGAAAATTTGGTATTATACACATTTCAACATTAAATATTCCATAATTTGACATTCTTGGACTTATGTGTAGATATTTGACTCTTGTTCACACTTTCCATTATCTACCTACCCACTTGTCTTAAACAACCCAATTCACCATCACATATATTCAGGATCACCTTAACCTATACAAGAATGCTCCATAATCCTAAGCAAACTATCACCATATACTAGATCACTATTTTTTCCTATCTTGATAGTTCTACTAATTTTCAAATGCTTGAAGTTTTCCATAAGTGTCAACCTCTATCAATAGTGTTCAAGAAGCAAAAATAGATACTTTTTAAAATTGGAATTCCTCTATTAGGTTAGCCTAGAGATGTTTCATATGTTGGCCATAAAATTAAATATCAATTAGTCATTTATATATAAATAAAGCCTAAGGTCATACTTATCTAGAATTCATATTGATAAATCCATTGATACTATATTGAGAAATTATCAAATAATCATACACATCTAAAAACCCATCAAATTAGTATCCCTAAAACCAAGTTTGAATATAAATGTAAGGTTAAATTTTCATGTTGTCAAGTGTTAAAAGCTAAACATTCCATTGAATCTAGCATAATCATGATGGTTCTCAAAAAAATATGTGGGAAACATATGTGATGTTTGATCCCTTTTCAAATTATTATAATGCAATAATTTAGACAATGCTAAGTCACTTAGTAGGGAGTGGTTCTGGATAATCAACCCTTCTTTCTAAACCATTTTTCAAATTCAATATTGTGTCAAAAGTATAAGTAGTTTTTCAAGTAAATAAGAAGTAAATAAAGTATCAATGCATGGGACTAAGGGAAAATATTATAAAATATTTATCTATGGGTTCATGTAATGTGAACTGAGGTGGCATATACGTGCATATCCAATTGTGAAAGTACCAATAGATCCTAGACATTGCTAGTCACTATAAGGGTCTCATATATTTCAACACCATCCACACATATTGTAAGGTCTTGCTTCCTAATCTAAGTAGTTATAGATATAATACAAAATAATTTAAGAGAATGTGGCAAAGGTAGTGAGTAGTATAAATTATAAAACTAGCTAAGTGCATATATTCTCCCTTTTTTGGTCAATTATAAATTTAGTGAGTGCAATATCAATCTCTCTATTACATTCAAATTTGTATGGTTAATTATTTATTTTACATAATCTTAATTTTAATTATTTTATCTTATCTTATATATATATATATATATATATATATATATATATATATTGGTTTAATAAAAAAATAATTTAAAAACAAACACATGTATAAGTATAAGAAATAAATGTGGTTTGAGCCCTCTTTGGAGTATTGGGATGTATGAAACACTTAACCATTCATTGGGAAATTGTTTAGGTTAGTCCAATGCAAAGTTTAACCCCTCTTTAAAGGAATCTTATGTTCAATCAAACACAACTAGGGTTTAGATGAAAGATAAAAACCATGTATTATCACATGCGATAAAAAAGTGTGCACACAAAGAAACATATTTTAGGTGTAGGTGTAAAGATATTAGAAGTTGTACACTCCTACTATATGTAGAGACACTATTGGTAAACCTTAATAATTCCAACTATTTTTTTGGTAGTATCTATGTAGGTTTTTAATCCTAAATTTAGGTCCAAGTAACCAACAAAACACATACAAAGTATTTTTAGATCCTGTGACATATTTTGTGAGTAAAATATAGTTATAATAAACTAAGTATATCATACTTATGTTATCTTTTCATTTATTAATCAAATACTTGAAATATATATAATAACCTTTTGATTTAAATTATTTAATTTATTTTAATTATTTATATAATATAAATTAGTGCATAATTTCCCTTATTTTATATCTCTTAGGTGCACAAATAAGCAATTTTTTTATGAATCCAATTTTATATTTGAATACAAAAACCCTAGGAATCCTTTTACTTTAGGGTGTCAATTGTTTAAGGTTTTATATTTATCCCTTATTAAGGCTTATTATTAAGTCCTTTCTTCTATTACAGTTTCAATTTTTGTCTCATACAACCTTTATAAACCTAATATGGCTAAAATGTAAGATACCAATGATGTGAATACTTCTTATTTTGATATACATAGAGATAACATCATATAAGATAATAATGATTTTGATGATGTAGATTGGATTGAGCTTACATTTTTAGATAAATCCACATATGATTGAAGCATTGTTGTATGTAAAGAGGCATGAAAAAAAATCTAAGGAAACAACATTTGAGGCACCATACTGATCTACCTTCTAGAGGCTCACATCTTATATTAGGTTTTTAGATTATCATTCCTACAACTTCTAGTCATTTTTCTATACCTATGGTTACACAAGTGATTCCTCTACCTAGTATACCTAATATGGTGGAACCACAATTTACTACCCACATATATATGACTATTCCTATAAAAATAATCTCTCTTATGAAACTCAAAGGCCTACAAATCATGTGACACTAGATATTCCTAATATATCTACTATGGCTACCAATTCTAATATACAAATACTGATACAAAAAAATTATCTTCAATTTAAGGTTTCTAAAATACCACAATGTTCTATTAGATTAGGCCATAAAACAAAATCTCAAGTAGTTTTACATAACTGTTGAGCCTAAAAATTTTCTAACTATCCCATACCTATAGGATTCCTTGAATCTAATACTACACCATTTGATGGTAAATGTGATTTATTAAAACATATTAGAACCTTACTTACACCATGCTTAAATTATTTCAATAATTATAATTTAATAGAAAAATGTTTTCTTAAGACCCTTAAGGACTATGTATTGTGATGATTTTATAATCTTCCTATTCAATGAGTACACACTTTCAATCCTTTGGCTGACCAGTTCTTTGTTCATTTTTATATTAACATTAACAAGAAGGTTTCCTATTATCAAATACCACATCTCAAAAAATGACATAATGATCCCATTAGTGATTATGTATTGTGATATAAGACCTCCCTTTTAAAAATGACAAATCTTATGGATGACATGGAACTGCAATATATTTTGAATCAAATCCTACTTTTAGATATCCATGATTATATTATGTTTAAAAAATTTAAATATTTTGATGACATATGCCATATGGTCAAGGATTTTGAAGTCAAGCTTATATCCATGAATAAATTAAAATATGGGAAAAAACTTCCAAAATATTCTAATATCAAGTTTCAAAGCAAATTACCTTTAAAAACTAATATTATTCATGCTAAGAATGAGGATTAAAAAAATAGCGTGGTTTCAAAGCCTAATAATAGTATTTTACTTTATGTTCTTCAATGAAGATAATTTAAATGACTATTAGAACTACATCATAAGGTGTTTGGAAAAGTTAATTGAGTGAAACTTCATATTTATTCATCTACTTATGAAGATTAACATGATAAAGATAGAAACTAAGAATTTTCATATCAATACATATTGTGAATGACATAGATGCACATGAAATTTAACATATAGATGATTTAGTTTATGACATAATATCCAAGACCTAATTAAGAGTAACATTATTGAGATTAATGACAATAACACACCTGCTAGTGTTTTAGATGCATAACCTAATAAAAATGTTAAAATGTTTTGTAATCCATTTCCTAAATATGGGGAATTTTTAGGTACATATGACTTACAATGTGAATCCTCTTATATCATCTTATTCTCCTAAGTCCAAGGAGGCTCATCTATAGATGTAATCATTGGTTTACTTAAAAATATGTAAGTATAATGACCTATGATTAAATTTGATGACCATGAAATTATTGATGATTATTCTATTAATCCACCTTTATTAATAATTTATTTCACTTATTCATATCCTATATAGATCATTATGGTGGATAATGGCTTAAGTGAAGAAATATGCAGTATGACATCAATTACTAGTCTTGAGTACACACAACTTGATTAGTATAATATATACAACAAAGGTTTCAATGGAAAATGTCAAAATGATCTTAGTGTAATTATGTTACCACTTATTATAGGGCCTAAAAATATCCCTACTTGGTCCCTAGTTTTTCCAACACTTATGCATTTGACATGCTATTAGGAAAACCATGGATATATATGATACATGTAATCCCATATTTTTTACATCAATGCTTGAAGTATATCCATACTAAAAAAGTGGTTATAGTTTTGGGCATTCTATATGAGTACCCTATGTAGTTCAAAACATTTCTTCATGTGATTACACACCAACCTATTAAACAATATGCATAGCTTATGCCTCCACAAATAATATAAAATACATTACAATGACAATTGATTGATATTCCTCAATGATTGATTCTTCAACATTATCTACATAAATGGCCTATTCATGTTTAACATACATTAATTAGTTTGTTGTGTCTTATTATATTATTATAATAGTCTTGTGAGTATGGTCCACAAATAACATTGATGCATTCTCTGACATATAATAGAGTCCACATGTTACTCTAAATACTATATCTACATAGTACATACATGATTATTTTGAATATATTGATAAATTATGATATTCCATAGTTTATGACCATTTTTAAAATTTTATATAAATATAAATGCTAATCCTTGCCCATGGAATTTTATGTTTGCACTAATCAATATATGACATACCAATCACTATAAAAGTTACACTTGAGCATCAAAGAGATGGCATCAGATATTATCCTGGATATAGTTTATTGTATGTATTCTTCTTTATTATTTTCTTTAGCACGCTATTCTAAATAAATTATTTATTAATCCATTCTTCTATTTTGACATTGACTTTTAAATATGCTTTTTATTTCATCATTATTATATCCCTTGGTATTGAATTTTTTATTATGTTTTAGCATACCTTTCCTTTTGATTTATTATCTACATTAGCATGTGTTTACACACCCTTTATAATAATATAATATTATAATATATTACTTAAGTAATGTTATACCTCAATGTGGCATACCACATATCCATATTGATTATCTATGCTTGATTTTGTCATGGCACATGCTGAGATTACATGATCACGTATATTCTATGCCTACACATATTATGACATTCTATTGATGTTTCTAAATGTACCACTAGTGCCCTTAGTGTTCAAAGAACACTTCTCATTTTATAATTTAGAAAATTCAGAGCATGAGTTGCAGGTTCTTACAATCTGGTTGTTTGTGGTGAAATAACAATAGATCAAGATAATTTTTACATAATATTTATGTAATCTTGGTGGTTAGGAGACACCTTGGTCTATTATCTTGTGAATATTTGTTGATACTAAGGGAATTATGTTTCATCCCTATGATACAAACTAATATAAATGGATATTTATAATGTGGCTAAAACTAAAGCAATCATGGTGTAAAAAAAAGAACAAAGAAAAGGGTAGGGTAGAAAAGAAATAAGTGATTGACAATTTTGGTCCTGAACATTATGACAAAGTATTAATGGTAAATAAATATTCATTTAAAAAATATATAGTGTAACATATCCTAAACTCAAATCTCACTATATATTAGGAAAACTTTAGAGGAAAACTTTTAAGAATCACAAGTAAAAACCAGGTCTACTTTAAAGATTTACTACCATAATCAAATAACTATTGCACATCTAAATATAGACCAAAATGAAATGAATCAAAAACTAAGATCTTTCATCTAATTTAGCATAAACACAAATTAGAAACCCTGTGATTAAATAATGCTATTCAGAATTCAAAGATACTATTCAAATTCAAGACTTCTACTAACAATTGAGAGAAAAGCTACATTTAGCAATTAACACATCAAAATACACAATCCTTGTAGAATTACTTGATTCTATTAACTAGTTTGAGTATACAAAGTTTTTTAGAAATCTCTACCTTTTTACAATGGTGATACATGCCTTTATAGGAAGAATAGGTAGTATATTGATCAGCTACAAAATACAAGTGTACAAAGTTAGGGATAGTTGTCCTTACAAGCTTTACAATACATGTAGTTTTCCAAATCATACTGACTTAGAGGAAAATATTCTAGAAAACTAGAATATGAATTTATAATGGAATATTATATTATAAAATGCCACCTAATTTTTATTAGAATAGAATATTGTTCTAACTTATTGGTGGGGTCCCTATTTGTTTCTAGAGGAGGCTCATGGCCCTCTCATGTTTCTCATCAACTAGCTTGAGATCTATAGCACACATCATGATGAATTCCTCATCTTGGTCTACGAGCTCATCAAATTCTTGGTCATTTCTCACCAAGGCCTCCTTGATACTTCTAGCTTCATTGATTCTCTCACTTGCATTGAAGATCATATCCACTATCTTGTTATTATCTTGTCTAGACTAGCCTTTGCTTTTACCTTAGACTTCTTGAGTCACCAAAGTGGCTTTATGCTTTAAATCTTCATCATTGATGAGGCCAAGGGTACTAGGTTATGTAGGATTTACAATCATAGTGCCAAGAAGTTGCTTAATTCTACTAATGAGCCCTTTATCATCTTTTAAAAGCCTCATTACTATGGTATTCTAGGTACTCAAGCTTTGAACTTTATCAATGACAATACCCAAGATTGTGCCTAGGTGTCCCATACTTATGGTTCTAAACTTTAGGATCTACTTATTTGCTTGAATGTTGAGGTATTAGGCAATCTTATCTTTTAAGCCCTACCATTGGGTGACCAAGTCCTTGGCTAATGCATCTTGGTATTATAATGTACTTTACCTCATATTTATTGTCTTTAATGCCTCAAACATGTCATAGAATGACTCATCAAGAATATTAATCATGACATCTGGTAATGATAGGATTTCTTGAGTTCACAAGTTTTCCTTTTCCCTTTCAAAATTTTGGATCATTTGTTATAGTCCCTAGATTCTAGCCTTGGCTTGTTGTGAACGTGCTTGCACCAATATTTCCACATCTTCTTCATGTATTGTGGCTTCACCAAGCTATTCTCCTTCAACATGGGTCAAACCTATAAAAGGTTCCACCTTTAGAAAGGTGAATTATTCTATCCAAATCATGGCCATCTTGGTTTTTATCCTTTCTAAACCTATTATCTTTGGATTGAAATGAGTCAGGGTAATTGGTTATTTAAACTAGGGAGGCTCTATGAAATCCACTCCTAAGGTAGTAGATGCTCTCAGATCATCCATATTATTACTTTCTAATCTTTGGGAGACCGTGATTCTTCCCTCTTCTTGTTACTTCATTATATCTTTTATCTAGGGATTCACATCATTATGTACATCCACACCAACCTTCGTTATGTCCCATGAGTGGGAGAGAGATGGATATTTTGTAATATCCCATAGATGAACTAGTTAGGAATGGCTGGTCTATGGATTTAAAATTCATCAGTGAAGATATTGACCTCACTATTGGGATGAGTGAAGGTTAATCTAGGTTTCTTCCTTGGTTCTACCAAGACCAAGACCAATTCTGCCTTCCTCTTTTTATGGGAGGCCACTAGGAGAAGTTATTTCCTTGTATCTTCCTTGGGCTCCATTGAAGGGCCATCTTCTCCTCCTAAGCTATAGGACTCTAAAAGTTCCTTGAGATAACCCTAAAGGGTCTCTTCTAACTCCAAGGCTATCATGTCAATGTATTATATTGGAGAGGATAGTCTCTACTACTTAGTTGAAGGTAAGGTTCCTTCTCTAAGTATTTCTTCTAATATTACTTCTTTAACCTTTTCCTTTCCTTTTCCTTGATCATCTTGAGTTGGCTCAACCTACTATTGGGGTTGTTATGGTTGTTCTACTTTAAGTTGCTCTTGAGTTATTCCAAATGGCCTAGGTAGTAGATGATACTACAAGGGGTGCATTTTCCATGTTTCCCTAGATGACTTGTTGTCTCTGACTAGTCTATGATCTAGCTTGATGTTGTGACCCTAGTCTCTAGCCAATACTTCCCCATAGTTATTATCTCTTATGTATATGGCGTTATGGACACATAATTGGTGTACATACTCAAGCTTGAGATTCTTATCCTTTATATGATCCCCCACCTTGTTCCTTAGATCCCACATTTTAAGTTCATATAGCTAAAATTGAAATGAATTCCTATGTGTGACCATAATCTCCACCTGTTTCCACTATTTATTTAAGGTTTTCTCAATTTTCACGGTGAAGGAATCAAGAATACCTTTCCTATTTTCTTTATAAGATTTGTCAATGCTAAGGATGAGTTGGAAGGCAATCTCCTGCTCAACAAGCTTATTTGGGACATACACTAGTAGTCTATAGGGTTGTGACATGACTTCTTCTATCCTAATAACTATGAAATCAAGATAATACCATACATCCCATACCATTTCAACCTATCTCTTAATGATGGGGTGGATCTTAGGCATTAGAACACCTGTGATGTATTCAACTATTGTTAGGAAAACACAATCATAGATAAACCACATGTGATTCTAATACTTGAAGATGTGCAGCTTGGAGAGTGGTGTGAGATAGTTATCCTACCCTCCGGGGACAAATTCTTAATTCTAAGGAAGGTGATGGAAGTGAGAATATAATCAAGGAGGTACGACATCATGAAAAATTATTTAGAGGTCCTTTTATTGATGGTAATGAATTGCTTGGCCAAGAATATGCTGATCAAATCTCTAATTGGAGGGGTAAAATTTTATTCTACCAAGAAGCGTACATATGAGACCCAAACCTTATTTACATATCTGGTTGAAGGGGAACCCAAATATCTATTCAACAAGGTCATAATCACCCTAATGCCATATTTAAATTGAATGATAGGGATTTTGCCATCAAGAGTTCTAAAGATGTGAGGCCCTTGATGGCTCTAGGGTATTAGGATAGAGTCCAAGTCATGGCTATTGGTCTATTCTCTCATTTTTAGAAGGTCCACATGGGAAAGAGGGATATTTTATTACTTTTCAAAATAAATAGGGGAAATGTATGCCACCTCTTTTAATTTCCCCTCCCTAATAATCCATTCACCATCAATTTATAAAATCAACAAAAATGGGGGCAATGACATCAATGTAGTGCATTACCTCTGGTTTTACCATGGCATGGTGGAGTTTGACCATCTAGATTATAGCGAGGTCATTATAGCATCTATTAGTGGTGGCATTTATTTTCTCTTCCCTTAAGATGGGATGCAATTATTTATTCATAAATAAAATCTTAGACCAATTCCTAGTGACATGGATGCTCAATACTGTGAGGTCCAATTTTGTATCCTTGAACACCTAGCCCTCACTATCAATCATCAAATAAATCTCAACCTCTTCTTTTAATTATTGTCTACTAGCTACCATGGTATCTATTTCTTTATAATTATTCATGATATATTTTAGATGGTACTTTCAAAAGCTCTCTCATGCTTAGAAACACAATTTATCTATCTCTTGATTGAATTATAGAAAATTGGGTCCATTTGGGTTGCCTTTATTCAAGGTCTAAGGTCTAGAACTTTAATGGTAGATGATATCCAATCTTTGGCTTATACATGTTCTAGATTTGATTTGGATTTTTTTCCTTTATACATTTATGTTTTTGAGCCCATGAGATCTTTAGTTTTATCCTTTTCTACTTGTGTAGAGCTTATGTGGCATTGGTTTGGATATTTGATGAAATTTTTAATAAATTCCTTTTGAATACTAGCTATTGGTATTTTAAAATACGTCCTTCCTTTCACTCTATTGGATCAAAATCTTGGATTAGCATAAACTATTGATTTTAACTTAGGTCCTTATCTTTGATTGGTCTGTTGATCTTAAGCCCTATAGTTATGACACTCGACATGTTTATATATCTCCATCAAGCTTCAAATATTTTGGTTAGTCAATCATCGAATGGGTATCAACCACATGAAGAGCTTATGATCTTTTGAAAAGTCATCGTGTCACCTTCATCCCATTGGATCAAATATAGCAACAAGGTATGAACTGTAAGATATGAAAAATGCATGATTATTAATTTAGCTCATTATTAATGTTAAGGCTTAATATTAGGTTCCTTAGGCTAAGGTTTATTTCACATTTACTAAGTACTAGACAAACCTTAGGCTAGGGACTTAAACCTAAGTGGTGAAAAAATAGGGGCAAGGTATGAATATTATAGGCTAATTTTGCATTGTGTTTAATAACACCATGAAAACATTAGGCCAAAATATCTATGTCATGTACCATGAACCATGATCAAAGTAGGTTCACCATGAGATGATGATTTACAAGTATTTATAAGGTGAGTTCATGATTTGAGGTTCATTATTCAAATTATAATGTGAGTCTCAAGGCATAGACTTAGGCTTGGTATATATCATTACTTTGCAAGTGTAAGCCTTCTATTACAAACATAATTTGAGCATTTTCCTTAGCTTGTAGGGTCATTTCCAAATTAAAATAGGATTTTGGGATATCATTTAAACCCTTAAGTAAGATATTTCATTGGTTTAAAATTGGTGATCTCACAGCTATCAAATACGCTCTTGTTAGTGTCTGTTGAATGTCATACGAATGTCACATTTAAACCAATGAAAGTTTCATTTTAATGGACTTAAATTTGATGATCGTGTGGGCATCAAGTTTTGCCTTTCAGATATTTGGGTAATAGTCACATGAATGCTAATTTTAAGTTCATTAAAACCTTTATTTATAAATGTGAGGGTGCCACTTAACATTCCCACAGAGCTTCCCAGGGTCTCAGTGTTACTTCACTTCATTAGATCAAGTCCCATGATGAAGGGACAACCATTTATCATGATTCAAGATCTTGATTTTGATTGGATATGGTGTTCATTGGGTCCCTCTTCCTTTTAATCCTTGCATGTAATGGTGCTGCATTTCCATATTTTAGGCTCCCTATGGCCTTTTAACTTTTCAACTATGCTTCACTTCATTTGATCAAGTCTCATGATTAAGCATAAATCATCAGATCACCTAAGATGTATGTTGTTTAAGCCAAATTTCATGTCATACTCATACTATTAGATAAAATATAGTGATGAAGTGATAGCCTTAAGATCTTGTAAAATATGAGGAAGTTAACGTTAGGACCGTGGGACATAAAAAAGCTTAGGCTTAAGAAGCTAAGACTAAGGTCATAATTGTATTAATACATACATAATGGCCTTAGTATTAAAGTCTTAGGTTTAAATCGATAAATATTAAAAGGGACTCTACAAATTAATATTAGTTAGGTTATTAGGAACTTTTTGTGGAGACAAAGTAATTATTAAAGGGATTGAGTTTCTTGGTCGAATTGTGTTGAAAAACATGACTAAACTAGGAATATGTATTTCATACTTTAAGTCCCTAAATTGATTTTTTAAAATGTTTTCCCACAAATTTAGGCTCTTGCCTCTATTCAAATTTAAATGAAGGGTTTGTTAGGGTTTTATAACATAGACTCCCTAGAAGTACATGCCATGGAACCTTAAACTAAGAGCTTAGTGAACATTATTAGCATAGTTAGTCCATATTGAAACATAATTAAACCCTATAAGCTCTGCTTAAACAAAGTGTATGACCTTCAAAATTTTGCAATATACTTTGAAATGATAAAATTTCCATGCTTTATATTTAGCATTTCTCAAGGGTCTCAATTCAATCAAATGGGGGTATGTTGGTCCCAACACATTCAAACATTAACTATTTCCCACTAAGGGCATATGCCTATTATGAGTCATTTCACATATTTATTTGAGACAAGACTTTATTATAGAATTGATTCATATCACTTGTCTTGATGAGATTTATTTTATGTGCACACTGTGTTGACCTATGTTATTAATTATTTGAATCCCTCTTATTCTTATATTTTGTAAACTTTCCCCTAGCCTTGCTTCATTAACTGAGTGCTTATTTATATAAACATTTAAAAATTAAAAAAGGTCAAATATTTAAAAAAAAATAAACTATTAAAATATAATGGAAACATTAAGCTATTAAAAAATATAAAATAAGGATCTATGCTTGACTTGATTTAATGGCAAACATAGTTGCTTAATGATATTTATCATATACATGATGAGTTTCATATCTAATTTATATGCAAATTTTATTTAAAGAATACATGATTTGAATGCAATATATATAAGTTACATATGAGATACAAATGTATAAATGCATGACATTGATCATACCCATGGGAAACCTTTTTTATTTTTTGGTCAGGCTCATGTTAGGGGCATCTTCACAGATTTTTTGGGTTATAAATTTCCATGTTATTCCATTGATAATTTTGAGATACTTATTATATTTATACATGAATTACTCTTGTTATTTTCTTTTATAGTGTTATTCCCTATGGATTTTATGTTTTGATATACTAGATGATGACACTAAAAATGTATGTATACTAACACTGCTTGCTTTGTACTTACTTATTGCTGATAATAATGAATTTTATTGATCATAAATGTGTTATATATTTTATAGGTACAATGAATATGTATTTTCACATCATGTTTTAGCTGTGTAATAATATCCTCTAGTCCATGTCATGACCATGTCGTGTTCATGTCGTGTCATGTATTTGACACTTGTGTATTTTTCTAACCATGATGTGTGTTCTTATGATTTATTCACTATGATATTTTATGCATGTTCACATATTTTTTATATTAAACAAATTTAATGTTATTATGTGATTGGTGCCATGATTTCAATCACACATATTCTTATTTTGTGATATCTATTTACATCATGCATTTAATACTATTATTATTATTATTATTATTATTATTATTTCATGTTTCATTAATATATCTAACTAAATTTGATAATTGTTTCCAAATAAATTATAATGATCATATTTTATGTGTTATTAAAAAATAATTATCATTTCATGGGATTACATGTTTTATATGTGCTTACAATGATAATTTTTCCTATATTTACATATTCTATTTTGTTTTTATATGTACCTATAATTTTTATATGTAACACATAGTAAACATAACCTAGAGCTTTATTTTGAGATGAGTGATTCATAGGATTCATCCCTAATGTTAAAATGTGGGGTATAAATTGGGTTTGTTTCATATAATTAGGACATGTTATACATAACATTTCACATTCTGAGATAGATTATATGATTCAAATGGTCATATTGAGACTTATTCAAAATATTTCAAAGAATAATTGAGATACTCTATGATATTTCAAGACATATTTTAAAATTATCCATTAATTTTAGTAATAAATGGATCATATGGGTCATGGAATTTGTTTTTGTAGACACTTTTATATTTTTATATTGATTACTATGTCATCACTTTGGGTCTATATGTTTTTGCATGGGTTGATCCTTTTACATAAGAACTTGATTTGAGGTTTGGATTTTATATATGAACTTGATTTTGGTGTTCCATAAAAAGGTAATTTTTAAACTTAGGATAGTGTTTTTGAGGTTATTACAACACTAAAATTATAAAACTAACTCATCCAATTATAGTTGGCTAATTTACACTCATCAACTCATGGTTTCACTAGTTGCATCTCTTTGGGTCATTTTTACCCCATGATATTCTCTAATAGAATTCAATAAGTGAAAAATTGGTTCATGTACCATTAGGTTTATTCATTACTTATATTTTCAATTATAATATTATTTAATGATTTGAATTATTTCATATTTATTATTGTGATGGTACATTGATATATACATGTTTCTTGCATATTTTACATAGAAATAATAATAATTTTTTAATGTACATGTCAACACCAAGTGTGATAATTTTAAGTACCAAATTTATTTATTTTATCCTTTTAATTTATAATTTTCAACAATATACTAAATTGGGTAATCTGTAGACACATAAATTTGGTCTTTGACACTTTGGAAACATCACATTTAACACACTTTGACATATTTGGATAATTAAAATATATTTTAATATTGAGCACACTTTCCCTATATCATTTTACCATTTATGTTATTAGCCACCTATAGATTAAAAATATATTTATTTAAAAACAACTTGGTCTATATAGGAACACCTTCATAATCCTAGATAGAGTTTCTTTGTACCTCAGATACTTATTTTTCACTTACTGGATAGTATTTGTAAACCCAAATAGTGATAAATACCATAGGTGTATCCCTCTATTGGTAATTTACATAGGCCATGAATGTATATTTCTAAAATTAGTAAGTCTCCAAGGTTAGCCTACACATGTTTCATGAGTTAGTCATAGTGGGAAATTAATGAAGTGTTGCCTATAAATACAAATCACCCCTAAGGTTATTATTGACTTAAGTATCACTAGGTAAATATCTATAAATATATGAGAACATCACTCAAAGGTATATACACATTTTAAATATTTAATGAGAATACCTATCTATAGAGATAAATCTAAATACAAAAATTCAAAGTTACATGCCTTATATCAAAGGTTAAAAGATAACTTTACATACTATATTATTCAATATGTTTCACACACACATATAAGTGGGAGAAATACATGAATTTTAAGCCCTATTTAGACTAATGGAACATAATAAATTATCATCTATTAAGAGAGGAGTAGCTAGGGCTAGTTCATCCCAAAATAATAACCCCTTTTTAAGCATCTCATCGTCGAGTAAGTGTAATTTAGGTTTATATGAAAGAGATAAAAAATGTGTCATCATATAGGATCAAATAAGTTGACACATAATTTATTTTTTTAGGCATAGGTATATGGCTCCCAAAAATTTTAGACTCCCATTGTGTATAGGGGAACTTTAAATAAACCATAATAGTTCTAGTTGGCATAGGTGTTTGACTTTCTTAGTAACATCTAGGTAAGTTTTCATCCCTTATTTTAGGATTGAGCAATTGATGAATCACATTTGGAGAAATTATAAATCTTAATACATCATATATAATTAATATATACTTATAATTATTTAATTATATCATCTTTATCTCATCTTACCATTTTTTAATTATGTAGTTACAATATATATTAATACCTTTCAATTTAAATTATTGTATTTATTTCCATTATTTTATGTCTTAAATGTAAAATAAGTAAAAAAATCATTGTATTGGTCTTAGACATAATGAAAACATAAATTATGCCTTGAATATTAATTCCATTCATCTAAAAGAACCTATCCATACACATACCAATAATACCAATGGTAACCCTACATCTAGTGGTGCACCTACTAATCCAAAAATACAACAAGAACCTAATGACATGCAAAGGAAATTATCAAAAATATCTCAATCACCTAATAAGCCATTTCATTTCATATTTATACCTATTACACAACTCATTTTCTTCATAAGTATTGGATCATACCTTCCCCACAACATTTCACATGCCTAATTTTAAAACATTCAATGGAAATGGGGACCCATATTTGAACATTAAATATATTTTTTCATCTTGTATTTAATTCCACCAAAATGAATTTCTCATGACCACTTTTTTATAGTAGTTGTATAAGAAATTTTATAGTTTGGTTCTATTATTTACATAGATGATTCATGTTTATATTCCATGAATTAATTGAAATACTCTACTACATTTTTAATTCAATATAATTTAAAATGTATTTTTTTTCAAAAATTACCCAAGTCAAACAAGGACCTAATGAAATTATTTCTAAATATGTGCTAAATTATAAAACCATGATTACTAATATGTCACATAAACTATGTGAGAATTAAATTTAAAGTATATTCTCAAAAATGTTGCTTAAACCTCTTAAATACAATATTATATTTAATGCATATGATTGATTTGGGGACCATTTTCATGCATTTTTAAAAATTTAAGTTGAAAGTTTAGAAGCCAATACTCTAAATTAATAATCTACTATTCTTACTTCCAATACCTTTAAATATCAAGGGAAAATAACATTTAAACCTAATATTGATGATGCAACAATTTTTGAAGCTAATAATGAGGTCCAAACTCTAAAAATATTTTCACAAACACTTGATATGATCATATTTCTATCTCTTTAGAAAATTAAAAAAATTGAAACATTAAAAGACTTACATCAACAAGTGCTAAAGAAGTTACTTGAGTGTAATTGGATGACTTTTCTTGAACTAATTCAGATATATACAACTCAAGAAATCCTATAAAATATAACCCTAACATAGTTTGTGAACACCATCATGATATAGATATAAAACAAATAAGTTCATTAAGTTATGTCATAATATCCAAGACCTAATTTATAGTAATGCCATTATGATATATGCATATAACTTTAAATTTTAAAAATATGTATAAAATCTCAATGAATTATTGAAAGTATTTAAAAATCCATTTACAAATAACAACTCTCTAAAGTAGAATAGGGTGCATATAGAAACATCTATATGACATTCTAATATTTAGCCTAATCATAAAACTGATAACATTATTATCATGGTTTTAAGATATAAAAGGAAAACACAACATATTACAATTTATGACCATAAAATATCTAATTATCCATTAATAAATAGTTCTATATACATAGATGGCATTGTAAACTATAGTTATTCTATCATAAATGGAATTATAATTGATAAAAATTCTTGTGAAAATATTATTTCCATGTCATTCTTGTCTTATCAAGGTTATACTGAATGAAATTTAATTCAATCAATCAATGACATTTCCCAATTATGATGATCATAAACACACACCTTTAGGTGATATTAATATTACACTCATAATTGGTCCTTGAACATACCTAGTTTGGTTATATGTTATACCTAATAAGATATCACATAAGATATTAATTGGAAACCCTTATCTTAATGAAATTATAATGATACATTACATAATTTCATAAAATTTGTCCATAACAAAAAAGTGCACACCACACCTGGCTCACCCTATGAGAGGCTTTTTAAACCTTAGAGAAACAACTAACAAACCATGAAATTTAAAAATAATTTATCATACTATGATTCTAGTATTTCCTCCATCATCAAAGACATTCTATGAGGCACATACTATATTTGAGTCTATAAAATAACTATGCATCACATAATTTTTTATAGCTCCCATCCTTCTAGTTTTACGTCCAAAATACATATCACCTCACCATCCAAATTATAATATTAACTTGAATTAAAGATCAATTACTCTACCATGACATACTTTGACACAAACTACAATATATCCATGAGTTTATTATATATGTATATCCCTCCTATGGACAATTAAATATATTAAACATCTCACAAACATTTCCATGATACATTGAATTATGCATTTTATTATTGTAATTTAGATCCTGACATTATGTATTGAATCATTTGGTATCCTTTCTAGCCTACATCATATGATTTATTGACACATCATTGCTTTTTCAAAAACTTATTAGTATACATAGACTCATTTTCCTATGTTTCATGCCATATATGTGCCTTTATTTATAGGTATTATTTTCATTTTTTTTCTCATGATTTGACACATTAGAACTTGTTCTTATTTTTTCATTCACATTATTCTATCCACTTGATTTTTCTTTGATTTCTATGCTGCATTGGTTTGGTCCATCTGATTGTTAATCCAATTCTAATAACTTGCATAAGCTTCCTAGTGATGGCATCATATACACTGAGACCTTCCATCATATTATTTGAGAAATTTTTTAGGTTTCATGGAATCCTACTCATATTATTCCTCTCTTTTTATACCCCTGGGACCACCTATATGAGCCCTATTATAGCCTTTTACCTCAATTACTGATTGTCTAATCCTTACTATTCTTTTCTTATGTTGTATTTTGCCTCCTTATGTGGTCAAACACGTGATTTAAATTGATCATAAATTTATATATACATTTGTATATGGAAGCATCATACCCACATGAACTTTATTGATCATAATCAACATATATTTACCTATGTGGATATTGTACAAACTAAATATTTCTTATAGATTATATATATATATATATATATATATATATATATATATATATATATATATATATCCTAGGGTGGTATGGTATCCACATCAATCTCCTAAAGAATATTAATGACATATACTACATCTATGGAGTTGATCTCACCCTTGTGTCTCATGAACTTGCTATTATTATATAGATCCTAGTCCTACTTATGAATTCACACATGAATAGTGTTTACACATGATAAATCTATTGAAATATATTAATTATTTATTTATGTACACTAGGGGCCTTGTTTTTGTCCCATAAATACATATTCATCATCATCAAAGTAACATACCATCCATATATATGATTTGAACACATTGATATTATTTTGTGATTGAGAGAAACACTACATATGTGCCTTTTTTTACTACATTGATGGGTGCTTATGTCCTACACACTTTTTACAGATTGTCACATTATGAATATTATACTTTTTCTATACTTGACTAACAAATGGACCAACAAGGGGAAAACATATAAAACCTAATAATAATAATAATAATAATAATAATAATAATAATAATGATGATGATGATGATGATGATGATGATGATGATGATGATGATGATGATGATGATGATGATGATGATGATGATGATGATGATGATGATGATGATGATGATGATAAAAACATTTATTTATGCATGATTAAATATTTACCTATGATAGAGGTTTCCATTTCCTTGTTTTATGCACAGGATTTACATAATATTTTTTGATTGGGTGCTATGAAAATATGCATGTCCTATATGACTATGGATAATATAGATGCTTCATAACCATTATTTTACCATAATTTTGGGGGGATTATTATTAGTATCATGTATTAACTTTGGATCATCTCTATACAATAAATCATTATAGTGATGTCTTTATTAATATCCATTTATCACAGTGAACTATTTACATTGATTACATATCTTGATAGTACCTAGCTATCACATAATAGATAAATATCTACATTTTGATTGTTTTATGGGTTGAATTTAATATACTTTTTTAATCTATTCTTGTGTGTGCATGTGTATTATTATTGGTTCATACTAATAATAAGAGGTTCCTCTTATCATCTTGTCTCTTGATTCCCATCCTTGCATGTTGTCTCACTAAATTTTGTGTGGTCATGGGTGTGATTGATTATTATTATTTTATTATTTTATCCATTATTTCCATCATGCTTATTACTATATTATTATTATATCCATGATTTATATCATTCACATATACTATATTATGTTTTTGTGGTGCCTACATTTCCATGGTATGTACCATGCATACTACTTGTGTGTGTTGTCATTGATATATCTAGCCTAATTAAGGATAAATTTTGTGACATTTGAGATGTAATATTTGTTCCTTTATTTATTTTCATAAGGGATCATTGTACCCTCATATGTTTAAACTTATAGGCCATTGCCTTTCTTATGCTAGATTACACCACTACATGACATTTTATGTACAAAATAATTACTATTGAGGCATAACTATATGCTATTTTATCCCATACTATATAGATATTTGCATGTAGTGTCCATAATAGTTACATGTGTTTTATGAAAAACTTGTAATGATATAAATAATTTACATATTATAACATATGTCTTAGGATATTGATTCTTTGGATATATATATATATATATATATATATATATATATATATATATATCCTAACATATGATGTAATTAACATTTATTTTAAGATGAGTGATTGAAAAAATAGGTTCAAATCCATCACCTCAAAATGAGACAAACATACACCACAATCATTTTAGAGTAATTTATACTAGAATGAAATTCAAGCCTATTATGGTGTATGTTTGTCTCATTTTGAGGTGATGGATTTGAACCTATTTTTTCAATCACTCATCTTAAAATAAATGTTAATTACATCATATGTTAGGATATATATATATATATATATATATATATATATATATATATATATATATATATATATATATATATACACACACACACACACACACACACACACACACATATATATATATATGTATATATATATATATATATATATGTATATATATATATATATATATATGTATATATCCTAACATATGATGTAATTACCATTTATTTTAAGATGAGTGATTGAAAAAATAGGTTCAAATCCATCACCTCAAAATGAGACAAACATACACCATAATCATTTTAGAGTAATTTATACTAGAATGAAATTCAACCATGATTTTTTTCAAATTTATATAGGAGCAAATTTTGTTAATAAAAGGTTATTACCAATAGTAAAATTGTCTCTTAAAGATAAAATTTATCAAATTAATAAAAAATGGAATGGGTACTACAAATTCCTAGATGAGTGTTGGCTATGTTTTAGAACTTGTCAAAAATTTAGTGTTGTGATAATTGGGTAATATAAACCTTGAATTTTGTTTGATATATTTTAATGTTTTTCTAAATTTTATTACCATGATCATTGGTCACAAGAAACTCCCAAAGAAGTGTTGACTATGTTTCAAAGCTTGTCAAAATTTTAGCACCAAAATAATTTTATTGCAACCTCTGGGGAAAATTAAAATAGGCATATTTGTTCCTATATTCCATTTCAAAATTTTAAAAGTCCCTAGTTCATATTAAAATATTTACCATGATCAATATATAACATTGAATACTTTTTTAAATTTCCAAATTATTTCAAGTACACTATGAAAGTGAAGTGTGAATGGATACCTATCTCAATCTTACATCAAAAATCATTTACTATTCTCTAGGCAAGTGAAGATATGCATGCCAATTACTTATGTTAATATTTTGATGCACACATTCATTCACTCATTTACATATCCATGTAAAAGTGAGGGTATTATGTGTTATAATACCCTTATCATTAGTGTATTTCCCATAATTTATCATAATTAATGTACTTATGATTAATTTCCCCTTTTTGGATTTATGCTTACCCACACTGAGCTTCATGTCAACCATTCAATCTCAAAAACATCTCTAAAACTTATAAAAATATATCCATTACAAATCATAAGTTTAATATCAAAAAAAATCATTTTGTTTATTAAGACTAAATCCCTTATTCATATTTGGTCAAACCCATATGATATATGATTCTATCATACTCGAACTCATATGCTCAATGAGTCTACCTAGGACCATATTTTTACATCTTTCTACCTTTATTGTAATCAAAGTGCTTTAATATTTTATTATCATTACTCCTATAATTATCTTAAGTTCATATCTTGTCCTAGAATAACCTATTTATACAAATTCATACCAATTATTTTATAATTATAAAATTATAATATTAGAGAAGGTAAGGAATAAGATCCAATTCCTAATTCAAATTGAGCTTCATTGATTCATATCTTATAAAATTTCAATAGATTTGTCTACCTTGTCCTCTCATCACCCTATTGTACCAAATGAAGTTTTAGATTTGCATGTAGCTACATCATCACTTCTAGGTAAGATGATGCTCAAAGCATATGCTTGAGATATTCTATATACACTCACTCAAAAGTACATATAAGTTATATTCCATCATGAGATATAGGTAGTCTATAAATCCACATTGATGGTTTCCTAAATATATAACCCTTTATTTTTTATGAGTTTCAAACTAGTTCAAAGAGGAAGAAATAATAAAATTAGAGATTTTATCTAGCTAAAAAATAAAGTGGACATAAAAGTAAAAATAACATTAGATAATGAATCAATGAAAAAAGTGTAGATATAGAAAACCTACACATGTCAAACTAAATTATCATAGATAGACTTGACGCACAAATTTTCCCAATGACAAGTCTACCTAGGGAAAATTCATTGATTACAATCAAAACAAGTTTGCCTAGGTATCCTAGATCACATACAAAAATGGAATATAATTTTCATATTTTATATCTACATTTAGATTTATAAAATTAAATTAAGGTGTGATTATTCCAACTAATGTTCTCTTATTTTATTAAAATTATCATTTTTGTGCTATATTTGAGTTATGTTCTTTATTTATACACTGAAATAGATTTGATTTATCTATTTTACTATCATATTTTTTAGATCTATTCATTAAACTAATTCTTTTATCCAATTTTAATTAAAAATATAATTAGATTAAATAAATGTATAATCATAGTAAGATATCATCATTAAATACTATATAAAATATTTTTTTGTAATCATAGATAAATGTCATCATGAAATCAAGGGTGCTCATGTAATAATAACTTGACTAATATATTTTTTAGTTTATCATACATAAGGAAAAAATAATAATGATTTTCCCTTATAATGGAAATGTATAAACAATAAAATAAAAATCAATAGGAGGCTTCCATTGTATGGTCAATATATAAGTAATATAGGCACAAATAATAGTATGCTTCAATATGGACAATGTATAATTGATGTAAGCATAGAAGTATTTTAACTCATAAATTTCACTAAGTACATATCTGTGTAAGCATCATTAAATAAGGAGGCTTTTTAATTATTTTGTCATTAATACGATCTAAATATGATAAACTATGAATAGTAAAATTATGTAAAATAGGGAAATAATCGTAAAAAATTGGATGTGAAAGGATAAATTGATATTGCACTCACTAAATTTACAATTGAAAAAGTTAGAGAGGAGAGATGCACTAAGCTATTTTATATTATTTTTTTACTCACTATATTCATCATAATCCTTTAAATGTTGTATGTTTGCTCTCTAATTGCTCAAATAAGGAAACAAGAGATTAAAAACTTACAAGTATAATACTAAATTAGCTTAAACCCCTAAGACAACCAATATTGTCTAAGACTATCCATATAATCCTAGTTGAATGTGTAGGTTTATACCACCTCATATCATTATGCATGTAACCTTAAAATAATTATGTATGTGTACTCACCTTCAATATTGTGTGTTGATGTGTGATTTTCTTTTCATTATCTTGAAACCCTAATTTCACATTTAACACAAGATGGAATTTAAAGATGGGTTATAAACATGGGTTTAATAATACTAACTGCTCATCATTGAATGATCGATTGTTTCTTAAATTATAACATTAGAAAGAGGGATCAAATCACATGTAGTTATACAACCTAGATATGTGTGTGTGTGTGTGTGTGTGTGTGTGTGTGTGTGTGTGTGTGTGTGTGTGTGTGTGTGTGTGTGTGTGTGTGTGTGTGTGTGTGTGTGTGTGTGTGTGTGTGTGTGTGTGTGTGTGTGTGTGTGTGTGTGTGTGTGTGTGTGTGTGTGTGTGTGTGTATGCACCATCATGATTATGATAGAATGCAATGTAATGTTCTCACTTTCCCCACTTGAAAAAATGCAATTTTGAATTGCATTTGTATTAAAAATTAGATATATGGATATGCCTTTGAGGAGGTGTTAGATGTGTATGCATTTTTTATAATGTATAAAGAAAGTTCTAATTGACAACTCAAGTTTTTTAGGACTTGACTAGATGAGTGATACATGAATATGGTCTTAATATTAGTTTACATTTATAGATGAATGTTTGATATTTACTATTATAACTAATTGATAAAATGTGTCTGTGTTAAGCTAATGGAGATGTCACCATTTGAAAATTATCCATTAAGTGTTCATGAACATTATTGGTAAGGAAAAACACTTGCAACAAACTAAAACTATATAATTTTTTATCCTAGGAGAGAAAATAAATGACCTAAGATATGGTGACAAATTTATTATGATTATGGAGTGTTATTGTTTAGACTAGGGTGATCCTCAATATGTATTGTTAAATTAGTTTATCCAAGGTAATAATTGGATAAAATAATAGGTAATATTTTTCACAAGATTAAAATGTGTATGGAAATTCTAAGTACATCTAAGTGTGATAGAGTTTATGTTTCCAAGTGTACAATACAAATTTTATGTGTTTAAAATGCCCCCTTTTAGTCTAGTATTTAAAATTATACATTAAAAGGATAAAAGAAGAAATTGGGTACCTATGAATAATTTTACTTGATGTTGAGAGATATGCTCCAAATGACCCACTTTATCCATGTAAAACTGACAAGGAAACATTTATATATCAATGCTCACTCATGATATAAAATATGAAATTATCTAGTAATTATTTAAAATTGAAAAGTTAAGAAATAAACACACCTAAGCATATGCAAACCAGAATGGCCTTTATAGAACTCATTTGGAGAATTCCATGGGGTGATTATTCCCCAAGGAGATTCAATCGATAAAACTTTTATTTGAGGAGTATAAATTCCTCTACCCTAATTAGATAAGGAGAAGTGATATTATCTAAGTTCTGTATAAAACTCAACTACACTACTTAATATATCATCATAACTCTTTTTATAACCTTGATCAAGTTCTTATGAAAAGGTGAAACCCAAAAATAGGTTCATATGTCTACTTGGAACCTAGAAATATATTTTTATGTAGTTTTAAACTCCAAATCAACCATTTTAAATATATTTTATATCCAAAGGTCTTATGTAACACCATTGTTCCCCATAAATACATAACATATAAATATAATTTTTCACCAAAAACATTCATACCTAAAATATGATCCATATGTACCTCAAATTAATATAAATGGAATCATATATTTTTCATAGTATCATAGCCTATCTTTCAATATTCTCAATATGATAAATATGTTGAATCTAACCCAAATAATATGTCCTAGGATATCATAGAATATGCCAAATATTCCTCACAATCATGTAGAATAACCCACATATGCCTCAATATGTCTAGCCTATCCCATCTAAATCACATAAACTAACCTAAAGTAATAAATATGTTTTTTACAGAGACTAAATATCTAATTCAATCCAACTATATGCCCACCTTTTGATATGAGGGATAAATCTTGAAAATCACTCATCTCAAAAGATGATTTATGTGCACCATGTGTTAGATATAAAAATGTAATTATGTAAAGTATTTATACAAAAATGATAAGATATGTCATCATATAAATATTTGACAATTCAAGAATGTATGTAACATGTAATCCATGAAAATAGGAATATAATTATCATGTCAATTAGATATATCAATTAGGCACACATAATTAACATAATATATGAATCATAGAAATAATTGCATCACACACAATAGAAATATGCATGATATAAATCATTGCATCAAGATATAAAATATTAATATATGTAACCACATACATAAAATCATTATTGTGAAGCACATAAACTCTAACTTGAAATAAAAATGACATGGCCATGACATTAACTATAATATCCTTTGAAATAATTGGCACATGACATTAAAAGACACAATCAATGCACTCATTAAAAATGAAATATATTATAAATGAATGATCACATAATATAAGAATCATCAACACCAAGCATGCATGGATGAATAAATGTTAATCCAAATATTCAATAAATATCATCATCAAAATACCAAAAAACATTATCTATAGGAGATAATACTCTAGATTTTATAAAAAATAGAAAGTCATGTATAATAGTATAAAATGATAAATGGACCAATATATATATGCAAACTAATAAGTGTAAAAATATTCCTCAAGTTTATACATTCCCCCAACATATAAAGTTATCCCATGGGTTTAAATAATGTCACACATTTGTATTTCCATGTGGCACATACGACCTATATGTCTAATTCAGAACTAAAGGGGTAGATATAAAAATCTTGCATATAGTCTAGGTGAATGAGAACTAGGGATTGTATAATGGTGTCTTTGATAACCTAAAAAGCTTTCTTTAATTCAACATGTCATTCTACTTTCGTGTCCTATTTTAACATAGCATTCAAGGGTTTTACAATTTTAGTAAATCCATAAAAATACTTATGCACAAGTTAATTTCCCAAATAATTATTTTAGTTATTTCTTACTATTAGGTAAAATTACTTTAGAAATTACATCTACCCTTTTGGGGTGATATCAATACATTATTTTGAGACAATGTGATCGATAAAGTTACCTTTGATGACATTGAACACTCTCTTATTTAGGTTTAGGGAAATTCCATACCTTATGCATCTTTTGAATACTTTTTCCAAATCGAATATGTGATATAACCTATATTTTTAAAGCCTAGTTAGGACATCCATGTAGATTATTATGCATGTATTTATCAGTCCTTCAAAATCAAAGTTTATCTCTCTTTAGAAATTTTTTCCAGTGTTGATCAACCCAAAGGGCATTCATTTATAAAAAAGTGTGCTAAACTTGGTGGTGAAGGTGGTCTTGGCTTGGTCTTTAGAATTAACCAAGACCTAGTTGTACTTAGAAAATTCATCCAAAAATGACATCATTTGAGATCTACTTACATTTGGATTACTTCATCAAGGGAATGCAATGGGAAATTATCTTTGTCTAAGGATCAATTTAAGCTATGTAGGTATACACATATGAAAATTTATACATTTTTATTTCACACAATCACTAAGTTGGCCACCTATGTGGAGTGGTGAACCAACAAAATTATCACTATATAAATTCTTATGGACTTCCTTATGTGTTAAGGGCTCAATGATTGGGTTTGCTATCCTATGTCTTTACCTAAATGGTTTATAAATAGGTTTGAGGGGAATAGTGTGAGTGATCACTCTCATGTCAAAGACCTTAAGATATCCATAGGCCTAGGAAATTACATACTTATATCTTATTATTAATCTTCATAATTACTCTAATTCATAATCCATCTAGTCAGAACCTACATTGACCATTTGGGTTGTCTGCAGGGATGAGGTTAATGAGTCAGTAATTTTGTTCCTTGAATTTGGGATTTCTAACTTAGAAGGTAGGTCCAAATAATTTAATGATATTTCCAATAAGATCATTCCCTTTGGGATCCAATTCCCATGAATATTTAGTATCCCATCTTTATCTAGCTCATTCCTCAGGTTGTCTCTATCTTTTTCATCTATAACTTGGGTCTCAAATATTCCCTCATTACTAAGAAATTATATGATCTATTGTTCATCCTAAAACACATAAAAAAAATCATGTTATCAAGGATAGAGGGACATGAGATGAGTTCCACAAATAAATCTTGCAACTCAGTGTCATCCAGGGGAGTTAAGTTAGTTTTCATTGATGCTAGTGAGTTAGTGACTTAGTTTTATTTTTAAGGGATAGGGATGATATTAAATGTGTTAAACATATCAATTAGGTCCCAAGTCTTGTTCTTATACCTTATTAAGTATGTAAGCTTACATTTATTTATTTTTTATCTTGTTGACCACGAGCTTAGAGTTGTTAAATACTCTTAGTTTATTTGCCTTGTATTTAAATATAAATTAAAATTCTAGGATTAACACTTCATACTCCACTAGATTATTTGTGCAAGGAAATGAAAACCTATATGATGTTAAATGTTTCCTCCTTAGGGGGTATATAAGTAGAACACTAGACCCACTACCTTATTTAGAATGAAATTTGTCTATATAGAGAGACCATAGGCCAGACAAGTTTGGGTGATGGTTAGCTAGGTATCTGGGTAGTTTTGTGTATAGCATGTATATTACTTGGTCTGAAGATAATAGGTTTACCTTCTCATTAATGTCATTATACTTAGTTATCATGTGTTTCATGTGAGGTTATCTATCTACCTAGATTTTTTTGGCTAATACCCTCCACGGCAACAAAATATGGGATAAATTTGTGGTCATATACTCATTTAGGGATTTGGACCAATCTCTATTGAGGAACATGTCATAGGCTTTGGTAATATCCACAACTTAGATTTATATGAAGTGTTGAATCCTATGATCAAATTACAACTATATGTAGACATTGAGTAGTTATACTATCACTTTCAATTCATACTTATTGATCTATACCACTACCTTATCTGACATTATATGGACCAACCCAATCTTCTCACATATGCCTTATAACATTACATTGGTTGAGGATTCTTAATATACTAGTTAGTTATTTATATTTTTTATAAATAACCAAATGGTTAGGAGCAAATGGGGTACCTCCATATATTATTTTTTTGAATGAGCACATCAATGTGTGATAATCTTAGTTTTGGTTATGTTGGTGGGGTTGGATTTTAAATAAGGATTTTAGAAAGAAATTATGTTGCTAAGTGATTTGAGAAAGCTCATGAAGTTTGATGTTGGATTTGATCTTTTTCATGTCCTCCACTATGTTATAACCCCCTTTAATTTGGATTCATTGGGTCTCCATAATAGTATTAGGTTCTTAAGGTTTCAGAGGTGGGGGGTCATTCCTATCATTTTGGTTAGGTGGGGTTGCACCATTGTAAGAGGGAGTTGAGGCAGTAAGGGGTTGTCATAGTTTCCTATTATTGATTCCTTTGAAATTGTTGAAATTTTTTCACTTCACTAATACCCTCCTCTGACTCATTTTATTCTTAACTAGGGAAATCCATGGTCTCCAACACCATAATAGTGTAAGGGGATTTATCTATGTTGGATGATTCAAGGTGATTGGGGACCACCTCATATTCTTCCATTTCCTTCTATTTTATCTCAAAATTAAAAATAAACTCCATGTTATTTAGTTCTTCATGGGTCATCATGTTATGCACTCAACATTAGCTAGGTAAGGATATCTCAAATATGTTGATTTTGAGAAACCTATTAGGTGAGGGTTTTAGGTTATTATGAGGATGATTATAGTTCATGCTTGGTATTTGAAATGTGAAGTTTTTTTGGGAACTATAAACATTAGGTTTACTCACCTACCTTTGTATCTTAAGGAAATCATTACTAAGTTTTTGTATCATTCATTGAATGGCATCCAACTCTTTCTTTGTGGATTCTTGGGGTATAATTTGGGATTGTTAGTTGTTGCCAGTGTTACCTAGTGTGGTACCTAAAGAGTTATGTCATGGTCCCATGGGTTAATACAACCTAGTTGTTGGTTTGAAGTGGGTCGACCTAGTAGGATTAGATGTGCTACTATGAATGGTTGAAGCATTGGGGCATTACAATTTATATTAGGGAAGACACTCAACATGGGAATATATGGTAACACACTAGGACTAGGGGCCATCATCTATCCTTAGGGGTTTAATTGCCTATCTACTTTTATGGATACTATATAAGATAGGGATAGGCCTATTATTTTTGGTTTTATAATTAAAAAACATGGCCATCTAAGGGTATAAATTATTCTTATACATTTTGAGCACTAGTTAGGGGTTAGGTTGATAAATCATGATGACATAGTTGTATATATTTTTAAACGTAGCATTGAAGTTCATGATAGGCTCATTGGGATCCCACTTAATACAATAAAATTTATATTATAATACATTAAGGTATATCACATCCCAAAAATAGGTAAGTAATATAACACTAAAATGGTCCCAACTATGGATAGAGTATTCAGGGAGGTTGAGGAACCAATCATATGCTGAGTTCATCAATGTAAAGGGGAAAATCCTACACACTACATCTTCATGTTCTACATTAAATAGCCTCAAGATAGTTTTATAAGAAGTTATGTGATCTTCAAAAATATATCTCACATAAAGAGTGAAATGGGGAATACATTTGTTAGGGTTTATAGTTAAATCATGGACAACCCCCAGGATGTTAATGGTAAAGCTAGCTAACTAGGCCATCTTGGGATGTAAATTTGAAAGAGGTTGTGAGGAAAAGATAATTAGGATCATGATAGGTATAGGTTGGATGATATTGGGTTTTATATGGAAAATTAGGTGTAAATCACTAATCAATCATGGTAGGACCTAACCCTAGTGATAAGTGAACTAGTCTCTAGGATGTTTCATAGTCAAATAGTAGTTATAATGTTACTATCAACAAGCACAATTTAAAATAAACCAATTTTAAATACACAAACACATTTTACATTTTATTTAATTAATAAATTATTCTTAAAATAAAATCCTTCCTTCTAATACTAGTTATTATCTACTATAAAATCAGGGTCATGAAATATCCATTGAGATTGAGTATTCCCAAAGAGTAATATGGAAACAATGATGAAATTTTGTCCTCTATTTTAGGACTGATTTCAAATCAATCTAGGGTATGGTTGTGGGTATTTGAATTCACTATTTATTCTATATGAAATAGTCTCCAGGAGATATAACACCAACAATAAAAGTTCAATATGATATTCTTGAATAAGAGTCTAATTGTCTAGAGTTGTCATTAATGCTTTTTTATTGTGCTCTTTTATTTTATAAACACAAGGGGAAAGGGTAGTTTATTTAAACACAAAAGAGAGAGGGGAGAATAAGTTAGAAAATATAGCCTCTAAATTTATAAAAAAATCAATGCATCAACCACTGAACCAAGTGCCATTTACACAATTATACCACTACGGATTGAGTTTCAAAAAAAGTTCTACCTTCAATAATACATAATGGGAAGATTCTATGAAAATAGGGGAGTATGCCTTAATTATGAATCCTAACTAAATATAATTACTAGAAGTTTATATTAGATTACACATAAACCTCAAATGGTAAATTGTAGACTAGTACACAAATAAACAATACTGTGAAAAGATAAATGAAAGAGTTAACAAAGGGATTATAATAGCCAACCATATTATAACCATAAAATAAATTTGATGTAAATGTATTATTAATATTAATCTAGAATTAACAAACATTCTAAATAGGGATGAAAGATAACTTAAGAGACAAAACAAGCCTTTTTTCAAAAAACTACAATGGTATTCATTAAAAAAATAAGTGTCATTATAATAGTATTGGTCATGGCCAAATTTATAGTCCACAAAGATGAAGGAGAAAGGATTGAAATTTTGGCTTAAATCTAACAACACTTTCAATCAAAATTTATTTGACCCTTAAATTATAATACAACTTTGCTATTTATATATAAATATGGGATTTATCTATAAATAACATGAGATTCCCATCCTAGTCCATGATGACCACATCTGGTAGTTACAAAAATAATTCAAAATTAAAAACAAATTATTATACCAGACATAAAAAAATATACAAGGGACCACTCAATTGATATGTGATGATGACTGTGAAGATATAGATCCCAACTACTTTAATCTTGCATCCTTAGCTTCCATCATGGCTACCATAATGTTGAAATCTTAGTCTAGCTTGGCAAGGTTCATCATGGGTTCCTTAAATATTGCCTTGACCTGAGTCACCAGTATAAAGTACACTTAGAAGGGTTCCTCCTTGGACACTTAGACCTCAAACACATGGATTATACTTTATTTGTATTGTGTTGAAATATCAAGAACCACCATGGCTCCTTACTTGTTTACCTTGGTGACTTTATTCATCATCACCTAGTCAAAATTTTCCAGATTCTCCCTTGTATAGTAGGGTGTCATATGGTTAGAACAACATAGAGATATTGACCTCTATTACATAGGATAATATCATTTTATTTCCCTTTTCCAAGGTTCTTGTTATGATTTGAGATATATCCATCTAGTCCTTCATAGTCATTTTCATGTTTTATAGGTACATTTGATATAGCCCCAAGTCAAAGGTAGGCATTAATTTTAATTTCAAATACATATCTTTGTTGATTATCACCATTAGCTTCCTACATTTTTCATAAATCTCCATGATCCTTTCCATGTATGCTTGATTTATCTAGATGAACACATTATTCTCCACTACCTTCCCAAAAATTAAGAAGAGTAGTAATATAATGTCCCTAACCTATCCAATTATCCTAGTGAGGAAGGATATATGCACTTGGGATTTTAGTATTCAAACCTAACTTTATATATCCTTGAGGAGATTCTCCAACATGTCATGGGTTATCTAAAGAATGGATAATGTATCCTTAGATACCTCCTCCTCCCTAGTGGAAGTCCTCACCTTGGTTTGGGAAAACAAATCCTATTAGGTTTGATAAACCACTGGTTTCCCCTCTTAGAAATTTTTTTGCATTAGAGTCCTCTTCATGAATCTTGTGGCTCATATGAAACTCCATTAAAATTTTGATTCACCTTGGATTGTCATATCTGGTGCTTAAATACTTGGGACCATTCTCTAATATCTATGAGGTGTTATAGGGGTGGAAGATATGGTGGTGAAGGGTGAAGGATTAGGTAGAGGAGAGATGAGGAAATAGAATGGGCGAATGAGGAAAGTAATGAAGAGGAGGGGGCATGGGAGAAAAGGGAGGAAGGATAAAAGGGTAGACCATGGGAACATCTATGCTACTACTAATCTTATATCATGCCAACCTAAGGGGAAATGACTCTTGGGATAGGGGTGTTCAATAAAAGGGAAGAGATTGTCTAGCTAAATCCAAATCCTTGGGTGCCCATGGTAATTTAAAGAGGGGGTTAGGGAGCATGGTGGGGAGCCACCATGAATAGGGATAGAATAAATATGGAGAATAGTATAGGAGGATATACTAGAGAAAAAGGTTTTTAAATTAAATATTAAGGGTGAATCACCTTATGCTTCTTCTTAGGTCTCTTACCCAAGTCATCTTTAGAAGTTATGGTAGAATGACTAGAAGGAATACAAGGAGTCATAGGGGCCAAATATGGAGGTTTTTTAAGTACTAAAGGATGTGTTAGGATGACTAAATGGGGTGTTAGGACTATTATATCCACTAGAGATACACTAACTAATGTTTTAGTTATGCTCATTGACAAAGGTGTGCCTCTAGGTACTTGGACTTGAGATATACCAAATGGAGGTACCTAGGAGGTTTTATATTATGAAATGGATGGGGAAAAGGGAAATAAAGAGGTTAATATGCTCAGGAAGATCAAGGCCAAGGGTACCTAGGTGAGTAATGGAGTGGTGGAATAGGGAAGATAGGAGGCACCACTTGGGGAGCTTCTGGAAGGAGATCATAACTAAGTGGTGTGATGATAGGGAGTTATAAGGTAGGGTAAATGAGGGGAAGAACATGAAAAGTGATGGGAGTAAGGGGTGGAATTTTCATTGGTTCTTGTTGAGATCCTCATTCTACAATCACCTCTAGGTTATTGTTGACATAAAACCTTAGAGTATGTATAACCTAATTTTGAGGTGTTGATGGTTGAATTACTTATGGTTAGGATGCTTAACACTGAGTTAAGTGGGTCTAGATTGGTTAGGGTAAGGCTACCAATTTTGATAGAGGAGGTGGAGGTGGATTTAGGGTGTAAAGAATAATTAATTTTTGAGGAAGAGACAGATCTAGATCATAAAGACCAAGAATTTTTAGAGGAGGTGGAGCTATAACTAGGTAGTGAGGAGTGAGAGATCATAGAGGAGAAAGTGGTGGAATACCCTTAAAAATCCTCCTATAAATTATGGGTGGATTCAAGGTGACATCTTACACTAATGAAGAAAGTGCTAGAGGGGGCCAACTAGACCTTATTTCCCTTCTTATTATTTTGAGATATAACTTTGGCTATCACCTCCTTGTCAATAATAGTTTTTAGGTATAACTCATCATCATCCTTAGACTAGTGGCTGTAATTTATATTAACGCAATTCAAATACCTTTCTAGATTAGCCCAAATCATGCCCTTAGGTCCCAAATGCTAGAGGTTGGATCTCCCTAAAGTCAAGGAATCCCTCCTAATTGTCATTTTATAAAGGGGAGAGAATGCCTTGTAAAAATGGTGATGAAAGTAGATTCAAAGTGGTAGGCATGGATTTTATTGGCATCCTATGTAAAATTTAAAACACCTTCCCCTAGTTGTTACATTATTTCCTACTTTACTAGGAAATTCAAGATGAAGTATGGTAAGTAGAGGGGTTGATTGATAATGCCCATAACTTGAATCATGATGTCCTCATGGTAGTACTAATAGTCATTGATGGCTGTAATAGAGTCCCAAATTTCCTATGATAAATGAGGTAGTGAGTCCTCATTGATCATGTTGTACATCACTTGGTATAAGTTCTCATAGATGTCTTATTTATGGTTCTATTACTAGTGGGCATATAGCTTATAAAAGACTACATGGACCACCAAGCCCCATGGAATCCATGTAGGAAAAGTTGATGGCTTGAATAAGAGTTTCTTTTAGACCACAACTATGAGAAAACTCATCATGAATAAATTTCCCCTGCTTAGGAATCTACTATGGTATTGACCAACTTTAAGTTGATTATCCCTCCCATGTATCCAACCCTAAATCCATAAAGTCAAAACACCTTCCACTAGTTGGTACATGATTTCTTTCTCTACTAGTAAATTCAAGATGAAGTATGGTAAGTAGAGGGGTTTCTTGAGAATGCTCATGACTCAAATCATGGTGTCCTCATGCTATTACTAATAGTCACTGATGGTTGTAATGGAGTCACAAATTTCCTATGATAAATGAGGAATTAGGGCCTCATTTATCATATTATACACCACTTGGTATAAGTGCTCACATATGTCCTATATATTGTTCCAGTACTAGCAGCCATATAAATTATAAAAGACTACATAGACCACCTAGCCCCATGTAGGAAAATTTGATGGCTTGAATAAGAGTGTCTCATAGACCACATCTATGAGATAACTCATTATGAATAAATTTACTCTTTCTCAAAAATCTACTATGGAATTTACCAACTTTAATTTGATTATCCCTCACATGTATCAAACCCTAAAGCCATTGAGAATAATTTTGAAGAGGATCACCCATAATTCATTAATGTGGAGGTAGTCTAAGGCCCTAAACAATAAATTAAATAGAATCATACCCATATGGACCTCCCCCTAGAAGGTGTGGACTATGTATGTGTTGATATCCTCCTTGTTAACCCACTTGGCATCTATATTCTTAGAAAAATCCTATAGGACCACATAAATTTGGAATGTTTCAATCCAATTTTATACCATTATTACATCATATGAGATGGTGAAATTTGGGAGGGACTAATATACCTTGTAAGAATTATAGATATTTCAAGAATCTAGTATTGAGAGTTGGCTAAGAAAACCAAGTCATAGACTCCATGTTAAGCATGGGATTTACTGAGAGGGGGGGTGAATCACTATATCATAAATCTTAAACTTTCCCTTAATCAAATTCCACTTTAACATACATTCAAGATATGAAATAAAACTAAAATAATAAACACCACACAAGATAGAGAGAGACACTAGATTTAATGTAGAAAACTAATGTGGGAAAAACCATAGAGAACAATCTCAAGTATATGAATGAGAACCAACTCAAAATACAATATTTACAAGCACTAACTTGTAGGAGCACCAACCCCTTTGCTGAACACCAACACAATAACTATTTGTGAGCACCAAACCATAGGAGCACCAACCCATTTGCTGAGTACCAACACATTAATAATTCATGAGAACTAATCCACAAGAGCACTAACCCCTTTACTTAACACCAACACAATAACTCTTCATGAGAACTAACCCACAGGAGCACCAATCCCTTTTGTGTATACCACACAACTCTCTCAATGTTGTTATCTTAATAAATGATAGTTCATTACAATATCTCTTTCCTCTCTCACCTCTGCTATTATAAGATAGATATAACAAATACAAATCATACTCTTTTTCACACATTACAAATGGCTTCTCAAGCCTTTATTTATAGCTTTCCAAATGACCTTTGGCCTTCCCCCTTTGTGACCCTTCAATCCTTATGGAAAATGGCACCAAACTTGCATGACCCTTTATATCCTTACATTTGAAAAGTCATGTGGTGACCCTTCATAAGCAAAAACATCCTTTCCTCTTTTGTCTTTATCTTGGTGACTTTTTGTATTCCTCAAAGTGTCCCTTCATGAGAAATTTCACCCTTCCTCTTTTGTCTTCACTTGGTGACTATTGGAATTCCCCAAGATGACTCTTCATGGGAAAATGCATCCCATTCTTTTTTTGTCTTTACCCCATGACTCTTTGACTTCTCCATGGACCCTTATTTTGTCTTATATACAACCAAAAATATATTTGTTAATTTTAAAAAAATATTAACACACATTTTCCAAGATATAACTATTACAAACATAATTAAATGTAATGGGGCCTTTATCACCAATAATGCTAGACCTTTGACATCAATGAAAATATTTCCAACAATATCCCCCTTTGTCATTGATGGCAACCTCAATCTTGAAACTTCCACATCTTAAAACCTACATAGACTATCATTTGAAAACATACAATAACTACCCCTTACTTTAGTAACCTATACATGTTCCTTGTACCTATTTATATACCTATTTTTGCACCTATACTTGTACCTATTATTCTCCTCCTTTGACATCAATGGTAAAGGGCCTACCTAGAGCTAACACTTAGCTCCCACTCAACTAATGTTGAACTTCAATAGAAGGAAATAAAATAAATTACTCCCAACTCCTCCTATAGATCCTTAAATGTGTCCTTTGATCATGCCTTTGAGAAGATATCTGATAATACATATAAATCATTGCCTATCCTTTGAGCATCTGCAATCAAATCATTTGAAACTTTTCTTCTAATCTCACAAACTTATACATAAAACTTTAATGTGTATCCCTAATCACATATTTGACTTACACTCAATAGATTATGCTTAAGACCTTTTACATATAAAACATTCTTAGTCTTGGTTCTACCATTATCCAATCTCAAAGTACCTTTTCTAGCTATCTTGGTAGTGGTTTCATCTCCAAATTTCACTATGCCACAATTGATCTTCTTTAAAGTTATGAAGTTACTCTTGTCTCTTGTCATATGCCTCAAACATCCGCTATCAATAAACCATGGCTGATCTTCATTTCTTGCATGCAAACTTGTCTGAACCAACATAAAATATTCAGGTTGTTTCTTCTACCATGAACATGTCTGAACCTTTTTCTTGATGAATGAAGCCTTAAAACTTTGGTCCTTCTTGACTGACTCGAACACACTTTTGTAGTACCAAGCTATGTGTCTGAAGTTGTTACATTTGTAACATATTATGGCCTTTTCATCAAAGCTTGATAGAGGAGCAAAAGAGTTGTAGCTTCCGCTTGAATCTACATGACTTTCCTTCTCCTTATTTTTTAAACTGTTAGCTCTTTTTCAACATTCTAATTTCTTTTGACCATATCCATTTGAAACACTTTAAAACTTGTAAACACTGCATATACAAGAAACATTCTAATAGCCTCTAACCTTAACACTAGTGCAAAAGTTTCTTCAAAATCTATTCCCTCAAATGATATACAAATTAATCTTCCAACTCACCTTCTTGTCATGCAACATAAACAAGACCCAATAGCATTCACCATGCTTCAAATTTTCTTAAAAGTGTCTCCTTGAGCCTAGAAGAGACACCCCACACAAAGTGTCCTAGAAATAAATCTAAGAAGATTCCCACATCTCCTTTGTTTCTTCTTTGTATCTTTCTCTTAGAATCTATTTAATCATGTCTAACTTATTTAAATTACTAACATCATCATTTATGATGTTTTTCATCTTCTCAACTCATGAAACTATCTTATCTTGACAAGGCTCATGTTTAAATGTAACAAGAGATTTTTCACAGTCCTTCCTATCTAATTCTTTATCTACTATAACAAGTAATTTATTCTCACTCTTAAACTCAACCTAATCAACCTTTACTATTTTAGGTCTCCAAACTTGAATTTGGCTCTTCTCATATCTTCTAGGGGCTCTGTATCCTTTTACATACCTTGAAGATCTCTTTACTTTATTTGGACATAATTTAGCAATATGGCCAACCTTATGATAATAAAAGCAAACTACATTTCTCATACCTTATTCTTAAATGTGACTGAGATCTCCCTTTGACTAATTGCTTCTCCTCATATAATCTCGTTCCCTATGACCAACATGATGACAAACAAAAAAATGGCCATGAAAAGAATTTGAAAACTTGAAAGCATTAGGTTGCCTGATTAGCTTCTTTAATTTGCCTTTAAAACTTGCATCCTTCTTACCTTGGACTAATATTTCATGATCTTTCTCAACCTTGATTATGATCTTCTCATGATTATCCTTTAAATAACCTAACTCAACCTTCAACCGATTACACTCTTATTCTCTTGATTTCAAACTTGAATTTGCAACTTCTTGCTAATTCTTAAGATCTTGAATAAACATATTATCTTATTTTTCTTCTATAACCAACTTAGAATCCAAGATACACACTTATTCCTTAAGAGCCTCAACCACAGATTTCAGCTCTTGATTCTCCTTTAGTTGCTTGGCCATCTTGTGCTTTTCTAATCTACCTTCAAGCTGTAAAACTTTTTCAAAAAGGAACCTACTCTAATACCAATTGTTAAGAATGGGATATACTGAGAGGGGGCGTGAATCAGTATATCACAAATATTAAAATTTACCTTAATCAAATTCCACTTCAACATACATTTAAGATATGCAATAAAACTAAAATAATAAACACCATACAAGATAGAGAGAGACACCAAATTTAACGTGGAAACCCAATGTGGGAAAAAACATGGAGAACAATCTCAAGTATATGAATGAGCACCAACTTATAAGATCACCGTACCCTTTGATGAGCACCAACATAGTACCTTTTCATAAGCACCAACCCATAGGAGCACCAACCCCTTTACTGAGCACCAACATAGCAATAATTACTGATCACCAACCCACATGAGCACCAACCCCTTTGTTGAGCACCAAAATAGTAACTATTTGTGAGCACCAACCAACAAGAGCACCAACCCCTTTTATGTATACCACACAACTATCTCTCAATGTTACTATCTCAACAAATGATAGTTCATTACAATATCTATTTGCTTTCTCTCCTTTGCTCTTCTAAGCTAGATATAATAAATAAAAATCATACTCTTTCTCACACATTACAAATGGCTTCTCAAGCCTTTGTTTATAGCTTTCCAAATGACCTTTGGCCTTCCCCCTTTGTGACCCTTCAATCCTCATGGAAAATGGCACCAAACTTGGATGACCCTTTGTATCCTTGCATTTGAAAAGTCATGTGGTGACCCTTCATAAGCAAAAGTGTCATTTCCTCTTTTGTCCTTATCTTGCTGACTTTTCATATTCCTCAAAGTGTCCCTTCATGAGAAATTGTGCCCTTCCTCTTTTTTCTTCACTTGGTGACTCTTGGAATTCCCTAAGATGAATCTTCATGGGAAAATGTTTCCCATTCTTCTTTTGTCTTTAACCCATGACTCTTTGACTTCTCCATGGGCCCTTATTTTATCTTACATGTAACCAAAAATATATTTGTTAATATTAAATAAATATTAACACGCATTTTCCAAGATATAACTATTACAAACATCATTAAATGCAATGGGGCCTTTATCACGAATAATTCTAGACCTTTGACATCAATGAAAATATTTCCAACACTCCATTCTTCACTTAGATGATGATGATGATAAGTATGTTGTCAATAAATTTAGCATAAGGGAACATCTTAGATTTGGTCATGGCTCTATGAAGACCACATTTTTTATAAACTAGAAGGGTGTCTTCAAACTCAACCTATTTATCGTTATTAGAGCCTGATTCCTTAGGTACTTATTTGATAGTTTTGAAGAAGTCATTATGATGATTGAATTAGTTCAAGCCTTTTGAGAAAAGGGTATGCTTTTAATCATGTTTGGCCTTGGGGTTTGATGAGGATACATCCATTTCAATGAGGTGGAGGCCAATATAAAAGCATTAAGTAAAGGGGGAAAATGTAGAGGTATGCAACAAGAATAAAAAAGCAAGGATTTGATTTTATCTTGAGGGTATATAGTCAAAGCTATTAGTGATCTTTCCTTGGGATATTTTTAAAAATATACATGCATCCCCTATATTAATGGCATTTGGTGGTTCGCTTGTTATGGATTTAAATTTAGGTTTGTAGTTTGATCTCCTTTCATTATTTCCCAATCCAAATTTAAATTCAAATCTCATGATCCTTCATCACCACCCATATTTAGCAATGGTGATGTAGTTTTTTAAAATTATCTAATCAGGCACAAATTTTATTTCATTAATGCCCAATGTATGGTAGTCATGTGGTAACATCTCCCCAAGGCCTCCCAAGAAAATATTATTGTATGGCACATGTCATCCACCTATTGGTCCTATTATAACTAGTTGGCACCTAAGCATAGATTTTTACTTCATTGTCATACCATTAAGAGGGTGAAGTGTCATTTAGGGACATATGGCATCCTATAATTAGTCTTTATGCTACATTTTTACTCCATTCTAGCCATCCTAGGGCCTTAGGTGGCCACCCCCTCATATACCTAGTTGTGCAATGTGGAATGATCTAAGTGGGTTGGACTCCCCTAAGCTATGACATCTCTAATAGGATTATGTGATTGGACACTCTAACATGGTGATTTGTGGCATCCTCTGAGTGGGTTAGTCTCCCCCATGCTTTGACATCTATGATAAGACTAGGAGACTAACTACTCTAGCAATGGTTTTACATAGCACCCTTTGAGTAGGTCAAACTCCCTTGGGATTTAACATATTTGATAGGACTGGGAGACTAATTGATCTAACATGGTACTATGTGGCATCCTTTGAGGGGGTAAGTTCCCTTAGGCTCTAACATCTTTTATAAGATCAGGAGTCTAGCCACTCTAACATGGTGTCATGTGGCATACCTTAAGTGGGATGGGATCCCATAGGCTCTAACATCTATGACAAGATTAGGAGATTGGCTACTCTGACATGGTGCTATGTGGCATCCTCTAAGTGGGTCAAGCTCCCTCAGGATTTGACATCTCTAACAGGACTAAGAGACTGGCCACTCTGACATGGTGATACATGGCATCCTCTAAGTGGTTCACACTCCCCTAAGATCTAGCATCTCTAAAAAGATCAAGAGATTGGTCATTTTGACATGATGTAACATATCATCCTCTAAATGGGTTAGGCTCTTCTAGGCTTTGAAATCTCTAACAAGACCAAGAGACTAGCTACTCTAACATGGTGCTACATGGCATCCTCTGAGTGGGTTAGGATCTCATGTGCTCTAAACTCTCTAACAATTTCCATGTGGCTTTCCTTTAGTGCTATATTTTTTCTTTTGAAACCCATGAAAAATATAGTAAAAAATGAAAATATGTGCAACCAAGTAATAACTTACCTACCCATCATTTAGTCTCAAAATTTTTATGCAAAACATTAGATGTGTTATTATAGGATAGGATCGAGACTCTAAGAACCTATTTTTAAGGTTGACCTATAATTTTAGCACTCTAAATTCTTAAAACATGAATCTTACCTTAATCATAAAATAAACAAGGTTTTCCATCATTTGGCAAAATTAGGGTGACACAAGATTTTAAGGACCTGGTTCAAGTGAAACTAGTTATAATGAAAAATTTGATTTGGGAGCTCTACTTTTGATAATTTTTTGAAGAGGGTTCCCCCATTTATACAAAAAGGGGGCATGTTGGCCATAATAATAACCATAAATGAAAGGATCTATAAATTTGAACTAGTCACTAGTGTAATAATTTCCACTATGTATAACACTAAAATATTTGTCTCTTAAAGAAGTACACTTCCCTGGTTCTCCCACTTGATCCATGAGGAGTAGGAACCTATGGTTTCCCTGGGCCTTAAGGTTAGTATCCCAAAGAGGGTTTGGCTAGACTATGATACCTTTAAATGGTAGAGGTGATTAGGAGTAATGAAGTCCCCTCAGTAATGACTATTTCAATGGTTATCACCATTCCTAACCAAAATCCAACCATATAAAAACAAGACATAATCCACATTTCACAATTTTTACTTCTAATCCATTTTAGGGTATGCTTTTATAACATACTATAATAGGGATATATCAATTTTATAGGGTACTTAACTCATCAATATTACTCCCTTTATAAATGTTATATGTTCTCCTCTTACACATACCTAATATTATTTATAATCATATAAAAATTCCATCTGTAAGCAGTCAGGTTGCCCCCCCTTGTCAATTTATAATGTTGCTTAGGTAGAATATTTATACCTTGACTATGGGGAAAATTGAAATTAACACTGGGACTCATGATTACCCATAAATTCTTGATAATGGAATTATCTTTCCCATCACAAAGGAAAAGGACCCTAAAAAGACACTCATTAGGTTCCTACAAGCATTCCCACAAATAATGATAGGATAAACAATACTAGCCATGTCATACCTACAATATTACTAGATATATAACTATGCCCAAGTTCCTCATCCATTGAGATAATATCCTAATTATAATGATATACTCCCAACACTAAAATGAAACCCTAACTATGTTGGCATACTTCCAACCCTGAGGGAAAAGCAAGAAAAGTAGTCTTTTGAGTTTTCATAAATTATTACCTACCTTAACCAGAAACTTAGAACATAATCATTTGAGTTTCAATAATTTTTTCCCTTATTTCATCCATAGTGTGATATTGATCCATCCACACCTCCATGATCCATTCCATCTACCTCACATAAGATACATATGCATTATCTCCTAGAGTTTCAAAATCAGGGATCCTAAAAAAGATTACTTGATACTTTCAATATTCATGTGGTCAAATTTTTGGAGGACCAAAAAACCTCACCTAATACCTTCTACACATGATCATTGGATTCTCCACTATGATGGATCGAAATGTCATCTAAGCACTAGCGTAGGAGTCATTATCATTTCTCTTAGAGATCAAATCATACCTTTTATATTCAAATTAGACTTTGAGTGTAAAAATAATGGAGACAAATATGAAGCTCTATTGTTTTCCATGCTCATTTAGAAATGCCTAGGCATCCAAAAATTAATTATCCATGGATATTTATAGTTAATTACAAACCAAGTCTTTAAGGTTTACTAGATCAAATTCGAGCACCTCTAGTTATAAAAGGCTATGTCTGTGGGGTTGCAAAGGACTTGGATTTTATTTATATAAAAGTAGTCCCTATAGAAAGAAATGAACTTAATAAATCTATGGTTACCTCAACTTCACATTCATTCCCCATCTAACAATACCAAAATCATATTTCATAGTCTTAGTTAGAATAGAGCCTTTCAGATGTAAGTCCCCTAATGATTGAACAATCACCCATGTCAGTTGAGATGAAGACCCGTTGCTCTTAGATGTAGATAATAATGATGAGGACATCCTCTAATTCCTAAAATCTTATAATCACCTCCAATAATTCCATCATAAAAGGGGCTTATCCCTTATTATTGAGCATGTTCATTAATGTCAAAATAACATGAGGCACTAGTACATTAATGACAAAGAGGTCAGTTTGATAGTTTGGAAGACTTATGGCATGTGTATAGGTCATTGAAGATGAGTATGTTTTGAGGAATCCATAGGTGTCTTGGTGAGGTTCTATTATTTCCAATTGATCTTTGGAGAGGTAAAAATGCACCATTCTAGCGTAGAGAAGCCGGACTATCATTGAATATCATAAAGACTCTCCTAGACTAAAAAGTTTATGCATTTATTATGTGTACCTATGAGATTAAATTTAGTTAAAGGTTTTCATGGAGATGTTATCCATAGTGACAAGAAGGTACCCTAAAATTTTTGTGTCTTTAAGATATCCCAAGCTCAATTGATAAGCCTCCATAGTTTTTTTAGTGCACTATGATGTGCCATAGACATTCATCTTTTAGTTTTGGGAAATAGTCATTGGTATTCAAACATATATCCATTCGAATTCAAACTGATTGTGTATGCCAAATGGACCTGAGATCAAAGAATGGATTTTATAATCCATGAAAGTGGTCAAATTAATATGGTTTAAAAATAAATGTGGAACATAAATCATGAATAACAACCTATAAAATGAATGGAGTTTTGATAGTCCTTACAAGTACATTTATTGCATGTCAAAATCACTAATGAAAGTCTAAGAAAGGGTATAGTGGACCCAAGGAGAGTAAAAATGGATTATAACCTTATTATATCATTGAATTTGACTAGATAAACATTGTATTTTATTCTTAGTTCCTTGTAGATCAATCCTATGCATTGAATCTAATCTGAAAGTGTGTTTTTATATAAGTAAATCATCATGAAAGTTGACTATACCTTAAGGTATTTGACAATGGTAGAGAAGAGTTACTTGCAAAGTTGTGTGGTGTTTTTGGTTACTTATGATGATTGATAAAAGTGAATGGTTGTGTTATAAAGGACATGATACTAAAATAGATGCATTGTACATGATCATATTGACCTTAGAAATGGAGAACAAGCTCAATACATAAAGAATAAAGGTATGAGAGTTTATAGTCTTCACATGGAAACAAACCCTAGGAGTGTTTTCATAAGGTAAATGTCTCTTTTATGGCCTATGAAGTTTAATGAGTATTATATGAATTGAGTGAAAAGGTTTCTACAATAGATATCATGCTTGAAATGTATGTTTGAGCTCAAGGTGGTGTCCAAGAAGCAAAATCAAAACAATGGATCATGAAAGTTGATGATTGGTGTATAATACTAATACCATTCAAGGTAAAGTTATTGTATATTAGATTCAAGGCCTGGATATTATCTTAAGAATGGGATGAAATTTTATATGTTCCTTGAGAGATTTTGCAAATATTTGAAGGTGATCATTTCCTATAACATCAAAAGAAACTAGTAAACTTGAAAATTGATCACTGTATTGTTCTTTAAGGTTGTGTTATGGGATGTATTATTCCATTGATGTAAAGATGACCTCATAAGGTCATAAAGAGAACATGTTGAAATATTGTAAATTTGATGAAGAATTTCAGTGGTTCAATGAATATAAATTTTTTGAGTTTCTTATTTTAGGGTCTTGACTATGTGTATGATGAGTTGATTCTTTAAGTCAAAATGAAGAGGATCATGAAGAATTTAGTGTCTTATGTGCATCAATATGACCTCAAGGTCATAAAGGATCAAAGATATTATTGAATATATTTCAAATTAGTTCCCAATAGGTGTGATAATCTCATATCAAAATTTTGAGTTTCTAAAACAGAGTGAGGGTTATAAAATAATGAGCATGTTAAGAAGATGTCATGTTTTGTCTAAGTCATGATTACTTGAGGAGATTGAAGGGAAGTTTTTTAATGTAAAAAGGATTTTATTGGACTTGTTTTTGGATAACTATTTAAGATTTTCAAGCTAGCTCAAGGGGTTATTGTTGAGTAAGAAGGAGTAGAGTTATTTCAATTAGGTCCCCATGAGACCTATTGGTAGTGTGAGGCCTAAAGGAGATTTCATGGAATGAATGAGTGTTATGTGACTTATAAATAATTAATAAGGTTTGTATAGTTTTTTAGACAAAGTTTTTGAAAGGTTTAATTTGTATAGTAATGTCTATGATATTGCAAAGAGTTAAAATGTAACATGTTATTAAAGGAGGGCTAATGCACTAGGTCTCTCTCAGGCCTAAAGAGTTGTATTGGTATAATGTGTTTGGCTGACCTAAAGGTGATCTAATTTTGATTGATTCCTATGTGTAATTTATAACTATTGATATTTTATTATTGATCAAATTTGTTAACTTGATTTGGTCGACTAAGAGAATATGTGAGGAAGTGAATTGTATTTATACAAGGCTAGTTAGGCCTATTTAAGCTAGCGAAGGGAGATGCAAATGAATTAAATATTTGAATATTATGAGGGGTAGAGTAGAGAGGAAAATATGGCTATAAATACATATTAGATATTCATGTGATGATATTATATGATGCTTCATGAAAGGGAGAAAATAATGAACTAGTGATTAAAATAAAGAATGAGGCCTAATAGGCCTAATTGGCTAGCTGAGTGTGTGCAGATGTGAATAAAAGAATAAGAGAATTATGTGAGCTTACAAAAGTGGTGAAAAATACCAAATAATGATATGAATCATTCATATACATATACAAGGTTACATGAGTGCTTTCATGATAGTTTCAATCCATAGAAGGGTTACTTGAGTGAAGAAGGTAAAGGATAAGTTTTTGCTTATGTCATAGGTAGATTTGAGTGTGATAGATAAAAATAAGACCGTCATTAGTTATGAGAGGGAAACAAGAGAAATATGGATAGATTTAGAGTGTTGGTTGAGTGAGTTACTGATCAACAAGGGGGTTTTAGCCTCGTAACAAGTTGGAGCTTGCTAAAGTCAAGTTAGTGCTTGATAAATATAGGAGTTGGTTTTCCTTATTAGGTTGGTACTCAACTAAGTAGTTTAAAAGTGTAGATTGAGTGGGTTATTTATCATAAATTGGTTTTTATCCTCCTATAAAGTTATATATTACTAATTAAATTTTGGGCTTGATAAAATTAGGGGTTGGTGCTCCTTGTTGGGTTGGTGCTCAACTAAATCTGATTCATGGTCTTATAGGATAAGTTGTCCAAGCTATGTTTTAGTGGGTTTTATTCACCATGAGGGTTTCACACATATATGATGTGTTATGGTGTGTTCTTATGTTTCATGTGTATGCTCTTATTATAATGTTTCTATATCATTGATATGGATTGGATGGTTAACATACACGTGCATTTGATATATGTGTAATTAAGATAATCAAGTAAAAATAATTTTTTTAAGGGCACTAGTTCACCCCCTATTAGTGGCTATACTTATAATAATTGGTATTAGATCAGGTCCTTTGGATTAGGTTTAACATCTTGAAGGTGACCCTTGGAGCACAAGATGCCTAAGCAACTAAGGAAAGAAAATCAAGATTTGAAATATGTGATCAAGGATCTTGAGGAGGATATTTGTAATTTTAAGAATGACAAGACCAAATAAGCTACAAGGGATGATAAAACCTTTAAGTATATCATTAATTAGTTATAAGTTGCCACTACAAGTTTGAAATCAAAATAAGTTGAGTTTGATTAGTTGAATACCAAGCTAGGTTCTTTAATGTTTTTAAATGAGTAGCTCATAGACAAGATGAACAAGTTTGAGAAAGAGATAAAAAATTCAAATAAATTCAAGTAGTGTGCTATCATGAAGAGCAATATGAAAATATCAATTAGGTAGCCTAATTCCATAAGGTATGTGTTGATGTCTATAAATGCAACACAAAGTTTTTTAATGTTTAATGAATACTTCTCATTTTAGAATTCCAAGAATTTAGAGCATGAGTAGCAGGTTGTGGCAACTTGATGTTAACTATGGTGAAATAGTGATAGATATATGTCTAAGTGTTCCAAAAAATTTATAATAAGTGATGGTTGGGATCCATAATGGTCCATTATTTATTAATTATAAAGGATCTATGTTGACTCAGTGAATTATGATCTAAACTTTAAGCTACAAATTAATCTAGATGTATATTTATATTGAAGCTTAAAATAAAGTGATCTAGTGTAAAAAAAGGAGCAAAGAGAAGGGAAAGGTAGAAAATAAAATGAGTGATTACCTATCTTAGTCTTAAATATTATGACAAAGCATCAATTACAACTGAGTATGCATTTAAACCAATATATACTATAAAATATCCTAATCTCAAATCTCAATATATATCAGGCAAACTCCAAAGGATAATGTAAAGAACCGCAAGTAAGAACCAAGTTTACTTTAAAAATCTACTACTATAATCAAATAGCATTTGCACATCTGAATACAAAGCAAAATAGAGTGAAGCAAATCTAAGATCCTTCAACCTATATAACATATACACAAATTAAAAACCCTATGATTATAAAGTGCAACCTATAATTCAAAGAAGCTATTCAAATTTAAGACATAAAACTAATAATTGAGAGAAAACTATGTTATTTATTAACATATCAAATATGGACAATCTTTGAAAAATTCCTTGATTATATTAATTACTCTAAGTGTATAAAATTTTCTTAAAATTCTCTCTTTACAAAATGGTGATATATGCCTTTATATAAAGATAAGGTAGTGCCCCAATTAGTTACAACATATAGGTGTATAAAAGATAGGGACAATTGTCCTTCCTTATAAAGTTCTAGTATACACATGTTTTTCACAATTAGACTAACCTAGGGGTAATATGCTAATAGACTGGAATATGCCCTAAAAAAGAATATTCTTATTCTAAATATTACAATGTTTTTAAAAAAAAGGAATATTAATTACTGGGTGGGCCCATTGTTAAATGGTCCCCTTATTGATTCTACAAAGCTCCATTTCTTTCTAAAGTTGGTTTTTGATGAGTTCTAGGTCCATATTTAGCTACATGAGGTAGACATATTTTGATTACCCAAGTCATCCAAATCTCTATCATCTTTGGCCATAGCTTTATTTATGCTCCTTGATTCTACAATTTTTTCCTCAGCTATGAAGGTCATGTCCAAGATTATTCTATTATCCCTACCAAACTAACTTTGGCTCGTGCTCCTAACTAACTACATTACCAAAGTCACTATGTGTTTATATTTATCTTCATCAATGATTAAATGGTCATTGGTCTTGGTAGGATTTACCAACATAGTTCCCAGGAGCTACTCAATTATAATGTTCAATCCTTTATCATCCATTATAAGCTTGTTTAAATTCCCTATCCAAGCACTTAGACCTTGGACCTTATCTAATATTATTCCTAATATGGTATTCAAATGAGCTAATATAATATTCTTGAACTTAAGAATCTTGTTCCTAATCAAAATGTTAATAATATCCCTTGCTTGGGTCTCTACCTTTTGTAATTCTATTATTAACCTCCTGGCTACTTCACCTTATTAGCTTAGGGCATCCTACCTTATCTTTATTGAACTTAAATAATTTAACATATCGAATAATGAGGCCTCAAACATATCCATCATGGATTTAGGTACTCAAAAAATGGCCTATGTTTCTAGGTTTTTCATTTTTCTTTCCAAAAATTGGATCCTTTGTTTCATCCCTTGGATCCCAGTCTTAGCTTGAAGCTCTCAACATCCTCCTCATGGATAGTAGATTTACCATGTTATTTCCCACTTACTGGGGTTAGACCTATGAAGGGCTCAAAATTTTGGAAAGTGAATTCCTTAGATCCCACCATGGCCTTCTTGGTGGTGACCCTTTCTAATCCAACTATCTCTAGATTAAACTACATGGTGGTGGATGACCCTATGAACTTTAGAGGCTTTGGGACCTCTACACCTATGTTACTCGATGCTCCCAAATAATCCATTTTATTACTCTCTAGTCTAGGATTGACCACAATTCTTATTTATTACTCTTACTTAATTATACCCCTAATCCATGTCTTAATGTCATCATGTACATAACTTTTGACAACTTTTGTTATGGCCCATGAATGGGAGAGAGAAGGGATATTTTTCAATTTTAAATAAATAAACCAATCAGGGATGACTAGTTCATGAATGGGGAATTCATCACTAAAATAAATTATCTCACTTATGGGGTGAGATATGGTTAATCTTAGTCTCTTTGATCTAGTAGGGACAAAATCCAACTCTAGCTTCCTCTTCTCTTTAGGGTCCAATGGGACTATGTCAAGGGCAAGCTCGTTTCCTTTTTCTTCCCTAGGTTCATCTACTTAGATTTGATTTTCTTCAATGTATTTTCCTTTTACATCTATTCCATATACCTCTACAAGTTCCTTGAGGTCACCCTCAAGTATCTCATTTGGTTCAAAGGAAATCATATCTATATGTTCAACTAGGGAAGGTGGCCTTTGTGGCAAGGTTGAGGATGAGTGTCCCTCCCCAGGTTTCTCTTCTAGCTTTTCCTTTCCATGCCCTTGATCATCTTTCCCTTGAGGTTATGGCTTCTCCACTTGAGATTATTCCTAGGATTTCTTGTATGGTCCATGTAGCAAGTGATACTAGAGAGGATACATCTCCATGTATTTCATGTTGGTTTATCATCTTTTGTTAATCTGTGCTCAAGCTTGATGTTGTGCCCTTGGATCCTAGCCAATACTTATTAATAGTTCTTTACCTCAATGTAAATGGTGTCATGAACACTGTGATGATGCATATACTCAAGCTTGGGAAGCTTATTCTCCTTTAAATGGTCACTTGCTATGTTCTTGGGGTCCCATATTTTGAGTTCATCAACTTGAAACCCAAATGAGTCCCTATGTTTGGACATGGTTTCTACCTTTTCCAATTTTTCAACATGATCCTTCCAATAATTAGAGGGAAGGGATGGAAAAGACCCTTATTCTTCTCCTTAAAAATTCCATCAACTCCATTGACGAGTTGGGAATTAATTTATTTCCTAGCTAGCTTGTTTGGTACATACACAAGCAATCTATATGGTGAGGACATGACTCCCTCAATCCTGATAATTGTATAGTCTGGATAAAACAATATGTCACCCATAAACTTTACATACTTCTTGATTAGTAGATGGACTCTAGGCATCAAAAAGCTTGTAATATCCTCTACTATGGCTAGGTAAACATAATCATAGATAAATTGCATGTGGTTCATGTATTTAAAGATGTGTAATTTTGAGTAATGGTGGGAAATGGTGGTTTTCCCTTTAGGAGACAAATTTTTAATGCCAAAGAAGCTGATGGAGGTAAGAAGGGAATCTAGTAAATATAATTTCATATAGAATTGATTAGATATTTTCTTCTTGATAGCAGTGAACTACCTACTTAAGAAGACACTGATCGAGTCTCCAAATGGAGGGGGAGTTTCTCTTCAACCATGAAATACACATAGAGGACCCAAGTTTTGCTTACATAGGTGGTTGAGGGGGCTCCTAATGATCAATTTAATAGGGTCATGATCACTTGGATGCCCTACATAAACTGGACTATTGGGATCTTACCCTCAAGGTCCCTAAAGACATGGTTTTATTAGTGTAACTAGGGTCTAAGGATGGTGTCTAGGTCATGCTTGGAGGTCCACTACTTGATTTTGGATAACTCTACATGGGGGATTGGGAACTTATAGTATTTTTGAAAGGCTATAAGGGAAATGTAAGCTACCCTTTTATAATTCCCCTCTTGGATGATCCAATCGTTATCAACTCTATAATCTATAAAAATTAGAGTGAGAACATCTATGTAATGAAGTACCTCAAGCTTCTTAGTAGCATATAAAGGCTAGTCATTTGGACTATGACTAGGTCATAGTGCTTCCTACTTACCATGGTAATTTTCTATTCCTCCTTGGTGATGGGTTTTAGCTCCTCCATGGTGAATAAAGGTTTAAAACACTTCTTTGTGCCTAGGGAGTTTAGGGCCACAACATCCAATTCAATGTCTTTGAAGATCTTTCCTTCATTGTCTATTGACAGGTAGAGTTTTGTCTCCTCTTTCAACTATTGCCTATGAGCTACCATCGTATCTACTTCTATAAATTATTCATACTAGATTGAAAATTGGTCTATATGGTAGCTATTTTATTCTCAAAAACATAATTAATCTTTCTTAGGATTTATTTATAACCAATTGGATTCATTTGGGTCAGTTTTATGTAGGGTGTAGGGTTTTAGAGCTTTAATGGTAGGGTGCATTCAAAATCTGAATTATACATGCCTTAAATTTTATTTAGACCTTTGCCTTTATAATTTCACATTTTTGAGCCCACAAGATCTCTTAATTTGTCCTTTTCTACTTGTGTGGCAATGATTTGGACCTTTCATGGAATTTTTCATAAATACCTTTTGACCAATAACCATTGGCATTTAAAATGCCTTATTTGATTTCACACCATTAGATGAGCATATTGTGAGTGACTGTAAACCATTGATCATGATTTGGGTATTTATTTATGTTTGGATCCTTTCTTCACCAAGCCTCATAGTTGTGCCACTTGGCATCTTTACATGACTTTTTATGCTTTATAACCTATGTCAGTCCTTTATCAAATGAGTATTGGCCACATGGTAAGATTGTGAGCCTTTGAAAAGTCATTAGCACTTTCATGTTGTTGGTTCATGGAGCATGATGAAGTGTGGATCATTGGATCATCTATCAATTTTACCTTCAATGTGACTTTTCCATGCATTGAGCCTGTAGGCCTTTAGGACTACATTAAAAAATCTACAGGGTCTTCATGTCATTGGATCATACCCTCATGATGAAATGTGAGTCATTGATTTACAAAGATTCCCAAGCTTTAATTTGGCATATTATTAAGGTGGGACTTAGGTTTAAACCTCTTAGGCTAAGGTTAATTTTGTGTTTATGCAAAAGAGACCACAATTAAATATTTTAGTCTAAAGTTTATGTTGTGTTTAAATAACACAATGTATAGTTTAAGATAAAATACTTATGACAAACCTATAAAAGATGCTCAAATGGGGTCAAAATTATATAATGTTCTAATGTTAAATAGAGTTTTATTGCATTAATAATCACATTAAAATTTGGTTAGAAACACTCTTTTACAATAAGACTTAGTATAAGTCTATAGTTTAAGGTTTAAGGTATTTGAAAAAAATAAAATGGGTACCCTAAAGTATGACTTATACTAGGTTTGTTTTTCATAAACTTAGTCCATAAAACCATTTCCATATTTGTAGATTGAAGATTTCTAGTGTTTGAGCATCTTCTAAGGGATTCAAGGCATCTACAAAGCAATTCATGATATTTTTAGCAACATTTTGGAGTATATTCTGATTCTAAGCAAGATAATTCATTAGCTTAAATTTGATGCTCTCATACATGTCAAATATGTCCTTATAAATGTCAAATGCCGGTCGTATGAATGTCAATTTTTAGCTAGTGAAAATTTTAATTTTATTAGCCTAAAGTTGATGGTCATGCAAACATCAAATACATCCTCGTGGGCATCATTTGATAATCACATGAACATCAATTTTAAGCTTGTCAACTTCTTTTGTTCCAATTCAAGATTGCCCCTTGGCACCTCTGTGGAGATTCCCAGGATCTTGGATTTAATTCACTTCATTAGATAAGGATCCTATGATGAAGTAAGACCTATAGCATCATGATGTGAGATCTTTCTCATGATTAGTTGTTTTTGTCAGGTGGTCCCTTTTGATTTTAATTCTTAAATTTAAGGGCGTCACATGTTGATCATATAGACCTTCTATAATCCTTTAACCTTTCAACTATGGCTCGCTCCATCTAATCAAGTCTTCATAATAAAGAGATAACCATTGGATGAAGGTTAAGGGCACATCTCTATCAAGGCCTTTACTCTATTGGATCCTTTTCTTATGATGAAGTGTGAATCATTAGATCATCTAAGATGCATGTTTTTAAAGTCAAAGCTTGGGTCTTTCTCACTCCATTGGATCAAGGTCCTGTGATAAAGTGAGAATCATTAGATCTATGAGAAGTAAGAAAGTTAAGTCAGAACTTTGGACTAAAATAAGACTTAGGCTTAGAGTTTTAAAGCTAAGTTTCCATTCCTATTAATAAATACGTTGGGGAATTATTTTTAAAACTTTAGGATGAGATGTTTATCAAAAGGACGTAGCTAATAAATATTAAAAGGACCTTGCAAAATGAATATTAGTTAGGCACATAATTAACTTAAAAGGGGAAAATAATAAAGGGGACCAAGAATTTTAGGCTATGTTTTAGTCATGTTAAAAAACATGACTAAGCTTAAACATTAATTTTTAAAAGGTTCTCACCAACTTAGTTCTTGCCAATATTTAAATTTGAACTGAGAGTTTTGCCAAGGTTTTGGAACATGTTATTCTTATGAAAATACACCATGAAACCTGTAACTAAAATCCATGAATACCATTTACTAGAAATGTTAGACAAAATTAAAGTGAAACATAACTAAGTAAGCTTGTTTTTGATAAAGTGGATGATCTTCAAATTCTACAAATGATCTTATAATGCCATATTTTCATGTTCAATTTTCAAGGTTTCTCAATGGTCCCAATTGTCAAAAAATAGGAGTGTGTTGGCTTCAAAAAATGGTTAAAATAAATAATTAGGTCATCCACTCCACTTGATTAATATCATTATCTAGATCATATTATGGTTAAAATAAATCTTACACTTGTAAAATTAAGCTCAAACATCAAGACATATCCATACTATGTGTGTGCTTTGATTCCACTTACTATTTTACATAGGGTTCAAGAAACAACTTCTATATTTCATGTCCTTAATCACTAACACTGACTTATAACATGTTTATAAGTTCAGTAATAACCATTATTTTATCTCAATGAAGGATTAGGCATTGCACTACTACCAATCAAGCATCCATATATCTAATAGAGATTCCTTTGGCTCCACTACTGACCAGGTATCCATAGCCCTGGTGGAGATTATCAAAATCACCTATGCTCATAAAGCTTTTGATTTTGCATTGAATTCTTCCCTTTTTTGTATTTTATTTAGATCTTTATACTTTTATCAAGGTTGGAAACTAGAATAGCTAGGTTTTAGGATTTGTTCAAGTGTTTAATTTTTAGAGAATCACCTATGGCTATAACCCTTACACCAAGAAAGGATGTTATTTAAGTGCTAGTGTGGCTATAGAAGGATATTTTGAGATCTCACTCTATAAGTGAAAATCATTCTTAAAACCAATTTTAGGTCAAGACAATGGTTAAGTTCTTTTGGAATGGTTGGCCTCTACCATTAGGATTTAATAGTTTCTTCAAATTACAACATTAGTCTTATATTATATAACCATAGCCATCATATGTATGAGGTAAACACCTACGTCTCTAAATTTTATGAGTTTTCAAGTAAATTGTCTAACTTTAAGAGTAAAACTATCCCAAAAGGACTTATTAGAATCAAGGAACGGGGAAAAAAGAAGTAAACACACAACAAAAATAAGGAAAGTAAGAAAGGAAAGGAAATAAAATAAATATATACATGCTTATGTACAAACTAGGGACAAGAAGGAAAGAACTTGAAACAAACTAACTAGCCTACTTATATTAAATCTAACAATCCTATAGTCTACTCCATAAAGACCTTAAAAGGAGAAGAAAAGAAGTAGTGCTTGAGGTAATGTCCATTGGTGGGTAGTGTTAACCCCACTTCCTATAGATATCTAAGCTTGAAATTGTTACTCCCTAGTGTTTCTATAATATGATAGGGACCAATCCATAAAGGTGTGAATTTACCATGTTTTCCTTTAGGCTCAGATGCGTTGTCCCAAAGGAGAACTACATCCCCTTATCTGAACACCTTAATCTTTGATCTCTTATCAAACCATATTTTAATTATGTTTTGATGCCTAATAAAATCAGCAAAGACTTTCCCCCTTTCATCTTCCATCTAAATTATGTCCAATAGTCTTGAGATTACTAATTCTTGATCCTCTTTTATATATTCCTACAAGAATTTGTACATGGGAAAATTAAGAGTGATAGGGAATATTAGGTCATATCCATACACCAATAGAAAAGGTGATATTTAATCAAGGCTTGTATAATCATGATCCTATCTACCCACAATGCATACTTGAGCAACTTGTGCCAAGTCCTAGGTTTATCTTCAATAGATCTCTTTATTGCTTTCATCAAATTTTTATTGGTATACTCAGAAACTCCATTCCCTTGGGAATAATGGTTAGATGAAAACTTTAGATAGATAACATTATCATAAGCCTATTCAATCATCTCTACGGATGAAAATTCAAACCTATTTTCACACATTAGAGAGACCAAAATTCTAAATTTAGTAAAAATTTTCTCCTCCATGAAGCTAATCAATTCCTCTATTTTACATTGTTTAGTGGATATAGATTTAACCTACCTTATACAATAATGTGTGGTAGTTAGGATGAGTTTGTTACCTTTAGATGAATTTAGGTTGATTACCCATACAAAGTCCATCCCCCATTGTGAAAATGGTTTGTTAACACTGAATGGTTATAGAGGCATAGCTACCTTAGGCTCCTTAGTACTAAAAATCTAACAAGAGTGGCATTCTCTCACATGCTTGTGAGCATCTTTGAATATAGTTGGCTAATAATATCTAGATCTAAGAATCCTATGTGCATTATTCTTACTTGATGGGTATCTATTTCCAAACTTCTCATGGAAGGTGCTCATGATTTGAGTAGCTTCCTCTTTTGAAACACACCTGAGTTAGACTCCCTCAATGTTTTTCCTATATAGGACTCCTTTCTTAATCAATTAATGAGTAGATTTGAGCCTTACATCCCTCTTTGTCTCCTTTGTTAGTCTAGTAGAATAAGTACCATTAATTATAAAATGAACAATAGAATAATACCATGCACTATATTTAATTATGATGATCAACTTGCATAATACTTAGCAATCATTTGGATCAGACCTTGTCACCTTACCATTTTTGTTGTTTTCATTTCTATGACATATTTTTGAAAAACTAACATCCACATACCTCTGCATTCCCTGAGTTCATTCTGGCTTAGCATAAGCTTTGTGGGAGGGTTACGTAGAATAACATGCACCTTATTTTCAAGTATATAATTCCTAAATTTATTTACTACCTTTACTAATGCATATGCCTAATTATCAATAAATTGATAGTTTAACTCAACATTCTTAAAATTAGTGCTCATAAAGTCTATTGGGTGATCACACCCTTCAAATTTATAAGTTAATATAATAGCTATGGTATGATCAGAGGTGAATGAATAGAGGTAGAATTCCTTTGAAAAGTTAGGACTATATCTTGGCTAATTGCCTCCTTAATTTAATTGAGTGCCTTTCTAGATTCTTCATTCCATGTGACCTTGGAATCCTTATTTATCATGTCATGTAATGGCTTGACAATATCTATAAATATAGAAATGAATTTCCTTACAAAGTTTATCTTACCAAACAATGACTTTAGCTCCTTCCTTCTATTTGGGGATTCCATTTTGGATATAGCCTCTAACCTTTAAGTGCTATACAGATCACATCCTTGGTTATAACATGTCCCAAAAATTTACCTTTAGTAACACATAAAATACTTTTCTTAGGGTTTAAGGAAATCCCATACCTTATATATTTTTTAAACACTTGATGTAAATGCATAAATTTATCTTCCCTATTTTTATAAAAAACTATTAGATCATCCATATAAATAATGATTCATTTATCTATCAAGCCTTGGAAGGCATGGTCCATAGTTATTTTAAAATTATCCCTTACATTAATTAACCCAAATGGCATCCTCTTATAATCAAAGGTTCCCCACTTGGTGGTGAAAGTTTTATTCATCCTATCTTCTTTGTCAACCAATACTTGGTTATAACCTAGAAATCCATCAAGAAAAGACATCATAGCTAAACCTAAAACAACCTGAATAACCTAGTCAAGAGAAGGAAGAGGGTATTTATCTTTTTCAAATGTTTTATTTAAATTCATAAAATCAATACAAATCCTAATCTCACCATTATTCTTCTTGATTGGCACCAAATTAGCCACCTAGAAAGAATACCTAATGGGGAAGACTGTCCTAGCATATAGTAGTCTCTTAACCTCTATAAAGATCATTAGCTCTAAGATAGTGTTTACATGTCTCTGCTTCTACCTGAATGGTTAATAAGTTTTTTAGAGGGATGGTGTGACTAATGACCTTTGGACCAAATATCTTTAATTCATCATAATAACATGCTATGAAATCCCTATATTGGGTAAGGAACTCTTTAACTTTCTTTTTTTCAATGTTTTTGCAAGTTTTTCTAACATTTACTTGGGGGTTGATCTTGGAGACCAAGATCAATAGCATCGTAGTCCTTCTCACTTACCTTGGGAATCTTATAAATTTTAGCTAGTTTATCCTAATCAAATAATCTCTCTAAAGCAATCATCCCCTTAGGGATCTTGTTTTTATTTAACTAGATGACTTTACCATCAAACTTATCCTCCTTAGATGTATTTTAATTAGTCTCATCAATAATATGAGCATGAAATTATCCAAAATTGGTCATGAAATCCAATATCTATTGATCATCACTAAAAACTTGAAAATGGTTAACATTATTAGGCACTGAAGGATAAGAGACCAGCTCAATGCTAAAACTAAGGGAATCTTGATTAGGCATGGGGTTGGATGCAGTAGATGCCAACTCATTAGCATCTTCTTTTATTCTCATGGGATGGAGGTAATGTTAAAATCATAAAAGGAATCAATAAAATCCCAAACCCTAAACTTATACCTCTTAAGATATGAGATATTACATTGGTATTCACTTCTTACTTGGTTGACTACTAGTTTTGAATCCCCATAAACTAGTTATTTTTTTACCTTATTCTTTATATAAAATTGTAAACATAGGATAAGGGATTAATATTCATCAAGATTGTTAGTACAAGGGAATTATATTATATATAAAGCATGTTATTTCTCACCAATGGGATTATTAAGGATAATACCTACTCTAGATGCATCCTTACACCTAACACCATCAAAATGAAATTTCCATAGTTCAAGAACAACATGAACATTCTTAGGATCACATAAATTATTAGTATCTAGGGTGAAAACCCCTAAGTCTAAGTCAATTATGTTAACCCTCTCATTCATAACATTGTATTATGTCATCATGTGTTTCATTTTTAGTTCTCTCTCAACCCTGATATGATTAGGAACTACATTCCAAGGTAGCCACAAATGTGAGCAATCTATGGACATGTAACCATTCAGGGCCTTGGTCCATTCCCTACTTAACAAGATTCCATAAAAATCAAGTATATCAACTACTTGAATATTAATGAATTACTGAACTCTAAGTTTAGAATCTAGTTGCATATGAACGTTTAAAATTTCCCCAATTATGTTAACTCAAGATTTGTCTAACTAAATAACAAACCTATCAGACTTAATATGAGTTAGGCCAAGTTGTTTGAATATACCTGTAGGCATGATGTTGGTATAAGTCCAAAATCTAGTAAGTAATTATGTAAGTTTTTACCAAACATCCTAACAGTGAGCAAGAAATGAGGAGATTCAACCTTGGCTTTGTGTACAGTCACATTAGCCTAACTAGCCTTGGGGGCCTTGTTGGACTTCTTTGACAAAGATTCCAATAGGAGGACCCTTTGCTCTATAATATTTGTAATTTCATGTAATGTAATATTAGACTTTATTTTATTCATATTCTCAACAATGTTATATCTAGTTTTAGAATTAGGAATATCAAGGTTAGGTTTAGAAGTACTCCCTTTAGGTGGCTCGGGATTGTTTCTTGAAGAAGTGTCTGAAGGACTTCTAAAATTGTTTGGAGGTGTTGAGGTAGTCAATGGATACCTCTAATCTCTATTCCTAAAGGGATAGGTCTTCTTTAAGAACTATTGAAAGGTTTAGATCTCCTTAGGGATGTCATCAAGTTTATTTTCCTCTTGAATGGGGAAATCAAAAGTATGCACCATGAAGGCTAGATTAGATGACTTAGACTCAAAAGCACCTACACCACTTTCCTTATTAGGGACTACTTTAGATGTGTCCAAATTCCTTTATAAATCTTTAAAGGCTTTGAAAAATTAAATACAGTCAATTTCACCATGATTGGTTGTGTAATGTACTCTATAATATTCAGGTAATGAAATATCAGTAAAGTTAATGTCCATGGTCTTCTTTTTAGTAGATGGCTCACTATTCCTATTATTATGAAAACTATCATTATAAAATCTATTATTTGGCCTATTATACCTTTAAAATGATAAGTTCCTACCATAGCTTTTAGTATTATTTCCAACTTATTTTTATAGCTAAAGAAAATCAATGCTCAACTTTTGGACCATTTTTAGCATAGGCTCATTCTCATTTTTACGGGTCTCGTAATTATGTATCTAGTTATTATTAGTATATGGTATTAAATCCCTTTTATTATTTGTATTAAATCTATTATAAATATTATTTAAGAATATTAAATTTTGATTGGGAGTAACATGACTCAATGACAACTGATTTAAGTTTATGAGTTGGTTTAAGGCTGGGATATTTTGGTTATTGTTGGGGAATAAGTTCAGCACAAGCATTTGTAGGTTGATGTTTGGAATATAATATGTCATTTACCCTTTGGGTTACATCTGATCATTTATGGTTAATACCTCAAAATAGGCCCTAGCTAGTGAAGTTATAGTAGGCATGGATCTCTTTAAAAATATAGAGGTCATGGATCTATTGCATCCTTATAGATTTTTAAAGGTAAGACATCATTAAGATAATAGGTTTATATGGTCTTACTATACATTTTCTAAAATTTAGCATTAAGGGACCTAATAGGGTCACTTACATCCATTCTAATGGTGGTGAATTGATGGTAAATAACATAAGTACTGACAATCTTACCAAATTGATCTATAAAAACATCGGTGAAACCATCCCAAGTAGTGATGTAATTATCGGGTAAGTTTAAGAACCATTCATAGGAAACATCCTTAAAGGTAAAGGGGAATAACCTAAAATCTACATCCTCATGCAAAACATTTAGCAACCTTAAGGCATATTTAAAATACTTAATGTGTTCCTCAGTAGTTGTAATACCAGTTGGACTAAATGTAGGCAAATACTTCTCACAGTTACATGGGAGATCATGTACCACACCTGTCACATTATTTGAATATTATCCTAACAAATCCATACATGGGTGAAGTTTTAATGTAAAGGTAAATTTAAGAGGTGAATTTGGAAAATATTTTGATCTCTTGTTCCTACCTTTGTCATGCCTAGCTTTTTGATGGACCTCAAGTTCAAGAAAGGGTTCCCTTGTCTCTAAGTGTAATCTAATTCAAATCTTTGGAAATTCCAACTTGAAAGTTGAATATCTTGTTTGAAATATGATTTATTAGGTTAATATTTATAAGGAACAAGAATTAGGCTTGCACATTAATTTCATCTTGTAAAGATTATGTAAATAATAGTAAAGGATGTTTATCTTTGCCTACAATAGTTCAAAGATGTATCCAATTATGCTAATATGATCTATCTTTATAATTCAAAGCCCAAATGAACTCAGATATATGAAATATATGTCAATATTTGATCAAAATAAGCCATACTAACCTCAAATATTATGGATTTTTCAAATTTAAATTTAAATTTACCAAAACCAAGCATCAAATCTCAAAGAACCTTGATCTTTTTCTAAGGAAACACTAAGGTACACCACAAACCAAAAGATCAATGATCTTTATACTTCTAATCAAATAAATCACTCAAAAACACAAAGATAAACTAATCTTAGATCAAAACATGCTAAGACTAACAAAGATTCAAAGAATTCATAAAGAAGGCCTTTTTTTGGCACCAGTGGAGATGTGTGTTGATGTCTCTAAATGCAACACATAATTTCTTAGTGTTTACAGAACACTTTTCATTTTATAATTCCAATAATTTAGAGCATGAGTAGCATATTATGGCAACTTGATGTTACCTATGGTGAAATAATGATAGAGATATGTATGTGTGTTCTGAAAAAAAATATAATAAGTGATGGTTGGGAGCCATCATAGTCTATTCTTTGTGAATTCCATAGGATCGATGTTAACTTAGTGAATTATGATCCAAACTTTAATCTACAAATTAATCTAGATGTATATCTATAATGAAGCTTAAAATAAAGTGATCCGGTGTAAAAAGGAGCAAAGAGAAGGGTAAGGTAGAAAATAAAATGATTGATTACCTATCTTAGTCTCAAATATTATGACAATGCATTAATTAAAACTAAGTATGCATTCAAACCAATATATACTACAAAATAGCCTAAGCTCAAATCTCAATATTTACCAAGCAAACTTTGAAGGATAATGTAAAGAACCAAAAGTAGTAACAAGTTTACTTTAAAGATTTATTACTATAATCAAATAGCATTTGCACATCTAAATATAGAGCAAAATGGAGTGAATAAAATCCAAGATCCTTCAAGAAATATAACATATACACAAATTAAAAACCCTATGATTAGAAAATGCAACCTAGAATTCAAATAAGCTATTCAATTTTAAGACATAAAACTAGAAATTGAGAGAAAAGTTATGTTAGAAATTGACAAATCAAATATGAATAATATTTGTAGAATTCCTTGATTATATTAATTATTCCCAATCTATAAAATTTTCTCAAAATTTTCTCTCTTTATAAGATGGTGATACATGACTTATGTATACATATAAGGTAGTACCCTAATTAGTTACAACATATAGGTGTACAAAAGATAAGGATAACTATCTTTCCTTAGAAAGTTCTAGTATACACTTTTTTTCGCAATTAGACTAACCTAGGGGCAATATGCTAATAGAATAGCATATGCCCTACAAAATAATATTCATATTCTAAATATTAAAATGTTTTTTATAAAAGGAATATTAATTACTAGGTGAGCCCATTGTTGAAGGGTCCCCTTGTTAATTCTACAAAAGCTCTATTGATTTTTGATGTTCGTGATTGATGAGCTCTAGGTCCACAACTAGCTTCATGAGGTAGACTTCTTAATTAGCCAAGTCATCCAAGTCTCTATCATCCTTGGCCATAACTTCCTTTATGATCCTTGCCTATGTAATTTTCTCCTTGAATATGAAGATCATGTCCAAGATTATTTTATTATCCCTACTAGACTAGTCTTGGCTCTTGATTTTAACTAATTGCATTACCAAAGTCACTCTGTGTTTGTATATAGCTTCATCAATGATTTCAAGGGAAGTTATCTTGGTAGTATTTACCAACATATTTCCTTAGAGCTGATCATTTTTAATGATCAATCCTTTATCATCCATCAAAATCTTGTTCAAATTCTTTGTCTAAGCACTTAGACCTTGGACCTTGTCGACTATTATTTCTAATATGGTGTTTAAATGAGATAAGATAATAATTTTGAAATTAGGAATATTGTTCCTAATCAAAATATCAATGAGATCCTTTAATTGGGTCTCTACCTTTTTCCATTCTATTATTAACCCCCTGGATACTTCACCTTGTTATCTTAGGTAATTTAGCCTTATCTTTATTAAACTCAAAGAATTAAACATATCAAATAATGAGGCCTCAAACATATCCATCATGGCATCAAGTACTAATAAAATGGCCTATGTTTCCAAATTTTCCTTTTGTCTTTCCAAATTTTGGATCCTTTGTGTCATCCCTTAGATCCCAACCTTAGCTTGAGCTTATTGACCCTCAATCAAGCTCTCAACTTCCTCTTCATAGATAAGAGATTTACTTAGTTATTTCCCACCTATCAAGGTTAGAACTATAAAGGGCTCAACCTTTTGAAAAGTGAATTCTTTATCTCCCACCATGGCCTTCTTCGTGGTGACCCTTTCCAATCTAGTTATATCTACATTAAACTACATGGTGGTGGATGACCATGTGAACTTTAGAGGCTCTGAGGCCTCTACACCTATGCTACTTGATTCTTCCAAAGCATCCATTTCCTTACTCTCTATTTCAAAAGTGACATGAATTCTTATTTATTCATATTCCTTCATTATATCCATAATCTATTGCTTAATGTCATCATGTACTTTAATGTTGGTATATTTTGTTATGGTCCAAAAATGGGAGAGAAAATTGATCTTTTTCAATTTACCATAAATAAACCAGTTAGGGATGATTATTCCATGAATGGGGAATTCATCACTAAATAGATTTATCTCACTTATGGGGTGAGATATGGTTAATCTTGGGCATTTTAATCTGACAAGGACCAAATCCAAATCTGCCTTCCTCTTCTCTTTAGGGGCCAATGGGACTATGTCAAGGGAAATCTCTTTTCCTTTTTCTTCCCTAGGCTCATATGCTTGAATTTGAGCTTATTAAATCTGTTGTTCTTCTTCATTTATACCATATCCCTCTACAATTTCCTTGAGGTCACCCTTAAGTGTCTCATCTGGCTCTAAGGCAATCATATCTATATTTTCAACTAGGGAAGGTGGCCTTTATAGTAAGGTTGAGGATGAGGGTCCTTCCCTAGGTCTCTCTTCTAGCTTTTCCTTTCCATGTCCTTGCTCATCTTGCCCTTGACATTGTGGCTACTCCACTTGATATTTTTCTTAGGATGTCTTAAATGGTCCAATAATCAAGTGATATTGGAAAGGATACATCTACCATGCCCCTCCTACTACTTTATCATCTTTTGTTAATTTGTTCTCGATCTTGATGTTATGCCCCTATATCCTAGCCAAAACTTCTTAATAATTATTTGCCTTAATGTAAATGGTGTCATGAACACCAATTCGATGCATATATGCAAGCTTAGGAAACATCTTCTCATTTAAATGATCACTTACTATGTTCTTGGGATCCCTCATTTTGAGTTCATCAACTTGAAACTCAAATGAGTCCTTATATTTGGACATTGTTTCTACCTATTTCCAATCTTTCAACATAGTTCTTTAAATAATTAGAGGGAAGGGATGGAAAACACCCTTCCTCTTCTCCTTACAAATTCTATAAACTCTATTGATGAGTTGGGAAACAATTTCTTTCTTAGCTATCTTACTCAATACATACATAGGCAATCTATATAGTGAGGACATGACTCCCTCAATCCTGATAACTATATAGTCTAGATAGAACCATATGTCACCCATCATATCTACATACCTCTTGGTTAGTGGATGGGTTCTAGGCATGGTAAAACCTATAATAGCCTCCACTATAGCTGGGTAAACACAATCATAGATAAATTACATGTGATTCCTATAATTAAAGATGTGTAATTTGGAGTAATGGTGGTTCTCACTTAAGGAGACCAATTTTTAGTGTCAGGGAAGTTGATGGAGGCAAAAAGGGCATCTAGTAAATATAACATCAAATAGAATTGTTTGGATATTTTCCTCTTGATAGTAGTGAACTACCTAGTTAAGAAGACACTAATCAAGTCTCCAAATAGAGGGCTGATCTTCTCTTCAACCATGAAATACACATAGGGGACCCATATTTTGTTTACATAGGTGTTTGAGGAGGCTCTTAATACTTGGTTTAATAGGGTCATGATCACCTTGATGCCCTCCTTAAACTGGACTATTGTGATCTTACCCTCAAATTCAATCATTATCAACCCTAAATTTTACAAAAATTAGAGTGAGAACATCTATGAAATGAAGAACCTTAGGCTTGGTAGTAGCATAATGAATGTCATTCATCTAGATTTTGACTAGGTTAGAGTACCTCCTGCTCACTGTGATAATTCTTTTCTCCTCCTTAGTGATGGTTTTTAGCTCTTCCACAGTGAAGAAGAGATCAAACCAATTCTTAATGCCTAGGTAATTTAAGGACACAATGTCCAATTTAGTGTCTTTGAAGATCATTCCTTTGTTATTTATTGATAGGTGGAGTTATGTTTCCTCTTTCAATTATTACTTATGAGTTTGCATGGTATCTACTTCTATAAATTATTTACACTCGATTGCAAATTGGTCTTTGTGGTATCTCTTTTTCACTAAAAAATACAATCAAGCTTTATTTGGATTGAATTGTAACCAATTGAGTTCACTTGGGTCACTTTTATGTAAGAATTAGGGTTTTAGAGCTTTAATGGTAAGATGCATATAGAATCTAGCTTATATGTGCCTTGGATTTGATTTGGACCTTTACCTTTATACTTTTGCATTTTTGATCCCATAGTATCTCTTACTCTATCTTTTTTCTTGCATGGTGCTTATGTGGTAATGATCTGGACCTTTCATGGCATTTTTCATAAATGAATTTTTAGTTCTAACCATTGGGATTTAAAATGCCTTCTTTTATTTCACACCATTAGATAAGGATCCTATGAGTGATCTTAAACTGTTGATCATGATTCAAGTCTTTATTTACAATTGGTTCCTTTCTATACCAATCCTTGTGGTTATGCTACTTGGCATCTTTGTGTGCCTTTCTATGTTGTGTATCCTATGTCAGCCCTTTATCAAATGAGTATTTTCCATGTGGTGAGATTTTGGGCCTTTAAAAAGTCATTGGCACTTTTGCAGCATTGGATTATGGAGCATGATGAAGTCCATATCATCAGATCATCTATTAGTTTTTCTTCAAATGTGATTTCACCACATGTCGAGGCCACAGGACTTTGAAACTCCATTGAAAAGTCCACAGGGTCTTTGCATCATTGGATCATACTCTCATGATGAAGTGTGAGTTGTTGATCTACAAAGAATCCCAAGATTTAATTTAGCATATTATTAAGGTGGGACTTAGGTTTAAACCTCTTAGGCTAAGGTTTATTTTATGTTTATGAAAATGATACCATGGTTAAATATTTTAGGATAAAGTTTATGTTGTGTTTAAATAACATTATGTATAATTTGGGATACAATATGTATGACAATCCTATAAAACATGCTCAAAAGGGGTCAAAATGATATAATGGTCTAATATCAAATAGATTTTTATTGCATTAATAAACACATTAGCCTTTGGTTGGAAAACTTGGTCTAAGTTCTACGTAACAAAGACTTTTAAAATAAGACTTAGTATAAGCCTATAGTTTAACGTTTAAGGTATTTCAACAAAATACAATGGGGATGCTAAAGTATAGACTTAGAATAAGTTTATTTTGCATATACTTAGTCCATAAGACCATCTCCATATTTGAAAATTAAATATTTCTAGTGTTTAATCATCTTCCAAGGGATTTTATTCATCTACAAAGCAATTTATGTTATTTTCAACAATATTTTAGAGTATATTATGATCCAAAGTAGAATAATTCACTATCTTACATCTGATGATCTCATGTATGTCAAATATGTCTTTGTAGATGTCTAATGATGGTCATGTGAACATCAATTTTAATCTAGTTAAACTTTTAATTTTATGGGCCTAAAGTTGATGGTCATGCAGACATCAAATAAATTCTTGTGGGCATCATTTGATGGTCATACAAATGTCAATTTTAGCTCATCAACTTCTTGTGACCCAATGTGAGAGTGACAATTGGTACCTCCATAAGTCTTCTTAGGATCTTAGACTTAATTTTCTCTATTGGATGAAGATCATATGATGAAGCAAGAGCCATAGGATCATGATTTGGGAGCTCACTTATGATTGGTTATTTTTGTTAAGCAGGCCCTTTTGATTTTATTACTTAAATGTAAGGACATCACATGTCGATCTTGTAAGCCTTCTATAATCCTTTTAAATTTTAATTGTGCCTCATTCCATCTGATCAAGTCTTCATAATGAATTAAGAACCATTGGATGTAGGTTAAGGGTGAAGCTTTGTCAGGGCCTTCACGCTATTGGATCCTTTTCTTGAGATGAAGCATGAATTGTCATATCATCTAAGATGCATGTTATTTAATTCAAAGCTTGATCCTTTCTCTCTCTGTTAGATCAAGGTCTTGTGATAAAGTGAGGATAATCAGATCTATGAGAAGTAAGAAATTTAAGTCAGAACTCAGGACTAAAGTAAGACTTATGCTTAGAGTTTTAAAGATAAGGTTCTTTTCATATTAATAACTACATCAGGGCCTTAAGTTTAAAAATTTAGGCTAAGATGTTTATCAAAAGGACCAAGTTAGGAAATATTAAAAGGATCGTGCAAAATGAATATTATTTAGGCATGTAAGGAACTTAAAAGGGGAAAATAATAAAGAGGACCAAGAATTTTAGGCTAGGTTTTAATCATGTTTAAAAAAATGAATAACCTTAAACATGAATTTTATACTTAGGTCCAAAATGGATTTTTAAAAGGTTCTCACCAACATAGTTCCCACCAATATTCAAATATGAATTGAGGGTTTTGCCAGGGTTTTGGAACATGAACTACTTAGGAAAATACACCATGGAACCTAAAACTAAAAGCCATGAAGACCATTTATTATCAATCTTAGACAAAATTAGAGTGAAACATAACTAAGTAAGCTTTATTTTGATAAAGTGGATGATCTTAAAATTCCACAAATGATATTAACATGCAATATTTTCATGTTTAATTTTCAAGGTTTCTCAAGGATCCTAATTTTTAAAAAATGGGGGTATGTTGGGCTCAACAGTATGTTAATTATTTCAATGGTTACTATTATTCATGTAGATAGTTTGGTCATAGATCAAAGGATTGTAGAAAGGTATCAAGGGATGAAAATTCATATAACTATGGAAGGAGAAGAAATTGGTCAAATGGAGATCATAATCATCATCAAGAAAGAGGTATGAGTGATATTATTTTCTATTGCTATCATAAAATTGGTCATATTGATAGATTATGTGTAAATAGAGTAACAAAGTTCTCAAGAGATGATAAGGGTCAAATAGTTAAATGGAAACCAAAGTAATTATAGAAAGATTAAATTGACCCCAAGGGTTAAGATAAATTACTTTCTATGGTAGAGGAATAATCAAATAGGAATGTGTGTGAAGAACACTTGGTATTAGGATTTGTTGAAAAGACAGTGATCTCTAGGCCTAAGTTGCCTATAGATCAAAGTGACCTACTTATTACACTTGAACAAGATCCTAGTCAAGAACACCTATTGTTAGATTTTAGTGATAATAATTTGGAAGGTAAGATGGCTGTAACAGATGAGAAGATAAGAAACATACTTGATAGCAATATGGGCATTGAATATAGTAAGTCAAAGAAGATAGATAAGCCTAAAAACACTCTAAAAGAAAGTAATTAGTCTACCAAGTGTAAGATGGTCAAAGAAGAAATAGAGGAGATGTGGGCATCTCCTAAGTTCACCTTATTCTAAATTCCTATGGAATAGGGTGTCTTTATTATGTTAGATGAAGACACTCATAATTGTATGGAAGAAGTTGAAGATTATCAAAGGTTTTATCTTGAGATCAAATTTTAGTTTATTGTTTATGGTCGTGGTTTGATTATGCTCAATCATGAAGGTGAGTTACAATAATAGTATGCTTATCATCTTGTGGTAGAAGGAAGGTATGGATATATTCAAATATCATCCAAGGTGAGCCTAAAGAGGTAGGTATTTCATCTTAGGTCTTCAACTAGACCTTGCTATAAGACACTAGGTGGCCTAATGAAGTAGTTTTTAGGTTTGGTAGATTGAGAGTTCTTTTTAAAATGGATTCAAATGAGACAAGTTGTTTTTAGTGTGTTAATGATGTTTAGGTTAGTTTAATTTATGTCTAATTTTGAAAGTATTTGACTGATATGAGTAATAGAGTTTTATATATGGTATTATGTCTTGAAAAGTGTAAATAAGGTTAGTAGTGTTTTCTATTTTCATGTGAGAAGGGTTGGTGATCATTGAAAGAGGCTATCTAGGCCTAAAAAGATCAGTGTTTGATGATAGATGTTTCATAAAATGTGTTGATCATCAGTGGTATCTCATGTGTTGATTAATATGTCTTCAATAAAGGTATGTTATTATTGTGAGAGAAATGCATGTATTTTTTTTGCAATCATTCAGTATGGTTCAGGTGAAGCATGGAGTTAGGGGTGAGAACTCAGATCTCTTGAGTATAATGTGAGATATGGGCATGAATCTTGTGAGAAAAGAGTTAAGTATTAGTTTAATTAAAGTTATGTTCACTCCAATTGGTATAATTCTAATGTGATCAGTTGGTTCTAAATTTAAGTGATAGATTTGTCCAAAACAAGTGGAGTAATGTGTGACTAGAGTGATGAGGAGCATGTGTGAGATGATTTAAATTCAGGGAGAATTTTGTTTTTAGTATGGTTTGAGATCCTTAATGAGAACAAGAATAGTGAGTGTTGTGTTTTTATTGTATGAGGGAAGTGACACGAGATTACTATTTGAAGAATGTTCTTATGTCATCTTCAATGATATCATTGAGTATCATCATGAGTAAGTATAAGTCAGTATGTCGAGTGTCAAGTATCTTGAAAAGATTTATATAGACACTATGATAAGGTATGTATGGGTAGCATGATGAAATAAGTGAGATTTAAATAATAAGGCATATTCTTTCAATATCTATGTAAGCATCTTCAAAGATGCTACAAATATATGAATGCTCCAGATAATAATTGACGGTGTTTGATCATGAGAGTTGTTGTTTGACATTTGTACATGAGGTGTTGAGGTATTTTGAAAATCATGAGAAGGTAAACTCTAAATATCTACAAAGAAGCTATGAATATCTACCCAGGTAGCTCTGGAGATGCTCTGAGTAAGCTATAACTATGATCTATTAAAGCTTTGAAGAAGAATGAGTATATGAGGTACTAAGAGCTTGGGCAAAGGGGGAGCTTTTTATATTTTTGAGTGGTCAATTCTAAGGATTATAGGACTATGTGTGGATGAATCTACGAGATTGTGTATCACCATTTGTCATTAATGTTAAAAGGAGAGAAAGATTAGAATGAAGAAGTTCATATCAAGAGAGAAGACATTTGAGAGTGTTTTTCCATCAATGACAAGGGGGAGATTGTTGAGCATGTTAATTGATGCCATAGGTTATTATTCATGTCAAAATAACATGAGGTACTACTTAATTAATCAAAAATAGGTTAGTTTTGTATTTTAGAATACTTATGGCATGTGTGTAGGTCATTAAGGATAAAGAGTATGTTTTGAGGCATCCATAGTGTCTTGTTAAGGTTTTAGTATTTCCAATTGATCTTTAGAGAGAGAGAAATGCACAATTCCATCTTAAATAAGCCAAACCATCATTGAAAATCATGTAGACTCACCCAGAATAGGAATTTTGTGCATTTATTATGTATACCTATGAATTTAACTTTGGTCAAAGGTTTACATGGAGATATTGTCCATAGTGATAAGAAGGTACCCTAAACATTATGTGTCTTGAAGAGATCCCAAGATCAAGTTATAAGCCTCCAAATTTTTTGTATTAGACTATGATGTGCCAGAGATCATCATAGTTTAGCTTTGATAAATAGTCATTGGTATTCAAAAATATAACCATTGGGATTCAAACTGACTATGTATGCCAAATGGACCCAAGAGCAAATAATAGATTGTATAATTCATGAAAGTGGTTAAATAAATATGTTGTTAAAATCAAAGTTGAAACATAAATCATGAATAATAACCTCCAAGTTGAATGGAGTCTTGACAGTCAATACAAGTTCATTTATTGCATGTCAAAGTCACTAATGGTAGTCTAGGAAAAGTTACAATAGACCTAAAGAGAGAAAAAATGGATTAGAACCTTGTTAGATAATTGAATTTGTTGAGATAAACATTTAATATTGTTCCTAGTTCCATTTATAGAAATAATATGCATTTAATTTGATCTATAAGTGTGTTTTTGTGCAAGTAAATCATCATGAAAGTTGACTAGACCTTAAGGTATTTGACAATGGTAGACAAGAGTTAATTGCAAAGTTATGTGGTGCCTTTGGTCAGTTAGGATTATTGATAAAATTTAATCTTTATGTTATTAAGGTCATGATAATACTATAGATGCATTTTACATGATCATATTGACCTTAGAAATAGAGAACAAGCTCAAGACATAAAGAATAGAGGTATGAGGGTTTATAGTATTCTTATAGGAAAAAACCCTAGGAATTTTTTCATGAAGTAAATGTCTCTTATATGGTATATGGATTTCAATTAGTATAATAATGATTGAGTGAAAAAATTTCTATAGTAGATATCAGATCTCAAGGTGGTGTCTAAGAAGCAAAATTAGAACAATGGCTCATGATAGTTAATGATTGGTCTATAAGACCAATTCCATTCAAGTTAAATTTATTTTCTATTAGATTTAGGCCCTAAAGATGATATAAGAGTGGGATGACATGTTTTATGTGCCTTGAGAGAGTTAACAAAGATTTGAATATGATCATTTCCTATAGCATCATAAGAAACTAGTAAACTTGAAAAGTGATTATTGTAGTGTTCTTTAAGGTTTAGTTATGGGATGTATTGTTTCATTCATGTCAATATGACCTCATAAGGTCATAAAGAGAACATGTTGACATATTTTAAATTAAATGAGGAATTTTATTGGTCCAAAGATGAAATAAAAATTGAGTTTCTTATTTTAGGGTCTTGACTATGTGTATGTTGAGTTGATTCTTTAAGTCAAAATGAAGAGCGTCATGAATAATTTAGTGTCCTATGTTTATCAATATGATATTAAGGTCATAGAGGATTAAGGATATTATTTAATATATTTAAAATTAGTTCTCAAGATGTTTGATAACCTCATATAAAAAATTTGATTTTTCAAAATAGAGTGAGGGTTATAAAACAATGAGCTTACTAAGAAGATGTCATGTTTTGACTAAATCATTATTGATTGAGGAGATTCAAGGGAAGTAGTTTGATGCAAGAATGATTATATGTGATTTTTTTCTTCATGTTTATTTAAGACTATCAAGTTGGCCCAAGGGGAAGGACTAGACATATTTCAATTAGGTCTCTTATGAGATCTATTAGTGGTGTGATGCCTAAAGGAGATTTCATGGAATAAGCAAGTTTTATGTGACTTGTAAAGCATTAATAGGGTCTATATAATGTCATGGACAAATTTTTTGAAAGGTTTAATTTGTATATTAATTTATATGATGTTAAAATGAGCCAAAGTGTTATGTGTTTCTAAAGAAGGCTAATGCATTAGGTCTCTCTCAGGTCTAAAGAGTTGTATTGGTCTAAATGTGTTTGGCCAGCCTAAAGGTGATCTAATTTTGATTGAGTCCTATGTGTAATGTGTCCTTATTGATATTTTATGATTGATAAATTTTTTAAGATGATTTGGATGATAAAGAGAATATGTGAGCAAGTGACTTGTATCTATATAAGGTTAGTTAGGCCTATTTGAGCTAGTGAAAGGAGATGAAAATGAATAGAATATTTGAGTCTTATGATGGGTAGATAAGAGAAGAAATGGTGGATATTAATCCATACCACATATTCATGTGATGAATGTATATGATTCTTAATGAAAGGGATCAAATAGTGAGCTAGTGATTGGAATAAAAAATGAGGCCTAATAGTCCTAATTATCTAGTTGAGTATGTGAAGATGTGAAGTGAAGAAGAAGAGGATTATGTGAGATTAAAAAAGTGATGTTACATATCAAATAAATTATAAGAATCATTCATAGAAATATACAGGATTTCATGAGTGCTTTCATGATATTTTCAAGACATCTTAGGGCTAATTAAGCGAAGAAGGTAAAGGATAGGTTATGCTTATGTGATAGGCTAATTTGAGTGTGATAGAGAAAAATAAGACCATAATTAGTTAGGAGAGGGAAAAAAGAGAAAGGTGGATAGTTTGAGAGTGTTATTTGAGTGGATTCTTTCTCAAAAATGGTGTTTTAGCTTCTTATCAAGTTAGATCTTGATAAAGTCAAGTTCGTGCTTGATAAATTTAGGGGTTGGTGCTCCTTGTTAGGTTGGTGCTCAACTAAATAGTTTTAGAGTTTTTATTGAGTGAGTGATTAAATATAAATGGTTTTGTATCCTCATATCAATTTTTATCTTGTTAAATTCAATTTGGTGATCCTTGTAGGGTTGGTGCTTAACTAAATCTGATTCATGGTCTTATGGGACAAGTCCAAGCTATGTTTTAGTGGGTTTTATTCCCCATGAGGTTTTCCAACATATATGATGTGTTATGGTGTGTTATTATGTTTCATGTGTATGATCTTATTATAATGTTTCTAGATCATTGATATTGCTTGGATGGTTAATGTACATGTGCATTTGATGGATATGTAATTGAGATAATCAAGTAGAAATTTTTTATTTAAGGGCACTAATTCACCCCCCCCCCCCAACCTCTCATTGGATGTGCTTATAATACTTATCCATATCCTAACATAGTCTTTAGAACTAAGTTTTATAATTTTTACTAACATGTGGATGATTACCCCTCGTCTGATGATAATCATGATATCTTATATGCTAAGGGCAAAGACCTTCATCTTTCCCTAGCTCCCAACATATTTGAGGAAAAAAATCTATTCCTCATCAAATTAACTATTGACATTAATATCATAATGGAATATAAACCCTAGAATCCTTAATTATGGATCTTCACTCTCTAAAAAAGAGGTGGAATACCACAAACAACTCTGTATGGAGCTTTATAAACATTTTGTATTTTGCTACACTACATGATAGGTATCAATCTTGATGTAGTTTTCCACAACATAGTTATAACACCTGACGTGAAGCCTATCAAGAAAAATCTTAAACCCATAAAACATAAGGTCTTTTTAATGTTAAATTAATAATTCATCAATGTCTTAAAAGTTAGCTTAATTAAGCATACTCATTACTCCAAAGGGATGTCCAACATCATCCCTATTCTCAAAAATAATGGTAAAATTAAGATCTACATAAAATTTTGAGACATTTAAGGAATTTCCAAAGGATGAATTCCCCCTCCCATCCATTAACATCATTGTTGATGCTACCACAAAGTAAGAATTACTATCATTCATGGATGGCTTTTTAGGATATAACCATATTTGTATTTCTAATGAAGGCCAAAAAAAGACTTCATTCACTACACCTTTGGGGACATTTTATCATGTTTTAATTCCCAATAGCCAATTTTTTTTTGGGAAACATATCAAAGGACCATGACCCACATTTTCCATGACCCCATCCACAAAATAGTAAAGGTCTTTGTAGATGACCTTTTGAGAAAAAGCAAGATAATGTGAAGATCATTTAGGAGTGTTATGCATCATTATCACATGTCTAATCAAATATAGATTTAATTTCAATCCTTAAAAATGTGTGTTTGGATTTTCCAACAAATAATTGGGGGTATATCATCTCCAAATGTGTGATCTATATTAACCTTGTTAAGATCTGAGCAATATTAGTAATGAGACCTCCCATGGATGAATAAAGATTCAAGTTATTTTTAGGAAAATTAGATTTATTTTATTATTCATCCCTGACCTTGCCTATGATGTTCATCCCATCAATAACTTGCTCAAGAAGATAAGTGGCCTAACTTGGCTAATCAATTGTCAAGAAGTGTTTGAGGTAGTAAAACACTATCTTATGTCTCCTCTTACACTCATGATACTTAATCTAGATAAGCCTTTGATACTTTACATAAAGGAGATAACTCACATGTATGTTGGCTCAAGAAGATAATGTCAGTAAGGACTGCATAGTCTATTTCATCATCCAAACCATTTTCAATTATGAGACATGATACACTCAAGTCAAAAAGTAATGTCTAGTAATATTATTTATAACCAAATGTCTATGACACTATATTCTTAATTAGGAAACAAAAGTTATCATGAGATCTCAAGCCCCATGAACTTTCCTAACCTAACAATCTCTCTCTCAAAAGGTCAAACACTTCATTACACTCCTAGGTGAGTTCAAGTTGACTTATGTCAACCAAAATTTTGAAAGGATAGATCATCACTAATTGGTTGGTCTATTCATATTTAGAATATAATGACCTTGTTGATACTGATTTTATTGATGAGGAAATATACTATATAAAATATTGTGATCATTTCCTCTCCTTGGTACACAAACATCATCAATTATTTGGTTGGTTGTATATAAACTAAAGGTTATAAATCAAATATAGAAGGCATATTTGTCTTGTCACATCCAAATATGTCATATTAGATATGGTACTCTATTGAAATACCTTTAAAAACATGTTACTCTAATGTGTTGACCAAGAAAAGCCATAAAAATTCCTCTTTCATTGTCACAGTGACATATGTGGTGGGAACTTTGGTAACCACATGATCACTTAAAAAATTCATAATATGGGATATTTATGGCCCAATATAGAAAATGAAACTATCAAATATGTGTGTAAATGTAAAAACATTATCATTTTTCATATAACATACACAACTCCACTAAGGAATTATAACCCATCATCACCCCATGGCCCTTTTCTACCTAGGGTCTAGATTTGGTGGGTAGAATTTCTACCACTTCTTCAAATAGTCACCACTTTATTATAATAGTAATTGAATACTTCAAAAAATGGTTATAATAGATTACCTTAAAAACCATCACCAGATTGGTCTTTGAAAATTTCAACTTGAATAAATCATCCATTGATTTGGGGTCCCATAGGTCATCATAACCGATAATGGGTACCCCTTAAAGAATTTTAAAGTTAATGATATAAATGAAGACTTTAAAATATCACACCACTAAACCTCCCTATATTATCCAAAATACAATGGCCAAGACAAGGCCACCAAAAAAACCTTGTAGTTGATTCTAGTTAAAACTATCAAAGATTCTAAGTGATATTACCATCTATAACTTTAAAAAACATTATACGCTGATAGGATAATCATCAAAGAGCTTATGGGTTTATCCTATATAAATTTTTTATATTATAAATATATTTACACTTGGAATTCTAAATACCTAATATTCATGTTTCCTTTCTAGTCCTCCTTGATGAAGAATAATATAAAGAGGGGTACCTAGTCAACTTGGAACTCTTAGACAAACATTGAATCTTTGCCACAAAAAATGACAGTGCTTATGTTGACCACATGTCTAATAAATAATATTGTAATAAAAATTAATGATATGGGCATGATTCGGTCTTCAAAACATTTCAAACAATTTCACTTAAGCAATCATGAAGATCTAGTAACTATAAACAACTATCCACATAATCATGAAACAAAAGAACACATCACATATGTGGGAAAACCTTCATGTAAATAAAACCCAATGATATTTGGAAATGTACTACATTACTCTAAGTAAAAAACCAGATTTAGTGAAGCACCAACTCCATATGGAACACCAACACTAACTAGTCAAGCACCCAATTGACTAGGATTTAGCAAGCATCCACTTGTAAGGAGGCACCAACCCCCTACATGAATCAACACCAACCCATAAACCTGGTTTATTTGATCACCTATATAACTCTATTTTTATAAACCATTATATGATGAACACCTCGTTATCTCTTCACACTCTTATCCCTTAAAACTACCTTATATGCATCTTCACTTAACTAAGTCTCTTCAAAATTGATTAGGCCATATGACCTTAATATTCATATGTAGACACACTATCATATATTAATTATAAATTATATATACTATTATAATGGTTTAAAATACCTCTTTATTCTCATAAATGTGTAATTTCATTTGTATTCACTCTACCTACACAAATAGGCCTAAAACTACCTTGTATATATACCATTCCTTGTTCATATGCCACTTAGTCAACTACTCACCCTCAAGATCTTAGGTAAGCCATGGAATAGGTCTTATTATTTCTCATAAACATTATTTAAACTAATAATAAGTCCCTTTTGGTTTATCATAACTCTATTAGACCTCATTTCACTTTTAGGTCTCATGGAAACCTAATTTCATTAGGTCTACTTTAGCACATGTTACACTTTGCCTTCCTTGGAATACATTAAAAATACACAAATGGTATTAAAATGTCATATAACAATAAAATATACCCCCAATTATGTATTATATTCTCAAAAATACATTTTAAAACAAATCACTACTTGAAACCCTTCATTAGTACTCAGTCCATTAGGCCTTTATACACCAAAAATTTGACTTTTAATACCAAAGCTCAAAATCACATAATCCACTCAAAAATTATCATCCAAGTGCATAGGTAGATTATATATTACCCTATGGTAATCATAATATTATTGAAACACTTAAAATTAGTGTAAAAAGGCTTAAAATCATCTCTTCACTCTCACTCATAATTGCTAGGACTGTCAAAAGCTAGTTATGAAACTAGTTAATATAAAAAACTATAAAAAACACTTTCAATGATTCTAAATACATTAAAAATATTATATAAAATATTTATAACAACCTAAATCATAAAAACCATAATATTTAATATCAAACATTGGTCTTGCAAACCAATCTTCTCACCTTATCTCACATAATCTTTCATGAACCAGACAAGCCATTTTGACTTCAACTTTTTAATCTCTAACACTAACAAGATTTACAAAATAATTAACATGACTTTCAATTCATAAACAAAAACACCATATTCATTAGATACTTCAACTCATATCATAGAGCTTTAAACTCATCATTGAAACTTTCTTACCTAGAACTACTAGTTTACCTTAAAGCACAATCATGGTGACATTAACCTTCAACACCTATATGAACACTTTAAAATAATTATTATGAAACTTGATGATCCTCTAATATATTAAGACTTGTTGATACCTCTAAGTGTACCACAAATACTCTCAATGTTTAGATAAAACGTCTCATTTTAGAATCCTAAGAATTCAGAGCATGAGTTGTAGGTATTTGGAATTTGTGGTGAAATATCAACAAAGTAAGGTAAACTATTCCACAATATTTATATTAATTATTGGTTGGGAACCACCTTGATCCAATATTTTTTTGAATTCTAGTTAATCGTGATCAAAGTTCTAAACTACACTAATCTAAGTGAATATTTGACAATGGGATCTAACCTATAGTGAGTTACTAAAATGGGGCGATAAAAACGAAGGGTAAGGCAGAAAGGAAGTGAATGTTATTGCTAATATTTATCTCAAACATTATGACAAATTTTCATTTGATAGAACATGCATTTAAACTAGTATGTAATGTAAAATAGATAAATCTCAATTTTCACTACAACCAGGTGAACTTATGAGGATAAGTTGAAAATAAAATTAAGAACCAAGTATGTTTGAATGTTTTCTACTACACCTAGATAGCCAATGTACATATTTGATGTAGAACAAATTAAAGTGGAAAAACTTATGATCTTTTCAACTAATCTAGTGTAGCATAGATTAGCAACCCTATAACAAGAATGCAATTCAAAATTTAAAGAAACCATTCAAATTTGAGATCTAGACAAGCAATGGAGAGAAAAGATAGTAACCCCTAACGCAACCATATAGACAAACTTTGATTAATTCCTTAGTCATATTAATTATTCCAAGTATATAATTATTTTCTCAAAATCTCTCCCTTTACAGAATGGTAACCCTACCATTTATAGAAAGCATAGGTGGTATATCGATAAATTTTCAAGATACATATGCATATAATAAGGATAATTGCCCTTGTACATAAATTCTAAAATACATATGACCTTCTACGTTGGACTGACCTAAAAGTGTATATTCTAACAAACTAGCATATATTTATATAATAGAATATTCTATTCTTACAAATGTGTGAAAAATTATAATCTATAGAATCTTCTATCAAGTTGGTGGTGGGCCTTATAGTTGTCTTTGTTGGAGGATGTTTTTAACCTTAGTGTGTTTCTCACTGATTAGTTTCAAATCTACTATAGGCTTCATCAAACATCTACCCTCTTGGTCAACCAGTTTATTTAATTATTTGCCATTCCTTACCATGGCCTCCTTGATAATTCTATCCTTTGAAATTCACTCTCCTAAATTGAAGATGATAGCCATGATCTTATGGTTCTCACTAATAGACTGACCCTAACTCTTTCCATTTATTTCTCAAATGGTGGTAGTGGCTCTATGTTTAAACTCTTCATCATCTATTAACCCAATAGTAGTGGGTTGTGAAGTCAACGTTAGCATGGTTCCTAGGAGTTTCTCAATCCTACTCATCAAAGTCTTATCTTCCTTCACATGCTCATTGACATTATTGTGTCATATGCTCAAATATTTTAATTTATCTACAAAAATTCCTAGGACTACACTCAAATGTCCTAGGCCAATAGTTCTAAAGACTAGGATCTGTCTTTCTACCTGCATGCTAATGAGCTCAACTATTTGTTCTTCTAAAGCTTATCACTGGATGACTAAGGCTTTGGCTACTTCATCTTGTTGTATCAAGGCACTCTACCTAAGTTTAATGGCCTTCAAGGCTTAAAACATGTCAAATAATGATTCATCCAAAAATCTTATCATCTCATCAGGTATAGAAAGGATGGCCTAAATTTCAAGGTCCTAATTTTCCTTCCTAAAATTTGTAATTTGCTATTTAAATCCCCTAATTACTTTAATTTATTATGGTGATTGAGCCCCATATAGGCTCTCCAAATCCTCTTGGTGAGTGGGATACTCTCCCAATTCTTGTCCCCCCATTAGAGTTAGACCTACAAATGGTTCCACCTTTTGAAAGGTTAACTCATCTGTACCCACCACAAACTTCCTTGTGGTGATATTTTCTAGCCCTGAACTATATGGATTGAAATTTACTATAGCAGTGGCATTAGTGAGCTTGGTGGTATTTTTAATTTCCACATTTGTGCTATTGGACTCCCCTGAAGTATCTATTTTCTTGTCACTAGGACCATTTCCTTCCACTAGTCTTCTTTCTTCTTATTTTTTCATCATTTCAAGAATCCATGGTTGAAGGTCTTCATGCACATCAATGATAATATTTTATGTTAATTCCCATGAATGGGATATGAATTTAATCTTTTGGATTTTCCCATATATGAACCAATGTGGAATGATTGGCCTATGGATGGGGAACTCATCACTAAACAAATTTATATCCTAGGATGGATGGATAAATGAAAGTTTTAACTTCTTGTATCTAGCAGGGATAAGGGCTAAATCTACTTTCTCTTATTCTGAGTTATATTTGGAACTAGGTCCAACTCAGATTCTTTTCCCTTATCTTTCTCAATCCCCTCCATTTTTTCATGAGCCTCTACAACTTTTCCTTCTTAGGTATCAAGGTATTCATGTGTTTCTTCTCTATCTGAGTCATAGGTCTCTCCAAAAAAATTGAAAATGGCCTAAACTATTTCATATGGCTCAAGAGATATCATGTCTACATGTTCCATCAAAGATGTGGTTTTTTTGGAGAACCTGAAGATGAGGTTGCTTCACCTAGCCTCTCTTCTAATTTCTTCTTATCAGGTCTTGAGGTTGTGGCACTTCTACTTGATAAGGTGGCTAAGGTGTTCTGAAGATGGAAAGAAGTAGATGATACTAGAGTGGGTGAATTTTATATATGTATTTTTTTAGTTTTTGCTCATGTGTTATAATGTGTTCTAACTTGGCATTACACTCTTTAAGCCTAGCTAGTACTTCCTCAAAACTACTAGCCTTGGTGTATACATGATCATAAACTCTAGGTTGGTATTAATATACTATCTTAAGTTATTTATTGTCTCTCAAATGGTCCCTAAATATCCCCTTGAAATCCCACATCTTTAATTCATCCATTTGGAAGACAAAATCTTCTCTTTATCTAGACATGATGCTTCTAGTCTAGTAATGTGGCTCTTCCAATTATCAGGCAAAATAGGTAGAAGAGGCCCTTTTAATTTTATTTTCATACCCCACCAATTTCATTAATGATTTGGAAAGTGAATTATTTTTTAGACAAATTATTTGGCACATATACAGGCAACCTATATGGTGGGGACATGGTTCCCATAATTCTAATTATGGTGCAATTAGGATGATACCCAATATACCAAATCATTTAAATATGATTTTTTATAAAGGGGTGCATTATAGGCATAGGGGATCTAGTTATAGCCTCAACCAAAGTGGGATAGATGCAGTCACAAATGAATTGCATATGGTTCTTATATTTGAAAATATGCAAATTTTAGTAATGGTGGGAAACAATTATTTTTGTTAGTGTAGGATATTATTTTACTTGTATTTATTATTATGTATTATTCCTACACATGTTTTTAGATTACTTAGTTGTTATTTTTAGGTTAATTAAGTTTCATAAATGAGGTAATTAAGGTGCACATGCACAAGTGAAAATTGTAGTCAAATTGGTGGGTAAGGATACCCTTACCAACCAATATTGACATATGGAGCACACAAACCATTTGGGAAAAGTATTGTTTTCACATTACCAAATGTCTTGGATATATGCCTCAATTGTACCTATAAATATGACTCTAGTATAATCTATTTTTAAATGAGTTATGAATTTAATATTATTATAATTTTTCTCTATTTTGATTTTAGTCTCAATAACAGAGTTTTGCTTCTATTTACTTTGCATTTGTAGTTTGTGTGTTTAACTCTATCAGTTAGATCTTAGATAATTATATCATAGTATTAGAGCTCTTTTATGGTAATTAGCATCATTTTTTTTTTTGAGTTTTTATTCTAACTAAGATTGTAAAGAAGAAACTTGTAGATTTGTGTGTATCATCTACAGTCCTTTCTTCTTTAACTGGTGAACTTTATTAGTATTTGCAATTATTTAAATTGTATTGTACATATAAGTAACCTTTTGTAGATTTGAAAGGAGGATTCAAGCTGGTTTTGTAGTATACAAAATCATTTTTTGATAAGGAGGCAAGATTTACAATTTGTTGTTGTTTTGCAAATCCATTTTTTTGATGAAAATGACTGATATTTTTCTAATTTTGATTAAATGGTAAACAATCATTCATAAATTTTTTTGGGTTTTTTGCATCTTTATTTCCTATTTTTAGATAATTTTTAAATTCATAATTTTTTTAATAATTTATAAAGTTATTACAATTTTACTAACTATGATATTATTCAAAACATTACAAAAATTACATTTTTGATGATGAAGTTTTAAGGAGTTTTTTTAATTGTTTTTATAAAAATAATATTATTATGTGAAATCATATTGTAAGGATTAATTTTTTTATGTTTTTTAATATTACTTCTATTTCATGAAGGGTGAGATCTGGTTTTGGCTGACATTCAAACCCCCTCATAAGAAAAACAAAATTTCTCCTCTCCTTTGCTTAGCTCACAATTTAACACTCTTATTCTCCTCATGGACATTTTTTTGGTTGAGCCTAACATCCATTTTTTGTGATCTTGAATTGTCACTTATGTAATCATTTCATACATTGCTTATTTGTGGATGTATTCTTGGTTGAGTCTGACATCCATTTCTTATGAGCATGCATTATTGTTTGTGCCTTTAATGCAAAGATTTCACTCATTTCTACACTAGCCACTTTGTTGTTATTGTATTGCATGATAGTAAATACTACACTATACTTTGCATTTAACAACTTCAAATAGTCATCTTAATGTTATGTGTATTACATGATGGTGAATACTACACCAAATCATGTAGTTTGAAAACATCATATATATCTTTGTGGTTTATTGTGTGGATTTGTACCTATAATTCATTGTATCTAAGTGCATATCTATTGTGTAGTATCTTATTTTTAGTGTATGCATCATCTATCCTTGGTACATGAGTTAAAGACTAAAGAATCAACTCTATACTCATGTTTATGGCTATCTTTGGCCCTACATGATATCTTAAGATCTGATGGGCTATATTATCCAAAAAATTTGGTGCCCATTGTATATGCAATAAAGCACTAATTATATATGCACTAAAATATAAAGTACCAATTATATGCACACTAAAGTGCTGATTGTATATGCAGTAAAACATAAGGTGTCAAACCTTTTTAATTTGGGGTTGGGGCGGGGGGGGGGTGTGGGTTTGATAATTTTAGGGGGGTTATTGAGTGCCTTGCCTTCTCTATTACTCATTCAATTTTTTTCTTGCACTGAATCATGGATCACAATTTGGTTCCACTTCTCACTCAATTCATTAATCATGACTGGAAATCTAAAGTGCAAATTTTTCTAAGAAGTAGAGGTTTACATAGGATAACCATAAATATGGAAACTGAACTAGAACTTGGTGTAAATTAAATTAAGTGGTATAATAGGTGTGATGAAGCATATAGTATTTTGTGTTTGTCTATTTCTCTTCACTTACTCTTTCACATTGAATCTTCTAAATCACCAAATGAGATTTAGAATACTTTGTAACAACTCTTTGGGAAGTAGGATGTAATGAGGGCTCATGAGCTAGGGAATGAGCTCATTAGTTTGAGTCCAAGAATTTTTGACACTATAGAAGAGTTTTTAACCAAACTTAAATCACTTAGGTTGAAATTAAAATTATTTGGTATAGATAAAAAGGATGAACAATTGATCCTCTCTATTATTTCCAAGTTAGGTCTTGACTACTCAGTTTTTGTCTCTACCTTTGATGCTTTGAAGCATGCCTTAGGACCTACATGGAGTATGCCATCCTTAGATGATTTTGCCAAATAATTAACTATGGAACAAGATAAACTCATACAAATGGGTACATTTAATTCCTCCAAATCACATGCTTTGTTGAGTCATGACAAATCAAAGACTTAAATAAATAAGGAGAAGAAACAAAACAAGAAAGACCAAGAGCAATGAAAGGGTCAAAAATTAGATACTAAGCCAAAGTATCATATGAGTCCTCTTCAAGTGGTAAATCCAAGAAAGAGAGGATCACATGTGCTTATTGTAAGAGAATTGGGCATGATGAAACAAAATATATGAAAAAATAGATTCATCATTTAATAAAGATGCTTGATAAAAATAACATCAATGTCCCTGATATAGTCAAATCAACCTCATCAGCATAGGAGTCTTCTAAGGAAAAAGAAATTAATAAGGGGAAAGGTAAGGTTAAGGCCCTTATTGTAGTAGAATCATAACCATTCACATGGGTGATTGATTCTGGTGCCTCACATCACATGGCTTCTTCACGAGACTTGTTTCTCATCCTTAGAGCCATGTTCTATGCCATCTATTCTAATAGGTGATGATACTTATATTGAATTTTTTGGGAGAGGTTCTATTGAAGTTAATGATGGAACATTTGAAAATGTATTATGTGTTCCATCACCATTAACTAATGTCCTATCTATTTATCAAATCACCCACATTGGATCAGTCAAGAAAGTTGAGTTTACTCCAAATTCTATTATCATTAAGGAGCTACATAGTAATACTAAAATGGCCATTAGGAAAGAAAATAACTGATCAAGGTTGTACACCTCTCAAATTTTGCTCTTGATTACCCTTCTACTGCATTACTCACTTAATTTGATAGAGTGAGAAAACTATGGCATGATAAATTTGGACATCTAAACTATCACTACTTGGAATAATTTAGTCAACAAGATATGGTAATAGGGTTTCCTCATGTTCAATTTTTTGATGGTGTTTGTGAAGGTTGCATGCTTGGTAAACATCCTGAAGAGAAATATGACAAAGGCAAATCATGGAGAGCCACTAACATTTTGGAGCTAATTCATAGTGATGTTTTTGGACCATTATAAAGCCTTCATTCAACAAGGCTAGGTACATGCTTACCTTCATAGATGAATTATCTAGGTATACTTGGATGTATTTTATCTAATAAAAGTCTAAGGTCTTTGACCATTTTAAGGATTTCAAGGTTCTTATTGAGAAATAGTTAGAAAAAACCATTACAATTTTGTGCATTGGTAATGGTAGTGAGTATGTTAATGATTGATTTGAGTATTTTTAAACTTCAGAAGGGATTGATCTACAAAAAAAAATTCCATATAGTCCTTACTATAATGGTGTTTTAGAAAATAAGAATAGATCTTTGAAGGAAATGACAAACTATATGATACATTCCAAATCACTTACACCATAATATTGAGAGCATGACATTAATTGTTCTTTCTATATCCAAAATCATGTTCCTCATATAACATTGAAAGGGATCACTCCTTTTTAAACTTGAAGAAATCAAAAACCTAAAGTTAAGCACTTTAGGGTATTTGGATCTCCAACTATATACCACATTCCTAAGAAGAAATGTAAGGACATGGAATGTTAGAGTAGGCCTTAAATATTTGTTGGGTATGTATAAGGTGTTAAGGGATATAGGATTATTCATCCTACCACACATGAGTTGATCATTGAGAGGAGTGTATGATTTCAATAGGGTCCATCAGACTCCACACATGACACTTCTCCCTCCTCTTTAGACTCTCTAGGATATGATGATAGTTTAGATGATTTAGATCATCCAAGTCAAATACATATTGATGAAGATTCTTCTTCTAGTTTAGATGATGAGGATAGTGATATATATTCACCTCATTCCATTCATATTCACATTTTTGAAGTTGAATAGTCTCCCCTTGATTCTCTAATTTTAGGTCCTCTTTGGGCTAGATAGACTATACATAGTGTAGGTGATTGGGATGGAAATCCATTAGATGTTTGATAGACCCATTCATAATTTTAGGGTGTTCCACATGTTTTCATTACTTGTGCTTCTAATCCATAATCATTTCATGAGGCATCTAGCATTCTTGAGTGGGATACATATATGCATGAAGAGTATAGTTCCCTAATTAGGAACTAGACTTGGGATCTAGTATCTCTTCCCAAGGGAAGGAATTTTTTTTGATGTAGGTAGATCTATCAAACAAAATTTGTAGTAGATGGATCATTGGATATGTTTAAAGCATGATTACTAGCAAAAGGATTTTCACAAGTTCTTGGAATAGACTATACTAAAACATTTGCTCTAGTCACTAAAATGAACTCTATTCAATTCACTCTTTCCATTACCATAGATTATCATTGGGATGTTCATCAGATTGATGTGAAGAGTGCCTTTATTCATGGTAACCTTGAGGAGGAGATATATATGGAACAACCACAAGGTTTTATGGAAGATTCCTCCTTAGTGTGTAAACTTCAGAAATATATCTATGGCCTTAAATAGGCCCCTTGGGCTTGGTATGCCAAGATGGATTCATTTCTTCTCATAGCTGGGTTCACTAGATGTAATTCTAATCTAAATGTCTACATCTTGCAGCAAGATAATTCGCTCTTGATTTTAGTTCTATATGTGGATGACCTATTGACCACAAGGAGTTATTCATCCTCTATTATAGCAGTGAAAACTACTCTGCATGATAGATTCTCTATGACTGACTTGTGTTTATTGCATTACTTCTTTGGTATTAAAATTTCACAATATGACCTAAGTATTACCATTGCACAATCCAAGTATGCTCTTCTTTTGTTCGCATAGTTTCACATAGGTACTTGTAAGCTAGTTTTGACTCCCTTTCTTTTTAGAGTCAAACTTGAGGCTGAGTGTTCTTCTTCATTGCTTATTGATACCTTGTATTGATAACTAGTTGGTATCCTCATCTATCTAACTCACACTAGACCTGATATTTCATATGTAGTGGGCATAGTCTCTAGGTTTATGCAGACACTACATGAGTTGCTTTGGAAAGTAGTCAAATGGATTCTCCACTACATTCTAGGTACTCATAGTTTTGGGATTCACTATGGAGAAGGAATTGATATTGAATTGATTGGATACATAGATTCAATTTGGGCTAGAAATATTCAACATCATAAGTCCACTTCAAGATATAGTTTCTCACTTGGTTAGGACCAATTAGTTTGTCTATCAAGAAGTAGAATGCAATTACTTTATCATCTACTGAGGTTTAATACAAAGGGGATATCAATGCTACTACTAAAGCTATTTAGCTTTATGGGATTCTTATAAAGTTTAATATATAGTTAAAGTGACCCAAAATCATCTTTTATGATAACCAAAGCACCATTTAGATCTATAGGAATCTAGTCCAACATCAACATACTAAGCACATCAAGATTCATATGCACTTCATTCATTATCTCATTCATGTATAGGTCATTGATCTCAAATTTTGCTAGACTATATAGTAGATAGATGATATCTTCACCAAACCCTTCACTAAGAGTAATTATATTCACTTGTATGCTATTCTTGGGGTATGAGCTACATCAGCATCATCTTCAGGGGAGCAGCTTCTAATCCTCTTCTTCTTTTCTCTCTTTTTGGGGGAGTTTTTTTCCTATGGTTTTTTTGCTTTTCCTTTACTTTGTGAGAGTTGCATTGTACTTGGGTACCTCATCAGGCCATGTTATTGGGACCTAATTTTTTTTTCCCACCTAATTTAGTCTTAAGGGGGGTGTTAGTGTAGGATATTATTTTCCTTGTATTTATTATTATTGATTATTCCTACATATATGTTTAGATTACTTAGGTGTTATTTTGAGGTCACTTAGGTATCATAAATGAGTTAATTAAGGTGCACATGCACATGGGAAAATTATAGTCAAATTTGTGGGTAAGGATACCCTTACCCACCAATATTGATATATGGAGCACACAAACCATTTGGCAAAAGTCTTGTGTTCACATTGCCAAATGTCTTCGCTCTATGCCTCCATTGTACCTATAAATACACCTCTTATCTAGGCTATTTTTTAATGATTTATGAATGAAATATTATTATAATTCTAATATATTTTGATTTTAGTCTCATTAATGGAGTTATACTTCTATTTGCTTTGCATTTACAATTTGTGTGTTTGATTCTATTAGTTGGATCTTGGATAATTCTGTCAGTTCTACCCCTAAGGCACTAGTTATTGATGTGGGGGAATTTGGTAGAAGAAATCAAATCATCAAGAAAATATGACATCATAAATAATTGTTTGTTGGTCTTCCTCTTAATGGCTATAAATTGGTGACTAAGGTGGATGCTTATCATGTCTTCAATAGGATGGCTGAGTTGTTCATCTATCAAGAAGTGTACATAGGAAACCCATATGGGATTGACATAAGTGGTTATGGCATCCCCAAAAATCCTATTCAACAAGGTCATGACAACCCTAAATTCCTTCCCTAAACTAAGAAATTGGAATTATCCTTTGGAAATCTATGAATACATGATTTCCTTGGTTGAGTCAGGGTCTTAGGATGGTCTCAAGGTTATTTTGAGTGGTCCAATTTTTGATTGAGGTAAAATCAACATGGGATCATGAAATTTTGTAGTAACCCTCAAAGGTTATAGGGATAATGTAAACAATCCTTCTAGAGGTTCCATCATGCATAATCTAGTCATCATCTACTCTAAAATTAATAAAAATTGGAGCAAGCACATCAATACAATGAAGTACCACAAGTTTAATGGCTACACAATCAAGGATAGCCAATTTGAAAACAACTAGGTATTGGTATTTGGTGTTGACTACCTCAATTCTCCTATTATTCTAAATGAGGGGTTGCATTTTTTCTATGGCAAAGAAGATCTTATACCAATTTTTGCACCCATTATTCAATTTCAGGATGTCCAACTTTGTGTCCTTAAAAACCTTAAGTAGGTGGTTTGTAGAGAAGTAAAGCTCTATCTCTTCCTTCCATTATTGTCTTCTTACTCCCATTATTTCTCAACTTTTCAAAATGTTGAACACTTACTCTATAAAATCCTTAGGATTATCCTTCTTGCACTTAGAATTATTTTTCAAGTTCAACTGTGATTTGACGATTCACAATATTCTCATTTTATGCAAGTTTTTAGGTTCTCTAAGAGCTTTAATGGTGGAGGTGATTTAGACCTAGGTTCATTCATGCCTTTGATTCAATATTAAGACTTATGTATTTATACCTTTACTTTTCTAAATGGACAAAATATAAGTTTTCTCTTCTTTTACTTATGTGGATCCTATGTAGCATCCATTTGGCATCATTTCATGGTGTTTTTCATAATCATCTCAAGGACAACTAGTTTTTAGCCTTTGAATTTTTCCTTTAGTTTCCCTCTATTAGATCAAGATCTAAGGATCAAGTGCTAGCTATTGATCATAATCCTAGGTTTGTTCCCTTATTGGTCATCACAATTATCAAGCCCCATGATTATTCCACCTAGCATATTTTTGCATCATCAATCTCCAATTTTTGGGTTCTTTCCTTGTGTTAAGCTCTCAAGCTCCCTGAGTCTTATTCAAATATCTCACACCATTGGATCATGTTGGTATGATTAAGTGAGAGTTGTAATATTCTTCAAGATGTACAAGGTTTAATTTAGTCTTGAGGGTCAAATAAAACTTGCATTAAATGACTAAATATTAAGATTCACTAAAAATTTTGTGTGAAACCCATTAAAAATATTCAAAACATGCCTTATTTATCTAGGCAAAAATGTTGGATTATGCTAAATTTGATAGTTTTGATAACATCATAGATGCCTTCACAATCATAAAATAATGTGAGTGAAAGTGTTAATTTTGGGTTCATGAAGATCTTATGGTTGAGTGTGAGGGTACCATGTGGCATCCTCTTGGAGCTTCCTAGGATCCTAGATTTAATGCACCTCATCAAATCTTGAGAAGTGAGGACCATTGGATGAAGATCCAAGTAGTTGCACACCATTAGCTATATTTAATAAGTGGGTTCCTTTGCCAATGAAGCTTGGTGTAAATGATCACCACTTGCAATCTTCTTAGAGCTTTGACCTTCCAATCTTCACCTCACACTATTGGATCAGATCATGCAATGAAGTGATGATCGTTAGATCTAGATTCTCCTCATGCCATTAGATTAGATCCAATGATGAAGTGAGGATCATTAGATCTTACACAATGTATGAGGTTTAAGTTAGGACCCAAATTCAATAAATACCAAGGCTAATTTTTAATTTTAAGGCTCCATTTACATTAATAAATACAAAGGGGGTCTTACGATTAAGACTTAGGTTAAACCTTAATTCAAAAGGAGTTTGGCTAGGAAACAAAAAAGGGGACCCCACAAAACCATTTTAAATGAAGTTTGAATAAATAAGGATGTTTACCAGGAAAACACAAGGACTCAAGCCTAATTTTATATTAAGGTTTGGTTAATACTAACAAGTGTGACCAAGCCTTAATATAAAATTGCATTTAAGTGATTCAAGTGTTTAACATTCTTGCCAATTATTTTTGATAAATTTTAATTCCAATAAAGAGGTTTTTTGAACTTAGGGCTCCACTGAAGGGGGTCCAAGATTAAATTTGGTAGACCAAAAGCTAGTAAAATCATGGTGGATTCGATGCCTAGTAAAAACTAGTGTTTTTTTATGGAACCTGTATTTCTCATAATATAGGGTAAACCATTAGTAGCACTATGCACACCAAACTTAATTACACACATAATATGTTATCCTATCAAAGTGTATGCTCTTCAAATTCTACAAAAACCTAGGAGCGAAACAAGGTTTTTAATGATAAGATTCTAAGACACCTCAAGGGCCAATTTTAAAAAATAGGGGGATGTTTGTCTCAAAAAATGGTGACTCATAGGGGAGACATATCCATGTGTTAGAACCCAGAGGCTCTAATTCAACAAATAAATAGGTCACTTATTCTATTGGACCCCTGACATGATCATGATCTATTCATGGTTGAAACAAATTTTACACCTAAAAGATTAGGTTTAATTTATAGGATATATTCATGTTGTGTGTGTGTTTTGATCCCACTTATTATTTTCTATGGGATTTAGGGAAAAAATTTCAAGTTTCATATCCTTGATCATTTACATTAGTTTATAGGACATGGAATTCATTCATGAGGTATCATGCTTTTGGTTTAGGGGAGGCTTGGGCATTGCTTTGCCACTAGACAAGCATTCATAGCTCTGATATAGATGCCTTTGTCTCTACTCCAAGCCTTGAATCACTACCATCTAGGAATAATTATCCCTGGTGGAGATTGCCCAAATCACCTATGCTTAAAAGCTTCAAATTTTGCATTGAATTCTTATTTTTGTATTTTTTGACATATATGTTAATGCTTTCAGCAAGGTTAAGAACCAGGATAACTAGGTTTTAAGGATTCTAGTCAAGTTATTAATTTTTAGATGATCACCTATGGTTATAACCATTGTCCCAGGTAAGGATGTCTTTTTAAGTGCAAACATGATTCTATCTTAATAAGTTAAGCTTTCATCTCATAAGTATAACTCTTCTTAAAACCAACTTATGTCAAGGTGATGCTTAGGTTAGAATAGAATGAGGGGCCTTTTCATTTTCCTTCACTAGTTTCTCCATGTTATATCACTAAGTTCATATTCTAGGTCTATGATCATCATATGTATGAGGTTTACATCCCATTATTGAATCTTGGGAACCTTTAGGTAGGCATGATATTTTGAGCACTTAATTGTCTAGAAGAACTTATTAGAGCAAAAGGAACAAGGTAGACACAAACAACAAAAGCAAATAAATATGTATAAACAAAAATAAGAGGAAGTAAAGGAAGGAAGGCAAAAACCAAATAAATATGTTCAAATAGAACTAAAAATGAAAGAAACTAACTAGAAAATCTATTATAACCTTAACCAATCTTACAAATTTTATTTCATGGATACACCTAGTGGATCCACATTAAAGTAATGATTAAGATATTTTACATTAGTGGGAAATGTGAATTTTACTCCCTAGAGGTATTTTAACTTGAAGGTGTTTCTACCAAGTGTTTCAACAATTTGATATGGGATAATCCATAGAGGTGTGAATTTGTCATGCTTATCCTTGGGTTTAGCTACTTTGTCCCAAAGGAGGACTAGGTCTCCTTATCTGAATACCTTCAATTTTGACCTCAAAGGTGGCTTGATGCTTATTGAAGTTATCAAAGGCTTCCTCTCTTTCAACTTCCATCTAAATGATATCTATCAACATAGAATTTGAAAGTTCCTAACTTTCTTCCATATACTCCTGTACAAATCTAAAGGTGGGTAATTTTAGGGTGATAGGAAAGATAGCCTCTTAGACATACACCAATAGGAATGGTGATGCCTTTAAGGCCTACTTTATTCTAATTTTATCTTCCCATAGAGCATATTTAATAATTTTGTGCTAAGTCATAGGCTTGTCTTTAGCAAAAGAAATTATTGCCTTGATTAGGTTCTTGTTGGTAGATTTAGAGATGCCATTTCCTTGGGGGTAATGGTTGGAAGTAAAATTTAGAGAAATTTCATTGTCATAATCCTATTAGATAACATATATGGACAAAAATGCAAATCCATTATCACAAACCAAGGAGACTAGGGTTCCAAAACTAGTACAAATGTTTTCTTCCAAGAAGTTGGTCACTTCTTCTATCCTGTAGTGTTTGGTGGCTATAGCTTCAGTCCACCTTGTGTAATAATCTGTGGTAGTTAGGACATATTTGTGGTCCTAAAAATAAATGGGGTTTATAACTCCAATGAAATCTAACCCCCATTGTGCAAAGGGTTTATCAACCATCACTGGTTGTAGAGGCATGGCTACCTTTGGCTCTTTAGTGCAAAATATTTAACATGAATGACATTCTCTTACATGCCTTTGAGCATTCTTAAACATAATAGGCCAATAGTAACTAACCTTGAGGATTTTTTAGGTTTTTTTTCTTATTAATGTATGTCCAATACCTATTTTCTCATGGAAATTAATCCTAATTTGAGAAGCCTCTTCTTTAGATACACACCTTACATAGACTCCTTCAAAGTTCTTTATATACAATACTCTATCTATGATTAAATAGTGAGAATATTTGAGTCTTAGGGCTCTTTTATACTCTCTTGTGAGTCCTAAAAGACAAGTAACATTAATCAACAAATGAATCAAAGATTTTTACCACTCATTGGGTTATAAGTCATGCTACCCAACCTACAGGACATGTAGTTTGGGATTGGTGTTGGCAATCATCTAGACTAGACCTTGGCATCTTACCAACTTTGTTGTTTTCATTTCTATGTCATATTCTTATAAGAATAACATCCATTTACATCTATATTCACCCAATTCATTTTGACTCATCATGAGTTTTATAGTAGGGTTTGGCAATATATCATGTACTTTATTTCTAAGGATGTAATGTCTAATCTTTTTTACTGCTTTTACTAGTACATATGCCTATTTGTCAATTAGGAAATAGTTTAATTCAACATTTTATAAATTGGTACTCATGAAGGATATTATATGATCATTCCCATTTATTTTATAATTCAGGATTGTATCCATTATGTGGTTAGAAGAAAATTAATTTAAGTAGAATTCCTTCAAAAAGTTTGGACTTATCAACACTGGGGCTTGACCAATTTCTTCTTTAATTCTGTTGAATGCTTTCTTGGACTCCTCATTCCAATTTATTTTGGCACATTTCTTTATCATTTCATTCAATGGTTTATTAATTTTGACAAACCCTGAGATGAACTTTCTCACAAAGTTTATCTTGCTAAAAAATGACTTTAGCTCTTTCTACCTATTTGGAAGTTATATCTTAGAAATGGCTTCCACCCTTTGAAGATCTATGGATATCCCATATATAGTGATAATATGACTTGTCAACTTTCCATTAGTAACACAAAATATGCTTTTCTTTCGGTTGAGAGAAATGTAATATCTACTACACCTCTTAAACACTTGTTGCAAGTGTGTGAAATGATCTTCCTAGTTTTTAGAGAACACTATTAGGTCATCTATGTAGATTATGATGCATTTGCCAACTAGACCTTGGAAATCATGATCCATGGTTATTTTAAATCTAGACCCTACATTAATTATTCTAAAGGGCCTCCTTTTATATGTAAAGGTTCCCCACTTACTAGTAAAGGTTATCTTCACTTTGTCTTCTTTGTCCACTAACACCTTGTTATACCCTGAAAAGCCATCAAGGAAGGACATCATGGTTGACCCTAAAACAACTTGTATCACCTAGTCTAGAGAGGGTAAGGTATAATTGTCCTTTTTAGATGCTTTATTTAGATTCTTGAATTCAATGCATAATTTAATTTTTCCATTATTTTTTCTGACTGGAACCAAGTTGTCAACCCAAGTGGACTACCTAATGGGAGACACAATCCTTACATCTAATAGTTTCTTGGATTATTTATATGCCATGGGATATAGGATGGGGTTGATATGCCTTTGCTTCTATCTTAGGGGTTTGAAATATTCTTTGAGGAGTATAGTGTGTGTGATAACCCTTGGATCAATTTTTTTTTAATTATCATAAAACCAGGCAATTACATCTTTATACTTGGTGAGTAACTCTCTAACTTTTTTTTTCTCCATTTATATGCAAGCCTTCCCCATGTAATATTTCCCACTCACCTTGGGAATGTTAGTGGTTTTAGTAAGCTTATGCTGATCAAATAACCTTTACAATAAAATCATTCCCTTGGGTATCGTGTTATCATTTAGTTGAATGATTTTACCATTGAATTCTATTTTAGGGGTAATTTCATCTATTTCATCAATAACATGAGCTTAAAAATCACTTGAGTTAGAAAGTAATTATAAGATCTATTGATCATCATTGAAGACTTGGAAGTGGTTCACATTATCCATGACTAAGGGGTAGGGTATTAATTCAATACTAAGGTCAGGGGAATCTTGATCAGGCATGAGTTTGGTAACAGTAGAAGCTAATTAATTAGTAGATTTGTTTTCTTCTCTAGGGATAGAGAGGATATTGAATGCATCAAAGTAAACTATTATATCCCAAACTCTAAATTTATACCTCTTGAGGTATGAGATCTTGCATTGGTATTTACTCCTCACTTGGTTGACTACAAGTTTAGAATATCCATAAACAAGTAGCTCCTTGACCTTGTTTTTAATAGAAAATTATAACCCTAAGATGAGATCTTTATACTCAACTAGGTTATTGGTACATGTAATTTTGATCTATAAGATGTATGATATTATTTTTTAGTATGGTCTATCAAGACAATACCAACCCCAGATCTAAACTTGAATTTAGCACCATCAACATAAAGTTTCCATAAACTAGGTACAACTTAAGTATTTTGGGAACCAACCACTCTTGTAGTCTTTAAGGTGAAGACTCCTAAATCAGAATCAAGGAAATTAACCCTTTCATTGATAGTATTATACTCAATAATCATATGTTTCATCCTTGGTTCCCTTTCCACTCTTATTTGGTTTGAAACACCTTTTAAACATAACCATAGATGTGAAAAATAATTTTACATATATCCATTTAAGGCCTCGGTCCACTCTCTACTTAAAAGTAGTCCATATACATTAGGAATGTCTCCTACTTGAATGTCAATAAATTGTTGCACTCTAGTTTCACTAGCTAACTGCATGTGTACATTTAATATTTCCCTAATGACTTTGATTCTTAATTTTCCTAATTGTGTAACCACCCTATCAGACTTGATTGGGGTCAATCCAAGCTATTCACATATTCCTACTGACATGATATTAGTTGATGCCATACAATCTACAAGACAATTATGGAGATTCTTGATAAATACCCTGACAGTGAGTAGGAATGGTGGAGATTATGAACTAGCCATTTGCATGGTCACATTTGCACTATCATCCCTAGATGGCTTCCTAGGTTTCTTAGAAAATGAATCCAATAGAAAATATCTTTGCTCTGTAATTTGAGTTAATTCATGCAAAGTGATGTTGGCCTTAATTTTATTCATGTCTTCAATAATGTTATATCGAGTCCTACTTGGGGAGTCAACACTAGGTTTGGAAGAACTCCCTTTGGGTGGCTTAGCGTCATTCCTTGAAGTGGTATTAAGAGGGGTCCCATAATTGTTTGGGGGAGTTGAAGTGGTCAGTGGTTGTTTTTACTCCCTATTCCTCAGGGGGTAGGTCTTCAAGAATTGATGAAATGCTTGAATATTTTTAGGAATATTTTTTGGTTCATTATCTTCTTGAAAAGGGAATTGGAATGTCTCTACCATATGGACTTTGTATTATGACTTGGACCTAGAAGAATCTCTAGTATTATCCTTTTTAGGGATTACTTTGAATGTGTCCATCTCTTCTTGAAAAGATTTAAAGGCTTTGCATAATTCAATGTAAGCAATCTCACCATGCTTAGTAATAGCATGCACTCTATAGTAATTAGGTAAGGCAATGTCAGTGAGATTGATGTCCATGGTCTCGTTACTACAGGATGGTTTATTAGCCTTGTTACTATTTTAGAAGTTATCATTCTAAAACATGTTTCTTGGTCTATTGAAATTTTGGAAAATAAAGTTCCTTCTTGAAATCTCACTAGTATTACCAACTTTTTTTTGTAACTAAAGAAAATTAGAGTTAAGTTTTTGAACCATATTTAATATAGAATCATTCTTGCTCTTAATGGTCTTAGAAATATGGACCTGATTATTGCTTGTACCAAAAGTTGGTGTTAATGATTTATGATCATTAGTAGAAGATATATTAGTAGCTTAATGACTCAAGAATCCTATATTTTTATTAGGAGTAGCATAACTAGTAGGTAATATGCTTAGAGTTGGGAGTTGATAAGAGCAGGGGTGTTTTGGCTATTATTGGGAAAAAGGTTTAGGGTAGGCATTTATGGGTTAACATTGGGAATGGATTAAGTCATTTAACCTTGTGGTTGAATTTGATCACTAATAACTACTAATTCAAAATAGGTGTGGGCTAATACATCTATAAGTGGAATACATCTCTTGAAGAACAAAAAAATCATGGGGTTTGCAACATCCTTATAGTTTTCCAAGGCTAGGACATCATTAGGCTTATAAGATTCCATGGTCCTGCTATATATCTTCTGGAATCCAGCATTGAAAAATCTTATAGGATCGCTTACATCTCTCTTGATAGTTGTGAATTGATGATAAATGATACAAGGACTAATAATCTTGATGAATTGGTCAATAAAAATAGCATTCAAATCATTCTAGGAGGCAATACAATCATCAAGAAAATTAAGGAACCATTCATATGCTACATATTTAAAAGTAAATGGAAACAACCTACACGATACATCTTCATATATGACATTTAATAATTTTAAATTAGCTTTAAAATACTTAACATGTTCCTCTACAGTTACAACACCATTTAGACTAAATATGGGTAAATAGTTCTTAGGGTTACATTGTAAATAATGGACTACACCTTGTACATTAATAAGTGAGCTTCCTAACCAAGCCATACCTATATGTGGTTTGAATTCAAGGGTGAATTGAAAAGGAGAAGTGGGTAAAGACTTGGAAATTTTTCATCTACCTCTGTCATGTCTAGTTCTTTGATCACTTTGTAGCTCGCGTAAAGGTTCCCTTGTTTCAAAGCATAATCTGGTGTGAATTCTAGGTAGTTCTATCTTGAAGGTTTTAAATCTTGTTTGAGATACAATGTATCAAGTTAATCTTTACTAAATATGAACACTAAGGTAATTCCACAAATATCTATGTAAAGAATTATAAAGGACATCAAATTTCAACTAAGATAGTCTGAAAATGTATCATATTATGTAAATAGCATTGGTCTTTACAAATTTGAACCCAAAATGAATCAAAACTCATAGGAGATCACCTTATCTTTGAATAGAGTAATCCATTCTAATCTCAAAGACTACATATCTTCAACCTCAAAGCTATATTTATCAAAATTAAAGAATCATTTACCCAAGAACTATGATATTTCCCTTAAGAACAATAAGATGGGTCATAAACTTCCAACACCAATGATCTTTACACTTTGGAGCAAATATTTATGCAAAGGTGAAAAGATAACATTAAATTTTGATCAATTAACACCAAGATTGATAGGCCCTCCTTCTATAACCAATGGAGCTTCTCTTGTTGATGCCTTTAATTATACCACAAGTGCTCTTAGTGTTTAGGGAACACTTCTCATTTTAAAATCCTAAGAATTCAGAGCATGAGTTGTAGATATTTGGCAATTATGGTGCCTCTGGTGAAATAGAAGCAAATAAAGGTAGACTATTCCACAATATTTATATGATTTGGTGGTTGGGATCCACCTTGATCCAAGCCTTTTATGAATTATGGTGAATCTTGATCTAATATAGAAACTACACTAATCTAAGTTAATATTTGACAATTGGATCTAAGCTATAGTGAGTTATTAAAAATGGGGATAAAAAAGAAGGGAAGGTAGAAATGAAGAGAATGTTATTTCTACTATTTATCTCAAACATTATGACAAAGTTTCATTTGATTGAACATGAATTTAAACTAGTATTTAATGCAAAATAGCTAATGCTCAATTTTCACTACAACTAGGTGAACTTCTGAGGATAAGTTGAAAATACAAGTTAAAACCAAGTATGATTTAATTTTTTACTACTACACCTAGATATCCAATGCACATCTTTGATGAATAATAAATTAAAGTGGAGAAAATTATGATATTTTCAACTAATCTAGCATATCACAAATTAACAACCCTATAACAAGAATACAATTCAAAATTTAAAGAAACCATTCACATTTGAGATCTATATAAGCAATTAAGAGAAAATCTAGTAACCCTTAACACAACCATATAGAAAAACTTTGTATAATTCCTTAGCTATATTAATTGTTCCAATTATACAATTTTTTTTCTCAAAATCTCTCCCTTTACAAAATGGTAACCCTACATATTTATAGAAAGCATAGGTGGTATACCGGTCAATTTTCAAGATACACATATGTACTATAAGGATAGTTTCCCTTGTAAAAAAATTCTAAAATACATATTACCTTATACACTAGATTGACCTAAAAGTGTATATGCTAACAAACTGTCATATACTTATACAATAGAATAGAATATTCTTACAAATGTGTGCAAAATTATAATCTATATAATCTTCTATCAAGATGGTGGTAAGCCCTCTAGATGTGTTTATTAGAGGATGCTTTTGGCCATAGTGTGTTGCTCACTAATTAGTTCCAAATCTACTATAGGATTCATCAAACATCCACCCTCTTGGTCTACCAATTTATTGAATTCTTTGTCATTCCTAACCACATCCTCCTTTATACTTCTAGCCTCTACAATTTGCTCTCCTAAATTGAAGATGATATCCATGATCTTATGTCTCTCACTGCTAGATTGACCTTAGTTATTTCCCTTTATTTCCTAAATGGTAGTAGTGGATCTATATTTGAACACTTCATCATCTATTAACCTAATGGTAGTGGGTTGTGAAGGCTCCATTAGCATGGTTCCTAGGAGTTTCTCAATCCTTCTCATCAAAATATTATCTTCCTTCACATGATCACTAACATTATTTTTCCATGTGCTCAAATTTTTTACTTATTCTACAAAAATTACTAGGACTATACTCAAATGTCCTAACTGAATAGTTCTAAATCTTGGGATTTGCCTACATGTTAATGAGATTAGCTATTTGATCTTCTAGAGCTTGACACTAGATGACCAAGGATTTATCTACTTTAGCTTGTTGTATCAAGGTACTTTTCCTAAGTTTCATGGCCTTTAAGGCTTCAAACATGTCAAATAATGATTCACCCAACAATCTTATCATCTCATCAAGTACAAAAAAGATGGCCTGGGTTTCAAGGTCCTACTTCTCCTTCCTCATGTTGGTAATCTATTATTTCAATCCCTTAATTCCTACCATTTTTTGTGTTTATTAATCCCTATCTAGGCTCTCCACATCCTCTTGTTAAATGGGATCCTCTCCCAATTCATGTCCTCCCACTAGAGTTAGACCTGTATATGGTTCCACCTATTGAAAGGTTAACTCCTCTATACCCACCAAAACTTTTTTTGCGGTGATCTTTTCTAGCCTTGAATTATCTAGAATGAAATGTACTACAATGGTGGGCATGGTGATCTTGTTGGTCTCTATAATTTCCACCTTTGTGCCACTAGACTCCCCTAAAGTATCCATTTTCTTATCATTAGGACCCTTTGCTTCCACTAGTCTTCTTTCTTCTTATTCTTTCATCATTTCAAGAATCTATGCTTGAATGTCTTCATGCACATCAATACCAATATTCTATGTAAATACCCATCAATGGGCCATAAATGAAATATTTGGGAGTTTCCAATATATAAACCAATCTAGAATGACTAGCCCATGGATGGGGAACTCATCGCTAAATAGATTTATATCATGGGCTAGATGGATAAAAGGAAATTTTGGCTTCATGGATCTTGTAGGGACAAGGGATAAATTTGATTTCCTCTTACTCTAAGTTGTAGTTGGAACTAAGGCCAAATCATGTTCTTTTACTTTATCTTTCTCAATCCCCTCCATTGTTTCATGAGCCTCTACAACTTGTCTAGCTTAGGTGTCAGTGTCTTCATGTGTTTCTTTTCCATCTGAGCTAGAGGTCTCTATAAAAAATTTGAAAATAGGCTCAATTATTTCATATGGCTCAAGAGCTACCATTTCTACATGTTCTAATTAATATTCTAGTTTTTTAGAAGGCCCTATTGATGAGGTTGTTTTACTTGGCCTCTCTTCCAATTGCTTCTTACCAAGGTCCTAAGGTTGTGGCAAATCTACTTAAGGAGGTGGCTGAGATGTTCTAGAAGTGGAAGGAAGCAGATGATACTATAATGGGTGAATTTTATAGACGTCTTCTATTAGTTTTTGCTTATGTGTTATCTTATGTTCCAACTTGGCATTACACTCTTTAATCTTAGCTAGTACTTCCTCAAAACTATTGACCTTGGTGTATACATGATAATAAACTCTAGGTTGGTTTTCATACACTATCTTAAGCAATTTATTATCTCTCAAATGGTCCCTCACTGTCTCCTTAAGATCCCACATCCTTAATTCATCGATTTGGAAGATAAAAACTTCTTTCTTTCTAAACATGATGTCTACTTGCTTCTAGTCTAGTAATGTGGTTCTTCTAATTATCAAAGGAAATGGGTGGAGGAGGCCCTTTTTCATTTCTTTTCATACCCAATCAATTTAATTGATGAGTTGGAAAGTAATTTCTTATTTGGCCAACTTATTTCACACATATATATTGAACTTTTTTGTTGGGGATAAGGGTCCCACATTTTTAATTATGATGCAATTAGGATGATACTAAATATCCCTTATCATTTCCATATACCTTTTGATCAAGTGGTGAATTCTAGGCATAGGGGATCTAGTTATAGCCTCAACTAAAGTGGGATAGATGTAATCATAGATGAATTGCATATGGTTCCTATATTTGAAAATATAAAACTTTGAGTAATGGTGGGAAATGGTTGTTCTACCCCTAGGGGACTAATTCTTGATGTGGGTGAATTTGGTAGAAGTAAGGAAATCATCAAGAAAATAAGACATCATAAAGAACTGTTTGTTGGTCTTCCTCTTAATGGCTGAAAATTGGTGACTTAGGTGGATGTTTATCATGTCTCCATTATGAGGGGTGAGTTGTTGATCTATCAATAAGTGCACATAGGAAACCTAGGTGGGATTGACATAAGTTATTATGGTATCCCCATAAATCCTATTCAACAAGGTCATGACAACCCTAATTCCTTCCCTAAATTTTGAAATTGGAATTCTCCCATAGAAATATATGAATACATGGTTTTCCTAGTTAAGTCAAGGTCTTAGGATGGTGAAGGTCATTTTGAGTGGTCTAATTATTTATTGAGGGAAAATCAACATGGGACCATGGAAGTTTGTATTAACCCTCAAAGGATATAGGGGAAATGTAATCAATCCTTATAGAAGTTCCATCAGGCACAATCTGGTCATCATCTACTCTACAATCAATAAAAAGTGAAGCAAGCATGTTGATTCAATGAAGTAACTCAAGTTTAGTGGATGCATGATAAAGGCCAACCAATTTTATAGCAACCAAGTCTTGGTATTTGGTTTTTAACTACCTCAATTCTCTTCTCATTCTATGTGAAGGGTTACATCTCTTCTATGGTGAAGAAGATCTCAGACCAATTCTTGCACCTATTGTTCAATGTCATGATGTCTAGATCTGTGTCCTTGAAAACCCTACCTAGGTGGTCTGTAGACATGTAAATCTCTATCTTTTCCCTCCATTATTGTCTTCCTACTTCCATTTCTTCTCAAAATTTCAAAATGTTTAACACTTACTCTATAAAAGCCTCATGATTGTCTTTCTTGCACTTATAATTATTTTATGAGTTTAACTATGATTTGATTGTTCACAATCTTCCTATTTTATGTAAGTTTTTATGTTCTCTAAGAGATTTAATGGTAGAGGTGATTTAGACCTGGTTTCATTCATGCTTTTGACTCAATTAAGACTTGTGTATTTACAAATTTTCTTTTCTAGATGGATAAAATCTAAGTTTTAATCATATTTTGCTTATGTGGATCCTACATGGCATCCATTTAGCACCATTTCAAAACATTTTTAATAATAATCTCAAGGACAACTAACCATTAGCCTTTGACTTGTGCCTTTAGCTTCACTATGTTGGATCAATATCCAAGGATCAAGCAATAGCCATTGATCATAATCTTAGGTTTGTTCCCTCATTGGTCATCATAAGTATCAAGCCCCATTATTATGCTACCTAGAATATTTTCACATCATTGATCTCCAATTTATGGGTTCTTTCCACATGTCAAGCTCTCAAGCTCCCTGATTCTTATTCAAAGATATCACACCATTGGATCATGTTGGTATGATTAAGTGAGAGTCATAGGATTATGTAAGATTCACAAGGTTTAATTTAGTCTTGAGGGTCAAATAAAACATAGCTTAAACACCTAAATATTAAGGTTAGATAAAATATTAGTGTGAAACCCATTAAAAGAATTCAAAAACATGCCCCCTTTATCTAGGTAAAAATGTTGGATTACGCTAAATTTGATGATTTTTCTAACATAATAGATGTCTTCACAGTCACCAAATGATATGAGTGAGAGTGCCAATTTTGGATTCATGAAGTTCTTATGGTTGAATGTGAGGGTTCCATGTGGCATCCTCCCAAAACTTCCCAAGATCATGGATTTAATGTGCCCCATCAAATCTTGAGAACTGAGGACCATTGGATGAAGATTTAAGTAGTCACATGCCATTTCTTATATTTAATAAATGGGACCCTCTACCAATTAATCTTGGTATAAATGATCACCACTTGGTGTCTTCACAGAGCTTTGACCTTTCAATCTTCACCTCACACCATTAGATCAGATCTCACAATGAAGCGATAATCATTAGATCTAGGTTTTTCTTGTACCATTGGATTAGATCCCATGATGAAGTGAGGATCATTATATCCTGCAAGATGCATGAGGTGTAAGTTAGGATCCAAAGTTAATAAAGACCTAGGATAAGTTTTAATTATAAGGTCCCATTTGGATTAATAAATATGAAGGGGGTCTTATGATTAATACTTACATTAAACCTTAATTTAAAAGGGGTTTGGCTAAGAAATAAACAAGGGGATCTCATGAAACCATTTAAAATGAAGTTAGAATAAATAAGGATGTTTATGAGGAAAACACAAGGACTTATGTCTAATTTTATATTAAGGTTTGGTTGATGCTAATAAATGTGACCAAGACTTAATATAAAATTAGGCTTAAGTGATTCAAGTGTTTAACATTGTTGCCAATTTATTCCCACTAAATTTAAATTAAAATCAAAGGGTTTTTTAAACCTAGGGTTCCATTAAAGGGGGGTCAGAGATTAAATTTCACAGACCAAAAGCTACTAGAAGCATGGTGGATTCCTTGCCTAGTAAAAACCAATGTTTTCTTTAGGGAACTTGCATTTCTCATAAAATAGGGTAACACTTTTTCATCACTATGCAAACCAAACTTAATTACACGCATAATATGCTACCCTATTAGAGTGGATGATCTTCAAATTCTATAAAAACCTAGAAGCACAACAAGGTTTTTAATGACAAGGTTTTAAGACACCTCAAGGGATCAAATTTTCAAAAATAGGGGGATGTTAGCCTCAATAATACCATATTTAAATATAAACATCATATGGTGTAGTATCAACTATTGGTCTTACAAACCAATTTCTTCACCTTACAACACATAGTCCTCATTGAGCTAGACACGCCATTCTAGATTCATCATTTTAACCACTATACCTAACTTCCAAGATTTATACCAAGAACTAATAGGACATATCAATCCCAAAAAAAAACTCCATTCACTTCTTTTCATCATTCTATCATGATAACACAATCATAATCATCTTCTCATTGTTACATGGGTTTTCACTATTTACACCATTAGGCCTATTAGTGATTGGATAACTTGGATGACTAATTTATCACACTTCAGGATAAGAACCTATCCATAAAAATTCATGGACATAAGAAAGTATTCTCTACCTTCTTCCTCCATCCATTTGCTTACTATGTCTAATGCAAATTTTGACTTCTACAACAACTTCGTCAAAAACAAGCCTATAGCTCAACATTATCTCTCTCCTATCTCTAACCAATACCACCTGGAGGTACATGGGATATTTTAATAAGAAGTCCAATATATTACCTAAGCATACCAATCCATCCTAAGCACTTTTGAGCAACATATTCAATATTAGGTCTTTATTAGGGTTCTAAGAGGGTTTAAACATCTTCCCACTCTTAATGATCATTCAAAAAGCATATCCCCTCAATCCAAAAACTAAATCCTATAATTTTTATATAGGACCCTTCCCCATATACCATGAATATATCAGGTTCCAATTCAAACTTTTGATGAGCTAATGAGCACAAGAAAATCCTTTTCTATTTTATAACCCTTCATTTTGAGAACTTGAGAGACCTCAAAAAAAAATTCCATGCCTTGTCCTTCAAACTATGAACTCAAAATACATAAAAAAACTTGAAATAACATGACTCACCTCTTAAAAAGAATATATTATCTCAACCACCTTAAAATTTGATCATGACCCCTCATTAGGCTACACACTCTCTCTCTTTACTCTCTTAGTCCTTGACCTACAAACCACATCAGGCCTTAAAACTAACCTACATGACTCTTTCCATGCACTCTCCACCAATCTCTCATACTCAATAAACCTCATAAAACCTCTCATTCCTTTGTGCATCCATATCACAAATTCACCATACTCATACCTTATCATAAAGACTTTACATGCCATGATTAGTGCCATGACTAAGCTTCTCAAGCACTTGAAAATTGACAACTAACCTTGAAAATACTAATAAAAGTATATAAACTTTAATTAAATGATTACACAATGAAAAAAAACCTATCACAATATTGTGCTTACATACTTCATCAAACTTCACTATGCACACCTTCTCACAAGGTCTATACTAAATTTCTCAAGACACCTTGTACTCAAGAACTTTTACTCAAATATGCTTATATTAATGATATCAAATAAGAAAATTCTTTATAAAACATTCTAAAATCACTATAATAATATCTTTATGATTCGACATTATCTCATGACCTCATGCAAACATAGAGCCTCATAACCATGCTTCAATGCTCACTTGACCATCATACCTCTTTGTGACAATCAAAAATCACAAGATGAAAAATTGACCTTAATTACATCAATTAAAATATCAATAACATCAATGATAACTTAAAACTCACCTTGTCACATACCTCAATGATAACTCACCATGCACCTTCACAAGATTTACCCTTTTGACATCAATGACAACAACATGCCAACAAATATAATAAAAATGTCCATGAGCACCCAATCCATGTGGGATACCTTATCCTTATACTCAATAATTTAATTGAAAATAATAAAGGATGAGGTTGAAAATTTATAACCAACTGGCTAGGCCCCTACCTAGTGATAAAATATTTTAATAATGGAGCCTATTAGATATTGTCAGGATTAGGAGCACAATTGATTACCTTGTATAAGCAACTAAACACGGAATTAAACTAGAAGTAATATGTAACTAGAATTTAAAAACAACACAGAATATGAGAGACAATACAATCTTGTATTAACACTCTTCCAGAAGGAAATACAATGAAGAAATCACACTCTTCCCACACCTCTTAGGTGTACCAGTAATTCTCCCTCAAGAGTTCTCTCTCACACAACTAATTACAACCACAACTCAAACACAAAGTTGTACCCTCCACCAGTCAATAATAATACTACCAGTACCAAGTACTCAAAGTACTCCAAATAGATCTCCCTAATCTTGCACACCTATAAATTAACTAATCTTACTTACCATGTAGATATCCCCTGATCTTTCACAACCTGCAGATCAACTTGATCTTGCACACCTGCAAACCTAGATCTTACAATTGGAAGGATCTCTTCCTTGTCCTTGATTACAATACAGCCCCATGGGTCTCTTAAATAGATCCCATGCAAAAAATAATTAGACTTCCTAATTACAATAATTAGAAACACAGACTCAAGACTAAAATTAGTCTTTTACATGCAAACTAATTGTCCGTCTAAAATTAGACCAATTTTGGAAGTGCATGCAAATGAACGCACACACAGGTTGCTAATGTCAATTCATATCTGACTGATGTTGGCTAACCCATAACCGATGTCAGTTACTACAAACACTGAAGATGATCGATGTTGGTTGCTCTATAACTTAGCAACCTCCTCCACTTACATCAATGAAGCTTTTAGCTCTACAACTTAAAAATATCCCACTTGGAGATAAACAACTGCACCTATACCTATACTTGTACATCATCTAATTTTGTTTCCTAGCTTGTATCCCTCTTCAAGTTCAGTCTTGAAGACCAACCACCACATATCATGTGGTGCTACTCCTATCATCCAAGTAAACTACCATATTTGAATCTACATACCCTTGTAGAGAAGTGCTTGACCCTGCATAGCATGTTAACCTGCTATTGGTCCCTCTCAAATACTTGAGAATCCACTGAACTACTTTTCAGTGCTTCTTTCTTGAATTGGCTACAAACTTGCTGACAACTCCCACTACTTGGGTAATCTCAGGTCTAGTACTCATGTACTCAACCTCATCATGTGATTTGGGACACTATTATGTGAACTGTCCATACATATGTGTGTTAACTAGTTCTTCATCTTACATATTGAACCTCTCCACTACCTTATTCACATAATCATCTTGAGACAACATCAACCTGTGATTTTCCCTGTCTCTAGAAATACTCATGCCAAATAATTTCTTTGCTATTTCAAAATCCTCCATGGCACACCTCTGAATTAACTTTACCTTTAGCTCAGCAACCTCCTTCATGTGTGACCCTGCAACAAGCATATACACAACATATAGTAATAGGATAATGTAGCTAATATTATCCAACCTGGTAAATTAAACACAATGGTCACATTGGCATTGACTAAAGCCATGCTTTGGCATACACTTGTCAAACCTTAAATACCATTGTCCTATAGCCTGCTCAAGACCATATAACCTGGCCTTCTGTCTCACGTGTCCATTCTCTCCTTTCTTTAACTTGGGAATCCATTCATCTTTCAATGCTTTCATCCCAGCTAGCAACTCTACCAAATCTCCCATTTGGTTCTCTTCCAAGGAATCATTTTCCTTATTCATACCATGTTCCCACTGTTTCCTAGATTCTACCTACTCTTCCTCTTTAAAACTTCTTAGTTCTTGACCATCAATGAGCAACAAGTAGTGTAAAGAAGGGGAATAATGAATTTGAGGCTCACTTACCCTTTCAATCCTCCACATGGGCATTCAAGACTCCTTGATAGCTTGCTGTCCACCCAAAATCCATTTTAACAGTGATTGATGTCAGTCACCTCTCAATCTACACCTGATTGATGTCAGTTCCATGCAATCGACCTGACTACCGATGTCGGTTCCCTGACTGATGTTGATATCCACCTGCCCAACAACACCAACTCTCGTCTGCACATGAACGATGTCGATACCTACCTATTTGACATTGATTCCACCTGATTGACGTCGATAACTATGTTTTCCTAAGAGTGATGACTTTTTACCCGTGAGCTCACTTTGAATCATAACCTTGTCCAAACTACCCTGCTCAAAATTATTTAGCCCCTTGAGTTAATCTTTGTCCATCATCTTCTCCTTAAAAACCAAGGCTTTCCTATTCTTGTCAAAAACATTACATTTCCTCTTCCTATAATAAACATGATCCTTTTTGTAGCATACCACTATGATCCTCCAATAGAAGCTCCCTTCTTTGTTGACCCAATTTCAAGAAACCTCACTTTCTTCTGTTACTTACAGAAATTTCAATCTATGCTTACCAAATCTAAACTCTTACCTTTTGAATCAAGAACATGCATCCCTTTCTTACTCATGTGACCAAGCCTATAGAGCCACATCTTCCCATCTACATTTGAAGTAGATAAACCAGAAGGAGAATCAGTAATACAAGTAGATAGATAAAGAGTACCTACTTTCTTATCTCTTGCTAAAACAAGTGTACCCTTGGAAACTTTCCAAGATTCCATTGTGAGAGTTACTATGCATCCCTCATCACCCAACTTTCTAATAAAAATCAGCTTCTACTTCAAGCCTGGGACATGCATGACCTCCTTCAACACCCATGTGTTGCCCATCTACAATTTCAGCTACACTTTCCCTTTGCCAGCCATTTGACAAGGCTTACCATCCCCTAAATAAATCTTTCCAAAGTCTCCATGGACATAATCATGGAAAAATTCTCTATTTGGGGTTGCATGGAAAGAAGCAACATAATCTAAAACCCAAGATTCTACTTTATCCAAGGAACATATAAGAGCATCCTGTGTAACAATCCCTGCAACATCTACTTCTTCATTTCCTTCATGCTAATCTTCTACCAACCAACAATCTTTCTTTACATGCCCTTTCTTTCCACAATTCTAGTAGATTATACTACCATACCTGGATCTGGATCCCCTACCTATCTTTGACCTTGATTTCCCTTGCTCGACCTTCTCTCTTTGATTTCCCCTACTTTCAACACTTAAAGCATTCCCTGATGATTCCCCTGTGCTTTTCCTATGAATTTCTTCATTCAAGATTACACTAACAACATCATCAACTTTCAAGATTTTTGAAGCAGACGCAGTATTACTAACTGCCATTACCAAACTATCCCAGCTTTCAGGTAAAGAGTATAAGATTAAGAGAGCCTTAATTTCATCATCAAAAGCTATAATGATTTAAACTAACTAGTTTACCAAACCATGGAAATCACTAAGATGACTATGTATAGATCCACCTTCCAGCATTTGCAAATTAAATAATTACTTCATAAGAAATACCTTATTTAAAGCTGAGGGTTTTTCATATAAATTTTCCAAATATTCCATTAACTCTACCATTGTCTTACCCTATGATAAGTTAGAAATCACAGATGATGCCAGGCTCAACCTTATAGATCCCAGAGCCTTCTGATCAAGAACATTCCATTCTTCATCTTTCATATTTGTGGGCTTGCTTGCAACCCCACCCAATGGTAAGTATAGATCTTTTTGATACAAATAATCTTCTATTTGCATCCTCTATAATTGATAATTCTTGCCATTAAATTTCTCCATTCTTAGCTTACTTTATTCTGCCATTGCTATACTCCCACTCAATCAAAAACCCCTGAGAGTGACCTGTTATCAACAAACACTAACTTGCTCCAAACCAGGCTCTAATACCACTTTTCAGGATTAGGAGCACAATTGATTACCTTGTATAAGAAACTAAATGCAGAATTAAACCAAAAGTAATATGTAACTAAAATTCAAAAATAGCACAGAATATGAGAGACAATACAATCTTGTAGTAACACTCTTCCAAAAGGAAATACAATGAAGAAATCACACTCTTCCCACATCTCTCACACAACCAATTACAACCACAACTCAAACATAGAGTTGTACCCTCCACCAGTTAGTAACAATACTACTAGTACCAAGTACTCAAAGTACTCCAAGTAGATCTCCCTAATATTGCACACCTAAAAATCAATTGATCTTACTTACCATGTAGATCTCCCCTAATCTTGCATAACCTAGAGATCAACCTAGTCTTACACACCTGCAAACCTAGATCTTACAAGTAGAAGGATCTCTTCCTTGTCCTTGATTACAATACAACCCCATGGTCCTCTTAAATAGATCCCATGCAAATAATAATTAGACTTCCTAATTACAATAATTAGAAATGCAAACTCAAGACTAAAATTAGTTTTTTACATGCAAACTAACTATTCATCCAAAATTAGACCAGTTCTACAAGTGCATACAAATGCACGCACACACAATTTATCGACGTCGGTTCCTGTCTGACCGATGTCAGTCGACCCATAACCGACGTTGGTTACAGCAAACACTGAAGATGATCGACATCAGTTGATCAGACTGACATCAGTTGCTTTGTAACTTAGCAACCTCCTCCATTTACATCAGTGAAGCTTTTAGATCCACAACTTAATATATATGAAGTCTAGAATGCAAAGAGTTTGGTGAGTATATGAACAATTTACACCTAAAATGTTTCTATATCTAATTATTATATATCACCCTATTTTTACTAACATAATATTTTCATACATTACATGTCAACTAACATAGTAGAGGTGTTGTTTCATTATTGTTTAGATGGTTAGTTTATACAATATAGAAGCAATAGACACCTAAAACTGGCCACCGATAACCTCTAACCAGGTTTTTTGCAATTTCCACCCAAAATGCACAATTTGACTTAAAAACACTAAAATGCATTAAATGATGTGAAATTGACATATTCAAGTGTTGATTTTGGTCAAGGTATCCCTAAATGGGGCAATGCAATTTATGGGCTAGCTAACTTTGATCAGATCATTTAGAGTGAAAATGCCAATTTTGCACGTGGGTACTTTTGATTGCTCTTTCCTATCAAATCTCTTACACAAGATGCATTCCTTTTTTATTTGGTGTTGGTAACATCCTAAATGGGATAATAGATCCAATGCATCTAACATTGCCTTCCCATTCTAATCTAGTCAAATTTTGGACCAATAAGAAGGCATTCTGATCAATTTGGGTAATTTGTGTACAAAGAGCTTAAATATGTTTAAGAGCTAATTAACCCAAATCAAGAGCCTAATCAAGAATTCCATGGAAACTTGTTGAAAATTTATTTTTTATAAATGAATATTGAATATCTATATCATCAGGTGACCACATTTCTTTAGAATGCATCCCTAGGCCATAAATGCCACAAATATCAAGATTCATGCCTCCCATGCCTCATCAATGTTTTGTTTATACCTAGTAACTCAAATTTTCCCTTTCCTAGTTTAGACCTTGTTTAGAACACTTTGACATAGACCATTTACATCTTGGTTTTTATTCAAACACTTGACCTTTTGTGAGTATAACATTAGACATTTGATATTAGACTATTTTATGCCAAGTCTTAACACAAATCATTTTCGAGATACAACTCAACTTTCAAACCACATTGGAGATACAGCTCCACCTTTTGACCAAGTTAGACTAAGCTTAAACCATTTGTCCTTCAAACATAGTTTTTCAAACTTTGTAGAACTCTAAGCCTTTTTGTTTTGAAGCTTTCATCATTTACATAGATATGTCTAGCTACATTTATAGTGGAGTCATGTATAATCTAACTTATGATAGAATGCCACACAAAATCCCACTAGGAACCCCTATAGGGAAAGATTTTCTAAGGAGTTTTATTATTCTCCCTACAATACTCCATATGTGGAACATAGTCAAAATCCAAAAATCCAAATTGAGACCTTGATTGGCCTAAAGAGGCTTATGAGGAAGAATTTTAAGACCCAACTATAGATAATGTTATTTAGGATATGAATCCATACCCTCTTTATAATAATTAGTACATGGAACACAATCAAGAACTAGCTATGAGCTAGGTCACAACTAGGATGATATGGTTTATGAAGAAGACTTGGATGCTTTGGGTTGTGTAACTGATTAGGATCCACCACATCATACCATTTCTATTCCAATACCACAATGTTACACCATTCCCATACCAATACCTCATATTTTGGTTTGTGTGAGAACCAAGCTCCATAATGCCCAACCATTTCTATACTAAGACCTCATCCTTTGGTTTGTATGAGCAATCAAGCTTCACAATGCCCCTTCATCATTCCAAGACCTAGTCCTTTGGCTTCTGTGAGCAATCAAGATCCACACCACCTTATCGTTACATCTCAAGAATTTATCCTTTAGCTTGTGAGATCAATCATGCTCCCCAATGCCCTACCATTATCCAACTGTAGGCCATTCCTCTTCCATTACCAATCCCATTCAAACCACAATCAAACCAATCATTTAAAGATCAATTTGTGTTCAAAATTGGTATCTTTCAACTCATTAGAAACCAAGGCTAAAAGAATCAACCAATCCAAAATGTTTCTATTAAACCAATCACTTATGATAAGTCAACCTATGATGAATCACCTATTGATCCTATACTAGTTATCAAGGAGTCTCACACTAATGAGCCAGTCTTTATCAAGTCACTTATTAATTATTATAACCTCCTTTTAGAAAATAATTACCTCAACCATGTGCCTATTTTTTAAGATCCTCCTATTGACAAGTTAGTCTCTGAGGAGTTATCTCTTGACATGTTTCCCATCTTAGAAGAGTCTCACTTTGACAAACTAGTTTTTGTGGAGCCCATTATGCCGTTATAAGTTGTTACTTATCCAATACCAAGAATTCAATAAGACATCATTGTAATAGAGTACCCATCAGATGAAGAATCAAAATTAGAATCAAGTTCTATTCTTGAATTGACATCAGATTTAGCATCAAAATTAGAATCTAAATCAACATCAGTCTCAACATCAAATTCAGAGTCCATTGAGTTAGAATCAAATTTATTAGAAGAATATGTTCATGGCTATTACAACATTGGCTATCCATGCCTTTTAGATCAATTTGAATGCATTTTTTATCCTTCTATAGTTTTTGAGGATGAGTAATTTAGATTTGACCCAAGTTATCCTATTATCTTCTACAAGGATTGTGTAGCCTCTACCCATTCCATTACTATTCCATAGGCCATTACCATTAACCAAAATAGCCATATCATTGATATTTCATCTCCCATGAGTATCAATTGGGATTGATAGAATCACACTTTGTTCAAATACATCCATGGTGACATAATAGTTGAAGAAGAGTAAGGAGACCAAGAAGACATTCATATAGTAGAACACTCTCTTAGTAAAACTTTTTCAGAAGTACTAAAAGATAATCAAAGTCAAAATTCCACATTCCTTACTAAAACCTTCTTGAAGGTGCCATGGGAAAATCAACACAACTTCATTGGTGAAAACCTCATTGAGGAACCAATAGCTAAGCACAAAATTTATTCACTACTTGATGAAGACAAAATCAAAGATCAAATCAAAATAGCTTCCCATCTACAGCCTAATCAGATGGCAGCTACTCTCAGGATCAAACAATATAAAAATCTAGTGGTCCTATCAAGAGAACAAGTCTTTAGCTCTGCCACAACCAAAATTATGTAAAATTCAGCATCAACAACATAAGGTGTGACTGAATGTCCTGATATTCATGTGTTTCCCAACCTTTCCACAATCCATTACCATCTACCATTCCATTTCATAATCAAACCTATCATCCATTATTTATCCTTTTTTACCATCCATGGTTGCACTTTCATTTGTAGAGGCTAAAAATATACCGTTTCTAAACATTTGAATGAATCATAATCAATGACCAATGAAGATCATAAAATAATTCTTGACATCAAAATCTATAGGCAATTCTTGATAGAGAAACTATTCAGACAAGGTATGGGGTAGTAATTAACATGATCAAGTTTTCTATTTGTATCATTTATTTATTAGGATGTGCATCTCCCCATCAATAGGAACAATAGAATCATATGGCATTTTACCATACCTAGGCCAAAAACATGTACCATACCATTTCACATTACCATGACATTGTCATTGTTACATATCCATTTGACATTATTTTAGATTCCTGTCACTCACCCCATCACTTAGGGGCAACCATTTTATCATTTTAACCCAATTATCAAACCATATTTATCCTAATTAAGACCATACCATCTTATCATTCCATTCCTATCTAGACCAAAGCCTATTTTTAGTCATCATATCCAATCCTACTTTGATCTTGGTTACTTTGGTTCTTCTTACACTTGTTGTGAGAGGATTCTAATCAGGTTTCAACAATAAATCAAGTCCATGTTTAAATTATAGTCTATGAAATTAGTGTGATAGTTTATCTAGCAAGGCATATTTCATTTTCCATCCTATATCAAGTTTGTTTATGTGAGCTTGATTATAACTGCCTATGGGTAAATCAGTATTTCACTAGTCTTGCTACTAATTATAACCACCTATGGGAAAATTAGTGTCATTAACCTATGTAATTGGATCCTATTTATAACTACCTATAGGAAAAATAAGGACAACACTTGTTTATAATGCATTACCACATCACCTTACCATTATTTTTTTCATTTGACTAGCCATTTGCCAATTTTGAGAACTAGTTGGGACTGAGTTGGTTTTTCCTCACCTTTTGTGTACACAAAATTACTATGACTTGAGGTCATTTTATGAATATGTAGGTCATGCTCAATTCATGTTTAGGTTACCTCATTCCCCCTTTCCATATGCTCTCACCATTTTATGAGCAACCTAAGACAAATGCTCTCATCAGTTTATGAGCAGGTATCTTGTCATTCTTGATCGAGTTAAGATACCTCAAAATTCCAAAAAAATTCATAACATTTCAAAAAATCCAAAAACATCTATCTTATCTAAGCCTAATTAGTTATCCTTGATCTACCTTATTGGGGCATTTTCATTGTTAGGATGCTTTCTTTTGCTTTTGTTTCTAGGCTTTCTGTTTGTTTGTTTTTATATTTTTTTGTTTGTTTATTCACTTACACGTTTGTTTGCTTTCAACACTATTTCCTTGACTCAGACTATATGCATTCATGGGTGATTCCTTGAGCACATTATTCTTGAGTCCATCCATATTCATACATCAACATTGTCATCATTATTTTTGAGTGTTTATTGGATCAGGAGTCAGTCTTTATGCATATTTTGGAATAGTCTTCATGGTGTTCTATCATAAAGCCTACCATCACATGCTACAACAAAATTTAGGTTTAATAAGGTATACAATCAATGGAGTTTTAGAAGTTTCTCCTTATCACCTTGGCAAATCCTTCCATCCAACCCTTGATCACATCAACCCATTAACCATTCGAGTTATATCATTATTAATCCAGATGAGCATCTCCTCATTAGTAGGTACAATTGAGTCATTCACATTGATCAATCTTATTCTTCTATCCATCTCTTTCATCACTTTTTACCTACTCATATTTAATCTATATTCCAAGTTATATCCTTGAGTTATGCTTGATAATCCACCATAACTAGGTCATAATCATCTTTAGCCAATCAGGTCCTCTTACTTATTATAACCACATATGGGAAAATCATTATTTTGACTTTTATTCCTAATTATAACCACCTTTGGTAAAATAAACATCCTTTTTACATCAATGCATGAAAGCATTTTCTTATTTGGATTAATCTCAACCATGAATTAATTCCACCTTTTCTTCTTGTTCCTTTTCAAGGGACCGCCCATCAATAAATGTGATGACCACTCCCTCGAGGGGGCATCATCATAGGCTTCCCAAAACCATTTGGAGAGTTATTATTTAGTCATAATATTCTTCTTGACATACAGACCGTCTCTCATTATTTTAGAGGGCATTGTTTTACCTATGGTTTGTAACATCTTCCCAAATAGGGGCAAACTATAGACACCTAAAATTAGTCACCGATAACCTTCAACCAAGCTTTTGGCCAATTTCCACCCAAAATGCATAATTTGGCCTAAACATACTAAAATAAATTAAATGATGTGAAAATGACATATTCAAGTACCAATTTTGGTGAGGCTATTCCTAAATGCGGCAATGCAATTTATGGGCTAGCTAACTTTGATCAGATCATTTTGAGTCTAAATGACACTTTTACACCTGGGTGCTCTAAATTGCTCTTTCCTATCAAATCTCTTACACAAGATGCATGCATTTTTTATTTAGTGTTGTTAACATCCTAAATGGGATAATGGATTGAATGCATCTAACATTACCTTTCAATTCTAGTCCAATCAAATTTTGGACCAATAACAAGGCATTCTGATTAATTTGGGTAATTTGTGCATAAAGTGCTTAAACATGCTTAAGAGATAATTAACCCAAATCAAGATCCTAATCAAGAATTCCATGGAAACCTGTTGAAAACTTATTATTTGGAAATTAATATTGAATATCTACATCATCAGGTGACCTCATTTCTTGGGAAGACATCCCTAGGCCATAAATGTCATAAATATCAAGATTCATGCCTCCCATGCCTCATTAATGCCTTCCATGATGCCATCCATGCCTATTAATTTTCCCTTATTCCAATTTCATGATGATTATAATTAAAAACTTAATTCTAAAAATTGAGTTAATCCTCAACCACACATCTCAATCTTAGGATGGATGGTTTAGATTGATTCCAGACATTTTCAAAAATTTATAAATAGAGAGGCCATGAACATCATTTATAAAACTATTGTTATGAAAAGTTACAATGTATAATTGATTAAAAATCTTCAATAAATTAGTGTTACCATGCCAAATTTATTCCAAGCCAAGCCATAAGCCAAAGGTGCCAAGGAGAGATGGAGGTAGCCAAGCTTCTATTGCCAAGGACTTCATGAGCACAAAGCTGAGCAAGAATTTTGGAGCATCCAAGGAAGGTAAAAGAGGTTTCTTTTGAATTTTAGTTGTGTGTTTTATTCATGTTTATTAACTAAGCTCTCCCTAGTGTCTAGGCCTAGATATGTTATGCTAGTTAGTGTGTTTCTTTCATTTTGTTTTCATTTTGGAACTAACACCATACTAACCGTCCTCTCTTGAGTCAAATTCCTAGATTCACAGAAGCCTTCAAAATGTAACATATAAAATTTACCTCATTATCACATTTATATATGACCCTATAGTAGGCATTCTCAAAATCATCGTGTCACATTAGTCTTTGTCTTATTTCTTATGAGGAGATTACACCTCTTTCCCTACATCTTCTTGCACAACTTAGAATAATTCTAACATATAGTGGAGTCTAAAAGCTTATTCATGATAAATTCACCCTTTATGGTGCCTTTTAAAAATAAAACGGTATGTCATTCCAAAAATAAGGTAATTTTACCTATCCATGTTGGTCCTCGGTGGTGAGCCCTTGCATATTAATAGTTTTATAGGGCCAAGGTTTGGGGGTAAAGACCTTAAAAATATAAATTTGGATGATCTTATGAGAATAAAAATCTTATAAAAATATAAAAGTCAAATGTATATGTATATTTCCCTTTTTTAATCCTCAGTGTTGAGTCCCTACATCTTACTAGTTCCATGGGTTTGGTAAAGGGGACATACACCCCCTTACTCGCATATATCTAGCTTTTGGTGATGATCCCATGTGTATTCTTGTTCACATGAAACTAGGTATAGGGGGTCACAAATATAAGTAAAAGATAAATGAAAAGGCAATTTCAAATTAAAAAAAGTGTCTAAATAATTTGTTTTTCAAAAATATTGCCTATGTGTTTACATTTAAATCAGATAACCTTTCCACACTAGCTAGTTCTATATAGAATAGTTCTCTCTAGGTGAAGCCTATAAAGTTAGTGTTTTACAAGTTTATAAAGAAGTACGTATTCCCTCGTACTCATAAGAATTATTTCATCTTCCTTTTTTTGTAAAATTTTGATTTATAGTTTTCATTATTTATCATCTACATTTATCTTGTTTCCCCTGCACTCCTTACTATAAATTGAAAGTTATATGTTGTGTTAAAGAAGAAATTAATTCATCACCTAAAAAAAAGTATTATCATAGTTTTAGTCACATTAAATAAATACAACACATTAAATCATTTTCATACATTCTATTCACACATACTCATTCCCCATATTGGTATATCAAAAATAAAGAGATATATATACATCCACACTATCACATGTCTAGTCATCTAGAGTGCATAAATTGAGAAGATGATAAGGAAGTTAAAAGTCACATTTCATAACAATAAAAAAAATGAGAGATACTCCACACACACACACACACACACACACACACACACACACACACACACACACACACACACACCATGCAAATTATCAATTTTATGTGATAAAAACATTTGATATAAAAACATTTTTAGAGGGAAAATATTCCTCAAGGAATATAAAAAATAATTGGCATATACAATGGCATATAGAAAAAACTTTGTGAGAAAGTCTCATGAACTTATTCTTCTCTAATGGGAGGCTCATTATGCAAAATATTTCCTAGGGATCTAGCTCTAATGGCATCTCCTATTATTGCCTCCCTCTAAATTTGTTTCCCCTGAAAGAGTTATCAAAACTCTTCATCTAAGATCTCCCCAATGGCTCACTACCACAACCATTAATGCTTTAACATATGCTCAAAAGAAACCAATTGACAAAATAATTTTTATACTCAAATTATATGCAAAATATTATGAAAAACATAAATAAGCATCGCTAAACATGTATATTACAATGAATAGAACTTGTTTGTATAGGTGAAGAAAAATATTATGAAAGTTAAACTAGCCAATGTGGGACTAAATACCACATCAGACAAAACTAGGTAAAAATAAATACCTAGACCCTAGAAAGCCTGAGTAAGATACTCTAACACCCACCCTCCTTAAGTTAATCTAGGAGATAATAATAGAGGATGTAGTGTAAATTCACGTGTCCCTATCAAGACTAATCCATCATGCCAAATTAAATTAATGTCAAGTCATTGTAACCACCAAGTGAAAGTAAGAATGGTGTTGAATACAATAATCACTGAACATAAACACTACACTTCAAAGTAATAGGTAGAATAATGAATTTGAGGAAGCATAGCCTGAAGATACTCTAACACAATAGTGAAAAGTGAACACATAGACTTGTGGGGTTTCCACACTAATGTCACTATAAGAATCACCAAGAAGGGCATGGAGTCAAGTAACAATCCTCATATGGGTTCTACCAAAAAAAAGTGCCTGAATAAGATACCCATATATAGAGTAATCTAGAAAACACTCAAAAATTCAAAATACATATAACTCTCATAAAGTGGATAAAAAGAGATAAAACTCCTAGAAAAAAATACTCACCAAAAGAGAGAAAAGAAGAAGAGAGAGATATATAAAATCCCCCCAAAGATGATGTTGAAGTAGTTATCACTCCAAGTAATCACAAGTCACAAAGGAACTCAATATGCATGAGTGGTCTAAATTGACTACTCAATCACAAAATAATAGACACTAGGATTCACTAGAATAACTTTAATCATGAAGACTTTTAGTGGTGATGAAAGTACAAAAAATGTACTACATGTGTAAGGAATTCTGAACACCAAGAATAATAATGTAAAACTCACCCCCCCCATACTTTTGAATGAATGGAGTGGAGAAAAAAATGTTTGCATGAGTGGTCCAAATCCACTACTCAAACACTAAACAAGTTGACACTATATACATCAAAATAGGTCAAAAAAAGGAGACTATCAACTATTGAAAAAAAGTGTTAAAAATATAGATAAGTATCTCAAAGATGATGGACCATGGTGGTGATGGAAGAGACAAGAAAATGATGAAGTGAAAAAGTGACCAAAATAGAGCACACAAATGCATGAGGGTTAACAAGGGTAAATCAAAAAACCCCCCAAGGAACTTTATAAATCACTATGAGTATAATATAACCCATACAAAAAAAACACCAAAAGGAACTAAGGAATACACTAGACTTCACCAAAATAGATCCAAACAAGGAGACTATCAACCTATCAAAAAATCCATCAAGAGAGATGCTCCAAAAATAAGGGAGTGAAGAGGTGTCTCCATATAAGAAGGTGAGGTGCTAAGAAAGGGGCATCGAGGAGACATGACACAACTACCAATGTGTCAAAGTATTAATACATGTCATGGGATAATAGAAGAGTGTTTCAAATGGTGAAAATATCCATAAAATGTATGCACACACACAAGAAAAGGATCAGTAACCAAAAACAACAATGTGCAAATTAAAGGAAAAAATATGTCAGTTTTAATAAAAAATGCATTTGATATGGTCCATGTGTAAAGTAAAATGCAGGGACCATAACATGTGAAACCCCACAGTAGTGAAAATTTAAACTAAATAATATGACATCAGACTCATTTTCAAATAAATCTATGAGTGTAAAAAATGATGACAGTGAAATTGAGAGTAAGCAAGAAGGAATTTTGTGTTGCCTGTGAGGGTATCTTACCTCCTGCCAAACTGAACCTCACCCTCTGATCTATGACAAATGAAAGAGATAAGGTATGTGTAAAACAAATAATATTCTCTCAAAAAATGATTAAAACATAAGAAAGTGTCACCACTAAAATGTCACCAAAACCTAATAATGCAACACATATAATGTGAAGAGGGCCCCTAGAATGTGACACTTTATATGTTAGTGCATTTTAAAATGTAAATATAAATAATGTATGGGAAATTGAAAAAGATGATTTTTTTCAAAAAATGATACTCTATTTAAAGTTACCAATCAAATTTTTTTAAACTAATAATTTCTCATAAATAAAGCCTATTTAATAAAACTTGCACTAAAAGTTTAAAAAAATTACTACTGCTAAGGGGAACCTAGCCTTCCAACCACTCATTGGAATTGACATATAACTAAGAATTTAATAAAAACAATATAAGTAAAGAAAAAATCTTCTAGTGACCCCTATAAATACTTTTGCATCACAATATATTGTTTTTGAATAAAAATAATAAAAAATCAATCTATTTTAAAGAAAACTACCCTCCCATGGATTAAGTCATCTCATCAAAAATATACACCTCCCCATTTAACACAAACACCACCTTTAATAAAGGCCAACCTCAATAAAGAGTCACTACATTAATAAACCTCTTATATTGTAAACTATGGTTTTTATTATATGTGGTGTGTTGGATTTAGTGGGTTGGAGGACTACTAATAGTTGTTTGAGAAAATCATGGTGTACACAATGGTTTTGAAATTCAAATGAAAAAATAATAAGGTCAAAAGGAATAACCCTAGCTAGCACCAATCATTATTCTGTACTCAATGGTCTATACTTCCCTATGGGAACATAGGCATCCAAATGTTGTCAAACATTGTCAAACTATGTGTGGAAGCTAGTGAATACTATGCATCCAAATGTTATCTCCATGTGAAATAATAGAAGGGATCTAAAAAAAATCCACCGCCATGTCTAGCTATTATCCTACCCCTCTACGTCTACTCCACCCATGTTCCATGCTAACTCCACCTTCCTACATCACTACCTAGTCTAGCATAGTCTATTGGTTTGATGGCATAGAGTAGGCTGAAGACTCATCTACCAGTTTGAAAAAAACATGATTGAAAAAAAACTAAAAGTGGAAGATAATAGCTCAATACTATCCAATGTTTTAGCTCGGTCCTCTCCCTTTAGCACAATCTCATCCAAGTAGATCTATAAAAAATGTTGACCTCTAGATCTCCTCCTTCTAATGCCCATAATTCTTGAATTGAAAGGAATGGCATGGAACCAGGTTGTGAAAGAGAGAATAACTTGTTAGATAATTCCAAAACTTATATTGCAATCCTTACCAAATCCCAATTACAGTAAAAATGCACTGACTTCCAACACTTCACTAATCTCTAATGTATAATGGCTAACACCAAATATCATGGCATTTTTTACTATGTGAGGTAGTGTAGAGACTAGATAGCATGATATGATCCCAATTAAATACATGAAATTAGTTTTACTTAGGCTAAGCTAGCCACTAAAAGATGGTAGAACTTAAGGTAGTTAGGATCGGCAACAAACATGTTGAATGTATGTAGAGAGACCTACAAAACCAAAAAAACACAACCAAATTCCTTCTGTATAACCACTCAATAAATATGTTGTAAATAACTAATAAAAATGTATCTTATGAGTAAAATAAATGTTCTCTTCCACATTGGCCTATGTAGTCCATACCTCCACACAAAAAGGATAGCTAAAATCTATTTGAATAAATTAGATTTTGTGTTCAAGGTGGAAGGGCCATAGGGATAAAAAACAAACTTGAATAATGGATATTGGAGGGTGGCTATGTTACCATGAAATATTTATTAAAACTCTTCATCTAATATCTCTCTAATGGCTCACTACCATACCCATTGATGCTTCAACATATACTCAGAAGAAACCAATTAATAAAACAATTGTTATACTCAAATGATATGCAAAATATTATGAAAAACCTAAAGAATCATAACTAATCATGTATATTACAATGAATAACACTTGATTATAGAGTCAATTCAAAATAATATGAAAGCTAAACTACCTAATGCGAGACTAAACCCAACATAAGATAAATCTAGGTAGACACAAATACCTAGAGCCTAGCAAGCATGAGTAAGATACTCTAATAGTTCCTATCCTATGGCTGAAGGCTCTATCACCTTCCCTACCCACCATGGTATCTATTAGGTCTCATGATCTCCTCACCCTAGTTAACATAGTATCAGTATCTACCCTCACTGTCATCACCATCACTGAAGCATAGTACATTGGGGAAAATACATCTGTATGGCACATGATCCCTATAAGAAACCTGGGGTCTACCAAAATCTGATCTCAAGTCTAACTAGTGCTCATATAAAAAAGGTTTTTCAAGGTGTCTCTCTTCATACACCTCCATCCACCCATAGTATCTATAATCATAGAGTACATAATATTAATAAAATTTAGTTGATATAAAGATAAAATACATATAAAATTAGGTAAGAAAAATTAATCAAAATGTGAGTTATAATCACAAATGAACAAAATCAATATTTTAATTAGACCATATTATAATCATCCTCTATATACTCTTACTCTTCTATGTTGAGGTCCTCCTCCATATTATCATGTACATAACCCTCACCATCCCAATACCCTAGCTATTATTGTTATATAGGACCCTATAGCAATGGTGCTAGTGGTGGTGGTGGGCCCATATATTTATACTATTCATATTCAACTTGTCCTCCTCCTATAGCTACCTACTAGACTAGCTGAGTAATGGGTACCCCTATCATGAGTGGATGTCATACCAACCACCCCAACCTTATAACTCTCATCTCATGAATTCCCTTGTACATGACTCTAGGTATAGGGAGGTTTCCCATGTAGGGCATATCAAATTTTGGGGCACTTGATATATGGGGTGTACCTTAATATATAACAACCCATCTTGAACTCGAGTGGCCCCAATAACTACCAAAATATAGACTCATTCATTTACCCATTGCCTATTCATGTTTTAGTAAGGCAAGGAAATCAAGTCTATTGCTTCTAGTTTTCCCATAGCCCAGGACAAAGCATAAAAGGGTGTCTTATTTGTCCATATAGTATCCCTAATGTCTCATGGTATCCTATTTGGCACCCCCTCTGATAAGGGATCATCCCCTCATATACCCAACCCATAATAATGGTTAGGTGGATAATATAAAGGGATCTTAGGTGATCCACTCAGTACAAGTCCCTATAATTCCATGCTAGCATCTCTTACCTCTACGCATAGCATGCCCCTCTCTCCTTGATACATCATATGATTGATGACTAGATATATAATATCCTATCTATGTCATTATTTCCCACGACTAAGAGTCAAGATGACAATGATATCCTTTATTACATTTAGGATATCTAATCCATTAACCCAAGAAAGTCTCACTCCACACTTTGAATCCACATTAGGTGCATCAGAGTCCCCAAAATTATATGCCCAGATGTAGGCCTCATGATGGATATTGGCATCCTAAATAAACACCAATTAAATGGTTATTGAGAGACCTCTAATTTGATACACATAAATGAGAGTGATCAGCCAGTATCATTAAACCTAGGGTAACATGAAAGTGTTTCATGTAGGTTCCTAGTAAGTCAAGAGATCACATAATAGCTAGTTGGAAGAAGGAATAATCCCTACCTCTATAATCAAGAGTATCCCCACTCAATCATAAAGATCCAACTCATTAGATGTTATCAATACCAAAATTTGAGGGAGTCACTCCTACTCATAAGATCTACTCCATCATATATTAGCTCCCTACAATAAACAAAGGAGACCCTAAATAATCCAAAAACATAATTCTTCCTTCCAAACAAAGTAATTTATAAACACTTTTCCAATATACAAAATTACCCTAGTTTATAGGTGGTGGTTATAAAACCTATCCTTTGGCAGTTATGAAACCATTGTGTGGTGGTTACATAACCTCCACAGGTGGTTCTATAGACACCCTTGAGTGGAGGTGATGTAACCACTCTATGGAAGTTACTTTACCATCATGATGGTTCTATAATGAAAGAAATAGTTCTATTTACCACTCATGTTTTTTTTAAACTTAAAAAACCCTATTAATTCACCCAAAACCTAGAAAATTATAAAAACACCTAATCTACCTACTAGAAAAATACCATAAAATTAAAAATAAAATTGTTAGAATTTAACCAGGTTTTGATCAAAACTTCAAAATTGACATAAAAATGAAAAAGTTAAAAAAACAAACCTGATCATTCTAGGCAAATCCTTAGGTTGGTACATTTGACATCCTCTCATCAACTACTTTGGTACTTGAAATAGTCACTAACAATCTAAATCTCAAATTTCTCTCAAGACAAATAGCATAAATAAACTATATTTTTACAAGAGTTTGAATATATTAGGCCCCAAATTTAGCATATTTCTTTGTTTAATATTCATTCTCATCTTTATAAGTCATATTTCTCCTAGATTATATGAGTAAAATTTTCACAATGAACATTTTAAGAAGTTTTTTTTTGTTTTTTTTTTGTAGATAGTTTTACATTTTTGTAAAGACACATAAATTATCACCAAGTTTAATTCCCTAATAGGATGATCTAGGTAGTATGATCTCCCCTACATGTATGGCATGTGTTCTTTCCATGTTTCGATTACATAGTCCATTTTTATACTTTTAATTAAAATTTCACTTGGTTTTTATTTTCTATTTTTAGGTTGTGTGGAGTCTCGACTGACTTCACTCCACTACTTAGGTAAGTAAAGTAAGTATTTATAATCTCTCACATGCCTTGTTTGGGACATCCCTCCTAAGCAGGTAATATGTATGCACCCAATATTTACATGGTGTGACACTTACAATACAAATATAATGATGATTTAATGACCTCTTACTTCATGCTCCATAGGGAAATCTCTATTTCTTTCCCCACCCTCTACATTCTTATTCGTCCCTTGACCCCTCCTAGCCCCCTTGGTTCTAAATATCCTATATATTTTTACCTTGTTTTAAAAACAAACCATGCATGAAAAAATTACCACTCTAGGTTGAAACCTCCCTAATCTATTATAGAACCACAACTTATTTTACATAATTGCCATGACAATTTTGTAGCTTAGATGGTAGTTTTGAGATAAATTGGTAGTTTTGTATTAAAATTATAGTGGCCATGTAACTTAAAGTGGTGGTTTTTCATCTTAATAAGTGGTTACACAACCTTCCTTTCATAAAATATCAATTATAACATAGTTGAAACATCTACAATTAGCTCCCATAACACCAATTTTGACATGTTTTATATGATCAATGTCACATTTTTTTTATTTTAATCACCTTATGCTTGCCTTTAATCAAGCCCAAATCACTACCTCTTCTATTGTTTTTTGACTTAGGTTGAACTCATAGTTATAATTAGTTAAAATCCTCAATGCAAGTTCTCATCTCTTTCTACAAGAAAGCCAATTTTATCTTAATTTCATATCTTAAAATTTCCATTATAATTTATTATTTTAAAGCTTTTGTACACACGGCCTTATTATAGTTACCTAAAGATACATACTCTTTGTTTTTGAGTTGACTACATGGTTTTAGTTGAAGAATAGTTCTTGGTGAAAGCAACTTGGACTTTTCAAGCCAAGACATTATCCAAGCTCAGTTTAACTTCCCCCCATTGGTGTTTGTGTCTCCTCTTTTCCCACCTTATTCTATAGCTTTTGCATCCTCCATCTATAGTTTCTATAAATTATACAAGAGCATACAGACCTAGCATACTAAGTATTCATGTATCAATACATTACATACACTTTAGTTAATTTATGCCTTAATCAGGTTGGAGTTCTCTTGATTTCTATTTTTCTCTCTATTAAATTAGATTTAGTGTAGTTTTTTGTTTTGATATATTGGTTTCCATAATCATAAAAAGAGTGAATTTGATAAGAAGAGAGATCTATTTCTTTTATTTGACTTTGAAATAAAAAGAGATCATTATCTTTGATCTTATGTTTGCATTCTAATAGATTATTTCTCTTTCAATTATTAATACATTTCATCAATCATTTTAGGATAGAACTTAGTAAATCTTCAAGTTTCTAGTCAAGACAACTTTTCCTTTTCAAGATCTCAACAAGTCTCTTTTACTCCAAGTAGTCATCTAGGTAATCATAAACACATAGACAACCATAATTTCACACACAAGGGGAGCATATTACTTATATTATTTGTTTTAGAGATTCAAAAGTATTATCATGTCCCTCTTACAAAATAGAAAAAATCAGAACTTGCATATTTTTTTTCCATTTTACCAATTCATTCAAAAAAACTTGTTTTTAGAAAACTTGGGAAGTTGAAAAGTTTGATTAGCTTGTTTATGAACAAAGAAAACCAAAATAAAGTGTTGTGTTGTTTCTATTTTAGATCATATTTCTTACTACATTGCTTACACATTTAGATTTAATTTTCATACTTAGTCTAATCATACAAAACAATAAAAATAGACAAAAACATAGTCAAATAGTTTGCATATAAGCAAAAGCTAAGAAAATTATACATTTTTCATAATGTAATAGTTTCTTTCTCTTTCTTTTTCTTTTTGCATGCATTACAAATTGAAAAAAGATTAAAAAACAAAACATGAGTTTTGATTTTGTTTAGTTTCATCTGTATCATTATTTTATTTTAATCATTTCATTTTCATCAAATAAAGCATTTATTTCCATAGAACCAAGAAAAGACAAAAATAATAAAAACTCAAAAAATTAGTGCCTAAAAACCTTGCCAACATGTGCAATCAAACACATCCCATACAAGCATTGTCCATCTATAAATACATCATATAAAAAGACTTGTACATTTATACAAGCATACCTTACAAATAATTGCTTCAACATTCCATCAAACACACATTTATAATCCATTATTTGAATATGCTCATAAACTTTTTCTTAGCTTCTGCTTAGTCTCCTTTGGATGACCCTTCCTATGACACTAGATTTATACTAACATGATCTATCCCTAGGGTTAGAGCACATAGTCCCACAATTTTCATGTGATATAATATTTTTAATGAGTTAATATGTGAATTTTGTATGCAAGAATAACTGAAACTAATCTACAAATCAATCCTAACTCAGAAGATAAATTAGTTAACTATACCATAAGTAATATTTAGATAATCAGGGTCATGACCAAAATGGATTTTATAAACAGACCTAATGTATATCTTATCATATAATATGGATATAGATGGTTATAAATACTCTAGTAATTCAACACCACATAATAACCCTAGATAGGTCATGATAATAATGCAATAATAAAGTAAAATATAATCTAGTGCTCACTAAAACTTGTGGCATAAATGGGGCATAAACATAAAAAAATAAACATGTAAATAAGAACTATATTCAAGATAGTGTATAAGTAATCTTAATCATGGATAGATAATACATTTATTATACATTATACATGAAAATCTATCAACTAAACTATAAGAGTAAAAGTTAGGAATACTTACCTTGAAGACAAACCCATCGAGCCTCAACCTCTCCTTTAGCCAATGGTGCTTTGCAAGATGTTATGTTTTTTTAAATAAAATAAGGGTGGACAATGTAATATAGTATAATGAAGGACCTCCTATTGAATCTCAATCCATCACAAGACAAAGGTTATCCTCCAAGAAACATGAAACCCTAAGCAATGACAACTCAAGTATAATGGCAGAAAAGCAAATAAAGAAGTGAAAATCAATGATTTTATCTATTGGAAATGGGGTGAAAGATATGTATATATAGCCTAATTTGACCTTAAACACTTTCAAAATTTTAGTCAATGCAATCATCCCAGTCAACTTTTTTAGTTAGAAAATAGATCCATTAGGTCCTAGAATAAGTCCACCTAGATTGACTTAGTCTTGTATTATGAGCTATTTACAAAACTAGGTCAACCCATTTGAATGCATTTAATAACTAGTAAAAAGAGGTTTTGGCTTAGGCAAGGGATATATTATATAGTGAATTATTTTTATAATCATGTAAGGAGGTATCAAAGCTTAAGGAAACATATAGGATGAGTTTGTATTGATTTTAGGTGGAGGTATATGGAACAACAATATTGTGAAGCACCAAATATATGCCCAACCCTTTCCCAGTGCACCCTTTAATGTGTGTACTCATATAGGTTGAGGTTTGATGGGTTCCTAAAATAGAGAAAGCATCATTAATTTATAGGGTTTTAAAATAGTGTGTATCTACATATGCCCTAATCAAAGCTCATCATGTGTCATGCAGTCATTACATGGGATGGTGCTTCAAGAAAAGACATAGTAACAAAAAATGTTAAGCTAAACAAATTATAATATAAGAATAAACTAAAATTAAAAAGAAGGAAATTATTAAATTAAACAACTAATATATACATACCTTGAATTATCTTTATCATTGAATGGTTTTCTACTATATATGTAGTTTTGATCATAGAGGGCACATGGATTACTTTGGATAAACCCTAAGGATACAAAACTAAAGAGAAAATATAGACACAAGGAAGTTAAAATAATTGAAATGTGTGTAGGTATGATGTACTTATATATTTGGTAAGATAGGTTAATAAATGTTAAGTTAAAACCAAAATGACCAAGCTAAAATTAGAGTAAATTGGGTAATTTAAAAACTTAAACAAAATGTGTTCCTTAGGTAAGAAAAGTGACAAATTAAATCAAACCAAGGATGTGTAAAAGTATGTCTAAAATCAATGTTTAAATGAGTAGAAAACCAAACTTTAGACAAATATGCAAAAGAAACATAAAGTAAAATAACATTGATGAGTGAGAAGTAAAAATTTAAACAAAATAAATAATGGGAAAAGTATGAAATAAAAAAAAACATTGGTGGGTGAGAAGTAACAATATAAACTCACTAAACATTGGAAAAAGTACAAAAATAGATAAACAAATGTAATTGTCTGCAAAATGGAATGATAAGGAATGTTTAAATTTTTAAATGAAACCAAGGAAATTATATAAATGTAAAACGATGGTGTAAAGGAAATAATCCATAGTCACTCAATCATAATGTTTTATTCTAAAGATAGATAAAACTAAAACAAAGTGATGTTATCATGTTTTAAGATGTGAAGAATAAGGAATTTAGAAGTGGGGAAATAGATTTAGAATGAAACTTGCTTGTCAAAGGGGGAATAAAATGGGTGGTAGGGGAAATGTAGGAAAAATCAAAGTATAGAAACTCTTTATTGAATTCAAGGAACTAAAATAATTTTTTTCAAAATAAGAGGAATTTCAACATTAAGGAATCTAAATAACTTCTCCTAAGAACACAAATCTTGGGTTTTCTAGTGAAGTATGAATATCATTCCATGAAGGCTATATGCATGAAAGTAAAATGGACCTACCTTACCATAATATGTTCCCAATTTCTTAGGACCCCTTATATATTTTTTGGTCTCTTATGAAATTAGGTAAATTTTAGTAGCGAATATTTATTAATTCATAAATATTCCAATTTTTTTATTTTGGTTTTGGCAAATTTTTGGGATCTATAGATGGGACCAAATCACTCAAATTTTAGGCATATAAATTATTTTGGGGGTTAGATCACCAAACCTTTATAAAATTATCTCAAAATATAGTTTAATATACCACATATATATAATATACCCATTTATCTTGATATCAAACAAGATAACAGCTTTGAATCCTGACATAGTCGAATGGAAGTGATGAACGAAAGTGTTGAATGACACTGCCAAATGACAGTTCCAAATAATAGATTCAAACAACACTACTGAATGGTAGTTATAAATTATAAATATTAATGACACTACCAAATGACAATGTAGAACAATATTGTTGAATGGAATTAAAAAAACCTTCACTAAGGTTAAAGCTGAAGGGCATGGGAAGAAGAAAGGGAAAAAAGAACTTTATTCCCAAATCCTACCAAGACTAGATGGAAAAGAATAAGGAAACCAAAATTTTAAACCTTGAAAAATATAACCATTAAATTTACCTAACATTTTTAAGGATACTGAAGTGACTTTCAATGGAATATACAGACAAAACATTGTAATAGCACCTTTACATCTACTTGGCTATCATATACAAATAGGAATTTCACATTTTTTTAAAGGAGAGATTTCTAAATATGAAGAGAAATAAAATTTAAAATGGGTTTATAAGAGGAATTTAGATTTAATGTGTTATCAGTAGGAAAAAAATGATGGTGCATCTTCTACAAGTATTGTCTTTTTAAAAAAACTAGATGATACAAAAAAGATTAAATCATGAACTGGTGAAGCTGCCTCTAGTAACCATGTCATGGATCCATTAGATATCTTCAAAATGTATCCAAAATCATATGATATAGCTAAAAAAATGGTATATAATGTCTATTATGAATATTTTTTGTGCATTTTAGATGATAGGGATAACGAACAACAAGAGATGGAAGTTGAATAATGACCAGACAATAAAAAAGATGAAACCCTTGGTGACATAAAGATTGAAATATTGCATGGAATTTAGGATTATTGACCAATATATAGACTGATCCTAATCTTAAATTATATAAAATAGTTTTATTTTTATGTCACCAAGGGTTTCATATTTTTTATTGACTGATCATTATTCAACTACCATCTCTTGTTCGTTATCCCTATCATCTAGATCATGCCCCACATATTCAAAATAGACATTCCAAACCATTTTTTTAGCTATCCCATATGATTTTATATGGATTATATAGGTATATAATGGATTCATGACATTAGTTACTAGAGGCAACTTGACTAATTCTTGATTCATTTTTTTCATATCATCTAGTCTAAAGCAATGGCAATACTTGTAGAGGTGCACCATCATTTTTACTAACCCCTGATACATGGAATCTAAATTTTGATTATGAACCCATTATAAATTTAATATCTCTTCATATTTATAAATTTTTCCTTTAATAATGTGAGCTTTTTATTTTTGTAGGATATAGCCAGGTAAATCTATAGGATATTACTCAAACTATTGTATCAGGTACATAACTAGAAGTGGTTATTGTATGATGTTCAAATTGCATAGGATTGGCATTGGTCAATGGTGGATTATTGTGGGTGAGGTTGAGTAGGGACATAGTAGTGGAATCAAATACATAAAATGAGGGCTAACGGCATAATTTATAAGACCCCTTGGTAGCCTTCTAATTTGGTCTTGTCATTCAATCTAGCCATTCAGTAAATCCATTTAATCTAGACATTTGATAAATCTATTTAGTTTGGATGTTTGGTAAATTTATTCAATCTATACATTTGGTAGAGTCATTCAGTTTAGACCAAAAAAATTCATTGAGTGGCATAACCAATGGTTCCACCTAACCAAAAGGGCTCTACCATCTAACTCTCTCAATAGGCCATAACATAATCATTTAGTTATCCCATATTGTAGATCCATTTGGTAGAGCCAAATGACTACACTATGGAAAGATCAAAATAGCTCTACCATGGGCATTATCAATGGGAGAACCTTTTAGATTTTCCATGGGTAGAGATAAATGGGAGAGCCTTTTGGATCTACTGTGGGTAGAGCCTCTTAGCTCTCTAATCGATGGAACTGAGTGGCACTACCATGGACAATGCCAAATGACTCTGCTATCAATAGATCCAAATGGTTGTGCCATCAATAGATCCAAATGGATATTCCATCAATGGAAGCTATTAGTTATTTATGATTCATTTTTTTAAAACCCTCTTCTCATATGAGGAGATTAACTTCCTTAGAACACATTGCTAAAAAATCAAAAGTAAAATATATATTTCTTTAAAAAAATTATAATATGTTTTAAAATTTAATTTCTTCAATTGAATTGTCTAATATAGGACTTTGAAACTTCATGTCTATTAAGCCTAAAAAATTTCCTCTTGGGTTAAACCTATTAACATAAAAATATGGTTGGGTGAATGGGCAAAAATTTTGGACCTACCAATTCTTCAAGGCTGTGAATTAGATTTTCCTAAACAAATTCAAAGGGGTTTCAGATATGGGATCTTAAAATTTACCTTGTTGTGAATATTGGGCACTTGCATGATAAATTAGGTATAACTATAGATAATTTTGAATTCCCCTATCCCATATATTATCCTTGAATTCCAATGGACCTCAACTCTATTATGAGTCTAACTATGGATTTTGATCTTTGATTAGGAATAGCATGTGTATTATAAATCATGTCTTGTTGTGTGATGTTGACTTTTGGATTTTATATTTCTTTTTTATCATTGGTTTTTGTTTAAATGATTTGGATTTTAACTTCTTGATGGATTTTTATATTATTCTTCTATATATATGTGGAAAACTAAACATGAGTTTTGAAAATGATTATCATTCAAAAAAATTAATTTTGTTATCTAATAAGGAGGAGTTAGCATGGTATCTAAGAGTCTTGTTTATTCATTTTAAATAAAATTTGTCTTGAATTTGACCTTGTTTTGTCCAAAGTGGAATTGAAGTAAGGGAGACAAGGGGAAGTGAACATGAAATTATTTGAATTACCTCAAATGATAAAAAAGTGATAATGTGAAAGGGATACAATAATAGTTAAGTATTATTCCTTATCATAAGACTGTATGTAAGTGTATGTAAACATGCTAACATATTTGTTTGTGAAATTTTTATCCATAGAATAAATAAAATATGAGGTTGAGAATATGGAATCATAAATGTTTAACCATTTCTTAACATTCTAAAAATAACACTTGTTTTTCAAAAAGGTTTGAAAGAACATATAGATTTTATGAGGAGAGCATAGTCCTATCCATGTTCTTACACTAAAAATCATAAAATATAAACCTACATAGATCTAAAATATTAAAATGGTATTTTTGAGGAATGTTTTTTCCTATCCATGGTCTTACACTACAACTCACAAAATAAAAAAGAGAATGAACATCAAAGGTTATAAAAATAACATATTTATGATCAAAGTGAACAAGTTAAAAATGGATGTATGAAATAAAGGTATTCATGAGGAAAATAGGGTCTTATCCATGGTATTATAATGTAACTCATGAATTAAATGAAAGTAATAAATACAAACCAAAGGAATAAAAATGGGGACTAATGTTTGTGTATATAATAAATGGATGAAAAGGAGATATGAGTGGATAAGTTCTACAAGAAGTGTTAGTATGTAAACTATATAGAATTATTAAAAGAAGGGAGATATTTAAGAAAAATATCTCTATAAAAATTTTGCATTTATGGGTTCTTTGAAAACATGACCTTCATTAGTTTGTAGATGATAAGTACTAAGACCAAGTATGTCTTTTACTAAGGGCCCCACCATTTTAGGCATATTTTCCTTCTTTATCATGTACAATCTAATTTGAATATTAAATCACCGACATTAAATTTTCATACTTTGACCATTTTATTATGTTGTTTAACAATGTGAGCTTTGTATTGGTAGTTATGTTTTAAAGCATCCAAACAATGTTTGTCAAGAAAATCTAACCATGAAGATGATATTCACATAATTATTCATTAGTAATTTTACCATTAAGAGATATACATATAGATGGGATTTCAAATTCTAATTATAATATTGATTCAAAACTATATACATTGAGAATGGTGTTTTCTTAGTGGCAATATGTATGTTAGTATGATATGCCCAAAGTGTGAGATATAAGTGAAGGTGTCAATCAATATGAGATTCTAAAATATTATTTTGTAATATTCTACTTAATATTATTTTAGTAGACTGTACTTGAACATTATATTGAGGATGGTAAGGTGTGTAAAATTTGTGGGAAAATTTAAAGTTGGCACATAATTCTTTCATGTCTTTGTTTTTTATAGTTATACCATTGTCAAAAATGATGGTATGGGGAATTCCAAAATGATAAATGATTTGGTTAAAGATAAATTTTTAGATGTTGGTTCTTGTGACATTAAAAATAGGACTGAATTCTACCCATTTTGTAAAATATTTAGTAGTATTAATGGTAAATACATGACCATCTTTCAAATGAAGGTAATTTACCAATGAGGTCTAATTCCCACATAGAGAATGGCTAAGGAGACTCCACTATTTAGAGCTCAGTTAATGGTGAATGGATTCAATCATCATGGAGTTGACAAGGATTACATTTATTATCAAATTTAATAGCATCTTTTTCTATAGTAGGACAAAATTAACCCATACATAGGCATTTTTAGGCTATAGCATGTTCACTACAGTGACCACTACAAATGCCTTCATTTTCTTGTTCTAGGAGAGTAAGAACTTATTGTATTACACAACAGAGTAAGGTTCCTTATGTATTATGGTAGTAAAGGGTGTTGTCTATATAAACACATACTTAAAATATTATTTATGTATTCAAATATTTTCACAAGACTATGTTTCTACAGGGTAAGTTGATGTTCAAGAAAATTATTTATGTTTTTATACCATGGGCTTTGTTGAATAGTGACAACCTTAATGTGACATATTAGTGAATTATTTAGTTTTATAAAAGCTGATTTTTTGATTTGGATAGGAAATTGGGAGTCATGAAGTACTTTATGAGGGTGGAATAAGGATGCTAATAAAGAAAGAGAATAAACTATGTCATTTTGATCTCTTGGAATTGGTTTAATGGTAAATGAAAAAAATTATTAGGCAAATTTGGTATCCATTTGATGATATGTGATTAAATTTTCTCTTTTGTATTCATAATCACCATTAAATGGGGACAGATAAGTTGTGAGTCACCCAAAACATGTAAATATGGGATATTTAAGGCGATTGTAGCTTTCATGCATAATATTAGAGATTCATATTTAGCCATGTTATTTGTGACATCAAAATTTAGTTAAAATTCTAAAATTTTGATATTACCATGTGGATTAGTTAGAATACATCCTGCCCCATATCCTTGGAGGCATTTGGCACCATCAAAGTGGAGTGTCTAGGTGTCTTTATGTAAATTAATTGTAACTTTAGGTATCTCTTCGATAACTATTTTAGGTTTAGTATTATCAAGAGTGATATCAATATCTTCTTGATTATTTACTTCTAGATCAGTAGTGAAATTATGAAAATAATATTTGAGAGAAATATCTTTGTTAATACCTTCAATATAAATAATTTCTTCCTTATGGATATTATTTTGAAGGTGATTTGTGGTTGATAAAGGTACCACCACAAGTTGGTCGGTGATGACTTGTCATTTGACATATTTTTGTATAACAATTCAAAGATTGAATTACATCAACATAACCATCCATTTGCCAATTATATCTCTAGGTAAAAATGCTTTAATGAATAAATGACAAAGTAAATCATATTGAATAATGACATAAGTGGTCTAGTAGAGCATATAATGATGAAGCTTTTCAGCTATAAAATATATAGCAAGGTAATCATTTTTCATAATGAATGAATCCTCGAGTTATGTAATAGATGGTGTACTCTCTACCAATATCATTTTTTTTGAAATCATTAACCCAAATGATATTGGGGTAGAGGAGGTATATAAATTAAGGGATAATTATTTGAAGGTAGTCAAAGAGTAGGATTATGGAGCAAATATTATTTCATACTATACAAAGTTTTTTAATAGGAATCTATCCATTCTAAAGAATTACATTTTTTTAGAAGTGAATTGTTAGAGTATATATGGTAAGTCATTTTAGGGACAAACCATTCAATTGTCCCAAATTTTTTGATGTAAGTACATATGTCAAGAATGAAGCAAGGATTAGGCATGTTGATGATGGTGTCTATTTTGGCTATATGGACATCAATGCCTTGAAAAAAGACTAATAACCCTATAATTTTACCAAATGTAACTTAAAAGACACATTTGTATGGGTTAAGTTGAACTTTATATTTAATTAGTCCATTAAAAATGATATCTAGATCATTTAGGTGTGTTGTTCTACTCTTATATTTGGGAATGAGATCATTGACATAAGTTTCCACTATCTTGTGTATAAGATCATGAAAAATGTGGGTCATTACACATTGATAGGTTATTCTAGCAGTTTTAAGATCGAAAGGGATTTTGACATTATAATAGGTGCCCTAATCTATAGTAAATGTTATTTTATGTTGATCTTTAGGAGCTATTTTAATTTATTTATATCTTGATAAACCGTATATAAGTGATAACATTTCATATCTAGTGGTGGAGTTGAATATAACATCCATTGAAGGTAATAATAATTTATCTTTTGGACAAATTATTAATATTATGAAAATCAATTCATATACGAATAACTGTGGAGACTTTTCTAAAAATGGGAATGATTTTTTATACCCATTCTGAGTAGTCAATAGGTTTGATGAATTTATCAGCCAAAATAATAATGATTTCTTTGTGACATAAAGTAGATATATTAGGTGTAACTTTTCATTGTTTTTGTCTAACAAGTTTGGCATCTGGGTAAGTGATGATATTATTTACAATGATGTCAAGGTCAATACCTAGAATATATTCATATGATTAATCAAATGATTTATGATACTTATCAAATAATAATCTAAATTTATTATGATCTATTGGAGTGAGTTCTTTGGAGACATTAATAGGCCAAAGACATGTTGGTGCATCATATTCTATTTTTGTGGTTTCTTCAATGATAATAACATTTATGTCTTAAAAAAGATATGGATAATGAGGGAGATAAGAAATAAGATTCATTGTAGAATCCACACTAATAATTAAATTATTAAAATTAGTATATTTTTTCGTAAAGTTTCCAAGTTTATGATGTTGTCATGGAAGCTAAGTTTCTCAATCATAGAGTAGTTAAAGTATAGCTTCATCACTAGGGATCATGGGTAATGGTCCACTGTATTTCACATATACTTTGAGATAAATGATTTTGTTACCATGATCATCATATTTAGAATGTTTTTGTTGTACATCTATGGTTTTAACATCTAAGGTAACATTTAGTGGAGGTTTGATTTGAGGGGTAATAGGTTGAGTGGTGTCAACCAGATTTGGGATGAGTGTTCTAGTTTTTTTATTATATATTAACCTTTCGTTTTATTGAGGTGGATAGCCTTGATGGTATCAATGGAATGTAAAGGTTTTTAATTTTTGGCTGTGTAGAAAGTGTGGAATATTTAGGAGTTGAAAGTTCTTCAAGTACCCATGGTGTATATAATAATGGAGGATTAAGGGGAGATACATAACCTTTAGTTTCTAATTCAATATTAATTTATATGTGGAAGACATGCACATCACGTTTGAAGGCATGTATTTTGGGTAATGTCTTTTGATAGTGTTGTACATCTAAGTATTGTGATTGGGCTTGGGTAATGATATAATTATCATCACATGTGTGAAAAATAGTACATGCATCTATATCTATGGGATAATCAAAAGTGGTTGCACTTAAATCACTAAATTTTTTGGTAGACATTGTTAAAGGATCTTGAAATAATTTGGCCACTCCATAATCATCACATATTAAATCATATTCTATGTAAAAAGTTGTGTATGCATTACATGGAGGAGGAATTTTAGTGATATCATTAACTAGAGGAATGGTATGATCATGTGGAATTAAAGGAGGAGGAAATTCAATATTGTAAGGAGTTAATTTAGTGGTATTACAAGTAATTTTTAGTCATTAAGTTCATCATCATCAAAATCAATGAAAGTGACCTATATATATGGATTCATGTTAAAAAATTTAGGTAGAGGTGCATTTTTATTACATGGGATGGTTTGAATCTAATATAGATATTTTTTATTTAGTATTTGTATACTCCATGGATTTGGATAAACTTCATGTTTTTATAATTTTCCATTATGAATGATTTTAATACATTGACTACCTAAAAAGGCAATAGCTCACATATGATGCATACATGGATAACCTAGGAACATGTTTTAAGATAGTGATGCATCAAGAACCTTGAATTTTTAGTGTGTATGGTCATAGGTCCAATAGTGAGTGGGAGGAAAATACAACCAAGTGGTTTTTGATTTGTTTTATCAATTCATCTACATGTGAGACTAGTGGGTTTAAGATTATCTTTGTTATATCCAATCTATTATATTAACCTAAGAGAGGTAACATTAATACCCAAGCCTTCATCGACTAGAATTTTTGAATATGGGTATTATAGATTACAATTTTAATAGAGGGGTGGATCATCAGTGTGAAAAAGAATTTCATCATTAATCATGTCTTCTTTAAAAACTTCTATGTAAGGTTTAGAAGATGTATAAATAGTATCAATAGTATGTACTTTTATAGGTGAAGAATCATTATGAGAATTTTTTGAATCAATGGATGGTGATTATTGAATGTAATTTAATTATTTCATTAGAAATTTACAATGATATGGAGAATTATGAACTAATTCCATGAGGGGGATTTTACAAGGCATTGAATTGAGTTCTTCCAATAAATTCTAATGTGATTTATAATATGAAGAACCAACATGAGATTTAAATGGTATAATATTTTTCATAAGAAGAGGAGAAGTAGAGTGAGATTATGGTTGTGGGAATGTTTACTCATTTGGTTTTATAGGTATAGGTGTGGTAGTTGTGGTATATTTAAGTAGTTGTTCTTTAGTTGATTTTTTAAGTTTAGTGATTAGATCCTTGTGAGTAGCTTTGCATCTATAATTGAGTTTGGAAGCATTCACATATTGTGAATTGGTATAATGTTGGTCATACTCATAATTTATTTCACAAATAAACTCATTTGAATGTTGTTGATTAGAAGTAGAGAAACATTTTTTAGGTTTGGATGATGAACGTTTGTTGAAATATTTATTTTTAGATGCTTTGACATAGTCATGATGATTAAATTTAATCATAATTTCATAGTCAAATGTATCTCCTAACATAAAATAAGTAGTGAATTTAAGAAGTACAAGACATGTTTTAGGAGAATGACCTATATCAACATGTAACCAATAGAATTTTTAGGGTCATATCATGAAAGTGGGACATTATTATAGGTTAAATATTTAGAAGGAGATAATAGTTGCTTAATTTGTTGAAATGTTAATGGTGTATGGGAAGTAAGAGGATTATCCACTTTGAATAATCCTATTTTTATTTGAAGAGGAGTGTTAGTAATTACATTTGTGGAATTTTAGAGGAATACCTTGATGGATTTAGGATTTGGCTCAAATTGTGTCATAAGTAAATCTTGTCTTTTAGATTGATAAGGTGCTTCATTTATATTTTGTGGATAAAAAACCTAAACCTTATATTGAAGTGAAGGTGTTAACATGGTTATAAAGAGTTTAAATATATTAACATCATTCATGTTATGAACTCCTTTATGAGCCAAATATTCCATCATTGAACAAATTCACGGGATGATTCAGAGGGTGATTGTTTAGCTTGATAAACTGACTAAGAAATTTTTTGGGAAGGTCATTATGTTTAAATTCCTAACCAAATAATTAATCGAATATTCTAATTGGTAGATAGAATGTTGAGGTAATTGATTATACCACTCTAGGATATCTCCTATGAATTTTTTGACTAGAGGTTTGGTGGTAGAAAAGGTATTTGTTTGAATCCATTCTTTGTAGAGATTACCAAATGCCATAAGAAAGGATGCAAGGTCTTTAGTCTCATCATATTTGATAGTTAGAAAAATATTTTCAATATCAATATAAATAAAGAAAGGAGCTAAAGGTTCATTTTGGATATGTTGAAGAATTTTATTATGTATAAAGGGTTGTGGAATTATATTTCTATTAGCATTTATAAGAAGAGGAGGTATAAAGTTTTGATTAGTTTGAGGTAAAATAAGTGGAGGTTGATTATTCATGTGTAATAACTGTTGTTGCCTTTTTATCATTTGAGATGTATATTTTTTTTGCAAAACATTCATTTTTTAAACCATTTGTGTAGTATCAATTTATGCATTTATATTATTAGTATTTAAAGGGGGAAATTTAGAGTTGGTATTAAGAGGAATATTGGTGTTGGTAAGAGGAGGAATGTACCCATTATTAGGAATAGGGATGTTAAATGTTAAGGTATTTATAGGGTTTTTTTAGGCTTGTATTGATTGCTCCTACTATTTAATAAGCTAGTTTGGATAGGGTAGTGTCTTTCAAATTTTGGGTAATTTGAAGCATATTGCAATCCATAGATGAATGGTGAGAGAAGTTGTACCAAGAGTGAGGATATTCTTGGGTAACTAAGGTAGGAAGGGAAGTACAACCTATGTATTATCTAAATGGATTAAGACTATAAAATAATATTTAAATAGGGGATTTCATGATGTTTATAATAGGAATATAATAAGGAGAAAATTTATGAAATTTGGACAAAGACAAGAATGTATTATATGGGATTGGCTAGATAGGAATTTAGAAAAATGACCGAGTCAGCCAGAGGGTACACAATCATCTATATGGTATAGGTTTAAACTAATCAAATAAGTTTTGGAAGAATATAAATAGAATAATGAGACTAAAATAGAACCAAATAGGTCAACTATGTTTTATATGAATAAAAATAGAATATTTTGTAAGAGACTAGATCAACTGAGTCAAGTATGTGTTGTAGGTAGGAAAATTTTGAAATGGTATAAATTTGGATGATTGAGTATCAATTTTTTAGAGAAATAATATAAACACATAGACATCTAGGTCAAGTAAGTCAATATATTTACAACACATAACATAAACCTTATACAAACATTGGAGAATACAAGTTTTTTAATAAACAATATAATTGACAATAATAAGAAGCAATACTAAAATGTAAATTCTAATCTAATGAGAGAGAATTATTATATGTTTTAAATTATGATTTAAAATGTGATAGGGCATTTGGATTTATAAAGTACCTAAAAAGAGGTAAGATAAACCTAATTATAGCTTTATTAAGGATGAAAGGGATCTATATTGGTGATGGTAATTGCTTGATATTGGGGTTTACCTCCTCAGTTCATAATCCCATGATGATAAGATGTTGGATGCTTTTCTAATATATACCTTCAACCATGTATTTATACTTATCCAAAAAACTAAGTCATCTTCCCCCTTGGTGATGAAATCCAAGTAGGTAGACCTAGGTAGAATTGTTTAAATGCTTATTTGATATTTTTTCATTTGGTAGTGTGTGAAAGAAGAAAGTGACTAACTTGGTAAATTAACCTTCCTCATTATTCTATGTTCACTACTCTAAGAAAGCAATTAGATAAATGAAATGTGAATTAATTACTACCAATGTGAGTTAATTTCCTTTCCTTTGAAAATGACATAGTACTAAGTCGATTAGGTCAACCTTTGTATGTAAGTAATACAAATATAGTCGATATGGTCAACTTTATCTATTGCAAGATAGTCCATAGAAATGAAATGAAGAAATTCAAATAATTCTCCTAAGTAAAAATAGTTATAGGACTAAGTATATCCACTCAACTTTGTTTATTGTAAGGTTACAGTTTTATAGAACTAAAAAACTAATAAAAACAAAAATTTAATTTGAATAAAAATAAGATAACAAAATGGTTAAAATGAACTTGATGATTAAGATTAAATCAATTTAATTGATTTAGTAATCTACTAAAGATTTTGAATTGTTATTTTTAAGTTGTGTGATCCAGATGAGGGTTTGAACCTACAAAATAAAATGTTAAAATAAAGTCAAACAAGTCAACTAAGTTTACATAAATTGAATAATTAAAATAACTTAAAGCACTATGTCGATAAAATAGATCTAATAATATAAATATAGATTGTTAAAAATATTGAAATATGGGATGAAGAACTAAATTGATAGGATCGATCTAGTTTATTAAGAGGAAAAAATTGATCATATAGAATCCAAACAAGATCAACAGGCTTACCTCAATTGAAAAACCTATGAGATGATGCCCTAACCATGTTGATTAGATTGATGAAGTAGAATATGACCTATAAATAATATGGAATTGGGTTGATCTAATTAATATAATTGTATATAGAGGAAAATGACCTACACACATAGCTAAACTAATTAGATTGGATTTATTGATTATTAATACCTATGCACAAACTATTATACTGAGTCAATTGGATCAATCTAGTAGTCTAAAAATTAATATTTAAAATTTGAAAAGGTTAATTTATGTTAGTTAACCATAATATATGAAATTTAAATTGAAATTGATCTAAAAATCAATCCTAACTTGAATAAGATAAATCAGGTAACTATACCATGTGTAATACTTACATAATCAGGGTCATGACCAATATGTATCTACTAAACATATCTAAATGATCTCTTATCATATAATATGGATAGATAAGGTTCCAAAGACTATATTAAATCACCAGAAAATAATAACCCTATATAATTATTTATATTAATGTAATAATAAATTAAAATCTAATATAGTGCTCACTAAAGCTTATGGCACAAAGGAGGATAAACATAAGAAATAATCATGTAAAGGATAAATCTAATTAAGTCAATGGAGAGGTAATCCTAAGGATGGAGATACAATACATTCATTAGCCATTATACATTCAAATATATATACTAAAATAGAAGAGTAAGAGTTAGGAATACTTACCTTGAAGATGAACCCTATTGGGTGAATATTTTGTCACCAGCTAACTGGTAGAAAAATAGGTGCATCAACCATAGCATAAGGAGATTTATACAACAAAATAGATGTGGTGACCATAACCAGATTGAGACAAATCTCTCCTCTCAGCAAGGGGAGGTTTCCTATAATTTATTATATAATATAGTATATATACATACTAAAAATACACACAAGGGTGAAATCATACCATCCATCTCTCTTTTTTTAGAGATGATGTTCAAAGAATAGAGGAGAATTCTGGTGTAATTACTAAAAAGGCACTTCTCTTCTTTTAGAAGTGATATTCAGCAAACAACAAGATTCTTCCTAGGTAGTAATAGAAACCACAACAAACCAACAAAAGCACAAAGTCTTTCATTGTTACTCCCATTGATTAGGACAAAGGGACATAGTAGTATTAAGTTTAGCTCAAAGTCTGCACCTAAAACTACAACAGAGTAAAGGATTACGAAGGATAAAGAGAGCTCAAAGTCTCTCTAGTATCCTTTACACAAAACATAGACTAAAGACAATTATGGTAGCACAAAGTCTCCCATAGTCAGCTTTAGGACATCTTCCATCTTATTTCCACTTGTTCTATTTGTTTGATTAAATGGACAAGACTATATTTAGGAAACAAACATAAGAATAATTTCCTAGATGACACACACTTATTCCAACACAAATTCTGAAAGGTCACTTGCTTTCTCATTCATTTAACAAAATATGATTAACAGTCTGAGATCAAAGTCTCAATAATGCCTTTCAATTTGGGTAGAGCTTCAATTATGATAATAGAGAGATCTCCCTTATACAAAATGAGAGATTTCAATATATAGCATCACAAGAAAGACTTGGGTGCTTGTTTTCATGAAAATGGCCAATGCTGAATTGAATGCATTGAATATCTATGAAGGGCCATATTGGAATAGGTCATCAGCCTTGAATTTGGCATTGTGAATCATCTCAAATGTCTCCTCTTAAGCATGGTTTGTCTGGTCTTATTTATGATGCTTACACGGCTGTCCATTCACCTTTACTTAATGCAAAAAAATAGGTTGCACCTTTAAACATTTGTGTTCTCTGACGTCCACCTGGTGGACTATTCCACCTACTAGAATAACTCTCCTATAGATATTTCTAGATTTATTATAGTTATTCTCTCTTTCCTTGCCATGTTTTGTCTCTTCTTGGTGATCTGATCTCTCGAGGCTATCTTCTCACTTTTAGCTGGCTCTTTCGGCTCCTTTCTGGGTTGGTCATTGAGCTTGTTCTCAAGTCTTTTGAAAACCAATAGTTATTCCATCACCCTGAATTTGACATCCATAGGGACATCATCATTCACTTGAACCTCATTGAACCTTGAACCTTGAACTCTTTTGATTTAAAGGTTCAATGGTTCAAAGGTTCAACAATTCAACGATTGAATGTTTTGTAAAGGGCCACTTTCACTTTCTTTTTCTTCTTCGGTTGAACCATTTATTTGAACCATTTAGTTAAACTTCTTTCTAGAATCTTCCACTTCCTTCATTTTCTCGAATCTTCCTTTAAAAATTTGAACCTTTGAACCCTTTGAACCTTTAAACCCTTTGAGCCATTTCAGTTTGAGGTTCAATGGTTCAATGATTCATTTTGTTTCTTTGAATCTTTTAAAGCTTTGAACTTTCTAAATCCTTTTCTTTTCTAAGTCTATCAAAATCTTTAAACTTGTTGAACCTTTGAACCTTTAAACTCTTTTGGTTCAAGGTTTAATGGTTCAATGGTTCATTCTTCACTCTTCAAAGCCTTTTATTCCCTAAGTCTTTTGATCTTTGTTGAACCTGTTAAACCTTTAAACTTTTGAACTTTTATAAGTTTAAGGTTCAATGGTTCAATAATTCAATGTTAACTATTTGAAGCCTTCTTTTCTTTAAGTCCGTTGAGGTCATTGAACCTTTGAACTCGTTAAACCTTTAAACCTCTAGGAAATGGGGTTCAATGGTTTAATGGTTCAATGGTTCATTCCTATTTGTTTTAAGCCCACTGTTAAGTCTTTTGATTGAACCTAGGCATTGAACCATCCTAAAAACACTAAGGAAAATCTTTAAGTGTTTTGAACTTCCTTTGAAGAAAGCCCGCCTCTTGAACCTGTGACTTCCTTATTTGAAAAGGCTTGAATATTTGACAAAACTTAACTACTCAAAACATTTTAAACAAAAGAAAGAGAGCATTTTGGCCTGCAAGACCAAAATGGTCAACCTATTGTCTTAAAAATCAAGTGATAGATTTTAGGAACAACAGCTAGCTCCAGTTGGGGAACTCCCATCGATTGAAATTTTGAAACAATTAAAGGGAGTAGAATCTAGAATCTCAGTGACTTCATCTATGCCATTGGGATACGGAGTCATGTTTACCCAAAAAGAAAGGCACCAAAAACAAATGAGAAACACAAAAAAAAGAAAGACTATACATATATATAAATGGACTTCCCTGATACTTCAAGGATTGAAGTGCTTCAGATGATGCCCATTGTGAGGTAGAGTAAATGGCATTCCATCTTGATATTTCAACAAGAAATTATTTTCACCATTTAAAAGATGAATGGAAAATGGGCCTCTCCATAAGGAATCCAATTTTCCATTCATTCTATTTGGTTTTCTCCTCTTATCCCACAATAAGACTTGATCTCCAATTTGAAAGTCACAGATCCTTGCTTTTTGGTCAAAGAGTCTCTTTACCAAACTTTGATGCACATCAATTTGGTCCACCACCATAGTTCTTTGCTCATTAAGTTCAGTCAAGCACATGATCCTCTTCTTGATGGAACTTTCAAAAGTTGAATCTTCCATTGCCTTTACTAAATTTAATGCTGGTAATTCTAGGGTGATTGGTATCTCTGCATTGAGACCATACAAAAGTTGAAATGGGGACATACCAATTGCCCTCTTGGGTGTAATTATGTCTTCCCATAAAGCATTAAGCAATGCTTTATGCTAGGTTCTTTGATTCTCATCTACCAACTTCCTAATAATGGTCGTCAGGGTCTTAGTGCTTGATTCTCATTAACCATTTCCTTGCAGATAATAGTCAGAAGAGTAAGAGAGAGTAATCCCATAATAGTAGATGAATTGGGTAAACTCGTGAGAAGAGAAATAGGCTGCATTGTCTGTTACAATCTTGGTTGGGACCCCAAACTTGGAAATGATGTTTTCCTTGAGGAAATTACATACTACTTCTGAAGTAGCATGCTTGACTGGAATGGCTTCCACCCACTTAGTAAAGTTGTATGTGGTTGTAAGGACACAATCATGTCTAACACTCAAGGATGGATTTATAGTGCTAATGAAATCAATTCCCCATTATTGAAATGGCTCTTCTATCACCATAGGCTTGAGAGGTAATGAAAATAACTTGAGTTTGCCAATGAATTGTTAACACAGCTTGCATAAACACACCCAAGCATATGAATTTTGAAACAAAGTAGGCCAATAATACCTAGCTCATAGAATCTTATGGGGATTCATAGGCACAAAAAATGTCCTCCACAAGCCAAATTATGAAAGGACTCCAAAAGTTTATTCTACTACACCTTATCCATGCAATGAAGGAATACCCCATTAAGGTTCCTCTTATACAGACCATTATCTCAAAGGACAAAATTGGAAGATTTTAACTTAATAGTCCTCTTTTATTTATGAGATAGGTGAGCAAGACACTCACTATACATAAGGAAATGAGAAATATTCAAATACCACTCATTTGTAGTGGTGACAAAGAGAACTATTGGTGTGTCTTCAACTCCTATTTCTTCATATTCTACTTCTTATGGTATGTTATCAGTAATTAATTAGTAGAAACCCCTTCCTTACACAAGCTTTGTAGGTTTGATAACAAGATCAAACTCCTAGATTTTGGAAATCCAATTGCCCCTTTTGGTCCCAAACTCCTATTGAGTTAGTATGGACTTGACTATTGTGTCACGAACTAGAGCAATAGTGTGTGAGTTCAAGGTGTAAAAATGGAAGTGCTTTACCACTTTTACCATAGCATATGCATTCTTCTCAAGGTTTGAGTACTTTAGATCATGAGCTTTAAGAGGATATTTCATAAATGAGATGGGAGATTCCACACCTTCTTTATTCTACTAAACCAAGATGGTTGAAAGTGTATGATCAAAAGCATAGTTGTACATCATGAAGTCTTTAGTGTAATTAGGATAAATCAGGATTGAGGCATGGGTGATAACTTCTTTGATGTTTCAAAATGTTGACTTGCCTTATTCAGTCTAGCTAAAGGTGGCTTTTCCTTTCATCATATTGACAATATGGTGAGTCTTCTCTATGAATTCAAGAATGAACCTTTACAAAAAATTCACCTTTCAAAAGAAAGAGTGAATTGCAGTCTTATTGGTAGGAAGAGAAAGCTCTTGAATTGATTTGACCCTTTTTGGGTTGATCTTTATGCCTTCTTGGGATACAATATGATCGAGAAGTTTCCCTTCAGTAATACCAAAAATCAATTTATTAGGATTAAGAGAAAAACCATTCTACCTACATCGCTCCAGCACTTGTTGTAGATGATGCACATGATCAGGATGATGTTTAAAAAAGACTATCAAATAATCAAGGTATACCACAATGAACTTACCCATTTCATTTTTGAAAGCAAGATCCATCACTCTTTGGAAAGTGGCACCAGCATTGATCAAGCCAAAAGGCATTATATGATATGCAAAAGTGCCTTAAGGTGTTGTGAAGGCAGTCTTATGTTGGTCTACTTCACCAAATTCCACTTGATTATATCTTGAAAAACCATCTAATATTGATAACATCTAAGTGCCAGTCATTGTCTATAGCAACTGATCGATGACGGGTAGGAGATAGTTGTCCTTTAAAGATGACTGATTCAGATTTCTAAATCAACACATAGGTGAATTTATCTATTCTTCTTTCTCACAGGGAATATGTTTACAATCCAGGTGGAATGATGGATTGGGAAAATAATTCTTGCATTCAACATGTTTTGTATTTCAAACAAAAGCATGCCTGATATCCTAGGATTGTACTATCTTTGTTTTTGCTTGTGAGGCAACGACCCAATCTTGAGAGAAATTTCATATTGGATTTCTTCAAGTCTAAGAGATTTTAGATCATTATATGAATATGCCAAAACATTAATGTAATGGTGAAACAGAGTGATAAATTTGAGTTTTTCATTAGGGGTATAACAATTCCTAATGTTGACCATTTTTGGATTGTCTTTTATACTCAAATTGATTTGATCAAAATCCTTGGAGGATTTTGAATCAATTTGTTGTTCCTTGATAAACCTATCATGCTTGTTGAAAAGTTTCTCAAGAGAAACTAATCCTTTGGGAATTTTATTTCCTTTGAGCCAAAGGAACTCCTCATCAACTTTTGAATTTGTGTCAGGAGATGATTCCTGTGGTGGAGATTCACTAACTTCAAATTGAAGCTTTACAAACCTATCTATTTGTTCCATAAAAGTAATGATTTGGTTGTCATTGTTTCTCTAAGTTTTTTGCTAATTACATTCAAAAGAAAGAAGAAACTAAGGTTAAAGGTCAGGGTTTGACGTTACCTGAATTAAGTGTGCACCGTATCCAAGCATTGTGGGAGCTCCTCTTTGGCTGTGGAGGAAACACCTACAATAAGGAAGAGACTCAAACAAAGAAAATGTTAGGGGAGGATATGGTAGATTGCCAAGCTATGCGCTTGGTCCCAAAAGCGTAAAGCTCTATAAGGGATGACAGTCCACTATTTAATGAAAAGAGTGTTGTATAAAAAGAAATTATGAAAGACTAAGAAAGAGAAAAATAGATAATGCATACCTATTCTCTATAGTCAGTCTATCACAGTCGCTGACGTCAGTATTCCTGTTGAGGTCAGTTGGGTTAATGATGTCAATGTTAATTTTATTACCGATGTCAATAGTGGTAGTGGACCTTGGATAGGTTTCAAGATATTTCTATGGTTGACAGAAAAATCTAGAAGTTTAAAGGTTTGTGTAGGATTGTGGGAAGGTGAATAAGGTCTAAGGAAGGGCAAAGGTGGGGATAGGTATGAAAAGAGGGTAAGAATAAGAGGAAGGCTTTTCAGCCTCTCCATGAAAGGAGTTGGGTTTCTTTGATAGTATTTAGAAACAATAAATAGAAACCAATTAACAATATATTCTAAAACTTTGAAATGGAGACTAGAGTACTTAGCTTTATGGTGAAGCCCCAAGGGTGTCAGAATGCTTATTCCTATTGTGGCTGATGTCAAAATCCTTGTACAATGTTTCAATCCAATCTAGAGTGACTTGTGTAGAGTTTCTATAGCTAGGAGAGCGATAGTTGAATTTTGATGCTTGGTCTTAGAGTGTGCATGTAGATCAACCAAGAGGTGGGGGCCATAGCTCAATGTTAGAGCTTGGGTTATATAACTGACGTCAGTGATCCTATTGGCATTGGCTGATATTTGATCGATGTTGGCAAAGGGAGAATAGGTAAAAGGGAGCTTTTGGCCTATTTCTCCATCTACCAAGTGCCTTTTTCATTGGAGAATAGTCAAAAAATGGGCTTATGAGGCATGAGATTTGGTTAAGAGGTTAGGATGGAGTGAGATTAAGTCATGGGTAGTTAGGAGTTAGATGACCTAGTCTCAAGGTGACTCATAGGGTAAGAAATGGTCTTAGGGTAAGGTGTCTAGGTGAGGTGTCCAAGGTGAGGTGTCCAAGGGGGGGTTGCCATGATATTGGTGTCTACATTTACCCCTTTTTGTCTTGTGGTTTGTCCTGACAAATTGCAAGACAAAAATAGATGTGGGTTTCCCCAAGTATGAGATGAGGTATTCCCCCTCAAAGCGGGAATCGAGAGAAGGGAACCCAAAATCGAGTGCCAATTTGATAGGTAGTGGATGGGTAAGGTGATTTTAGAGTGTGAACATTGTAATAGTTGAGATTGCATGTATACCACTTCACTTGATAGGTAGGTCAAATTGTTGCAGGCAAGGTCAAGGAGCACTAAAATTGAAATAACTGGTCCCTAGCTTATTAGTGGTAGTTGATTGGGTTAAATGATCGAAGCTGTAGTTATAATTAGTTGAGGAGGACTAAAATCAAAGTAACTGGTCCCTAGCTTTTTGGTTATAGCTGATTAGGTTAGATTGATCAAAGTTGTAGCTCCAATGCTCATCATGTTCCAAGTATCTGGGCTAGGAAGTGCTCATGGAAAACATGAAAATGTCATAGATATTGGGGATCAACTGGGTCATGATCCAACAATAGGTGTGAGGGGTGCATATAATTTACTAACTATTCATGAGGTAGCATATGCAATCAAAAAAACTAAGGCAAAGTTGTCTCGAAAGTGGTCGTGGCCCACAATGCCTCCAATAATTCACCAAGCCCTCTTCACCACCTAAACCCAAGATTTCTATCTTGGGCACATCTCAACCAACATCTTCAAGGGAAATTCCTCCTAACCTCTCTAGTCCACATGATGATAGGTATAAACAACTTGTTGACTACTTGACTTATTCTATCATTCCTCCTCACCTCTCTAGTAATGGATAGTAGGATTTTACCAAGAGTACTGCTCGATACACCATGCTAGGAGGTCTTCTCTACAAATGAGGCTTCAACGGCCTCCTTCTCCGATGCCTAACCACCACTGAGACATCTCATGCCATCAAACAAGTACATGATGGGATTTGTGGGGGATAATTTTAATGGTGACTCAGTTGAAAAATGCATCCTCCACTTGGGCTATTATTGGTCTACTCTTAACCAAGACTACAATAACTATGTTCGGTATTGTATCAAATGCCAACAACATGCTAACCTACTTCACATCCAACATCACATCAAGCGTGCCTACAACAAAAATTTGAAAGAGCAAGATTTTAAAATCAGAGATCTCATCTTTAAAGAAAACCAACACATGACTAATATGGAAAGAAGCAAATGAGGCAAGTTTGCTCCTAATTGGCTCAAACCTTACATAATAACTCACAAGTATGGATCAGGGACTTATCATTTGTCTTCTCTCGAAGGCTGGCCATAACTTGAGCCCCTTAATGCCTTACATCTGTGACCATTCTACTATTAATCAAGTAATCATTCACTTGATGTTTAACTTGAGCTCATCCCTTGAGCAACCCCTATCATCCTCATTCCTATTCCTTTCAACCCTTTTTCCTAGCAAACATTAGTTAATCTTTTTTCAAGAATTAAATGCTTTATCCTAATAAAAAGGGAAACCCCTAAACCTCTATAGTCTAGTCCATGACTAAAAGTTCAGTCAACAAACAACAACATAAAATTGGGATGCCTAACAAAATATTCAAAGGTCATCAATGTAGACTGCTCCCTTGAAGGAAAAATACATTATTGTTGTAATTAATATACTGCTCCCTTAAAGGATAGCTATTCAAAACTATCAAAACATACAAAGCAAAACATAGACCACTCCCTCAAAGGATGGCTATGCCCAAATTTTGCTACCATAACAACACCTCTCAGAAGTTGCCCACATTGATCAGCTTCACATGACCAAAACAAACACATCCCCAAGTAGACTTCCCGCATTAATCAGTCTACCAAAAAAATGACTGACAAACTATTAAGTCATGGACTTGCCTATAGTCGTTCTGAGGGTCACCTATAAAAAGAGGCAAAGTTATCCCTGCTAAAAAGGGTTACGCTATCCTAACATCTCACATAATCACACCTATTACCCCAAAATACTCAAGGGATTTTGAGCTCACTTAACGTCAAGTGATTAGGGTACTTCTCTAACACAAACCAATGGTCAATGATGTAATGCATGAATGGGGCTTTTGTTTATAAAAACCCTATTTGTGCTATCATTATAGCCATTTTCAATGAAAGAGCAAAGTGTATTTCACTTCTTACACACCTTCATCACATGCCAAAACATAACATCACAACCAAAACATTTTCTCAACCATTGACATAACATCATGATTTATTTAATGCAAATACCAATTTGTGTTATATAAATTATCATAGCCCATTCACATTAGTTTCTATGGAAAACAATACACATTGAAACTATCAACCAAACACAATTTATGTCAAGCATATACCATCACCAATATGGAAACTTACTGAAGCATAAATAATCTCATTTCATATTTAGCATACATCCATCACCAATATGGAATATTGCTAAGGATGAAAAACCACATAACCCATGTTACAGCATACACCATCACACAATATGGAAAAGGTTGTAACATCATCATACACTCATCATTTTAAGCCATGGGTGACTTATAGGCCCATTCACACTAGTTTCTATGGAAAACAATACACATGGAAACTATCAACCAAACACAATTTAGGTGAAGCATATACCATCACCAATATGGAAACTTGTTGAAGCATAAATAAACTCATTTCATTTTTAGCATACACCATCACTAATATGGAAAATTGCTAAGGATGAAAAATCTCATAACCTATGTTACAGCATACACCATCACACAATATGGAAACGGCTATAACATCATCATACACTCATCATTTCAAACATAACCAAACCAACTATCAACCTCTTTGACCCTTCTTCCCTTTTCTAGGGAGAAAAACATTGGCCTGAGGCCCTTAAAATAGGGGCTATGTAGGCAGCACTCAATTGACATGGGGTCTTCTGAGCTTAGCTCAACCATTCATTCATTCGTCTACCTAATGGACCAACCATCTAACCTTTAACCATGACCTAACCAAGTCAAACTCAATCCATAACCTAGTCTCCATTTTCCCTTTTTGGGAGAACTAAATTAGCTTGAGGCCCTTAAAATAGGGGCTATGTAAGCAGCACTCAGTTGACATGGGGTCTTCTGAGGTTAGCTCAGCCATTCGTTTGTTTGTCTACCTAACAGACTAACTATCTAAACCGTAAACTCACCACCTATTCATAACACTTCCCAAAATCATGCCCACAAAGCCAGCCCTGACACTATAAAAGTCACCTTAGACTCCTCATGGGGCACATTAGAGATCATATACCTCTCCCTAACCACAAAAAACCACACTTGAGATCACTTATATCTTAGCCTGACTCAACAAACAACTTCAGAGATCATGACTATCTCCTCAGACCATGACCACTTTCGAGACAACTTTGCCTTGGTTGTTTTGATTGCATATGCTACCTCACGAATAGTTAACAAATTGTACATGCCTCTCACACCTATTTTTAGATTGTGACCAAGTTGATCCCCAATATGTGTGACATTTTTGGGTTTTCCAGGAGCACTTCCTAGCCTAGATACTTGGAACACGATGACCATTAGAGTTACAACTTTGATCGATCTAACCCAATTAGCTACCACTAATAAGCTAGGGACCGGTTAGTTTGATTTTAGTCTTCCTCAGCCAATTAGAGCTATAGCTTTGATCTTTTAACCCAATCAGCTACCACTAATAAGCTAGGGATTGGTTACTTCAATTTTAGTGCTCCTCAACCTTGCCTACAATAATTTGACCTACCTATCAAGTGAAATGGTATATGCATAATCTCAAGTATTACAGCATTCACACTCCAACCTCACCTTACCCATCCATTTCCTATCAAATCGACATCCGATTTTGGATCCCTTCTCTCAATTCCCACTTTGAGGGCGAATACCTCATTCCATACCTAGGGCAACCTACATCTATTTTTGTCTTGCAGTTCATCAAGATAAACCATAAGACAAAAAGGGGCAAATGTAGACACCAATATTGTGTCAACCCCACCCTTGGTCCCTTTCTAAATGTTAACACTCCTACCTACACTTGAACCCCTTTCACCTTGGACACCTCACCTAGACACCTCACCCTAAGACCAATGCTTACCCTATGAGTCACCCTCCTTCAAATCCTAACTACCTAAGACCTATTCTCACTCTATCTTAACTCCCTACCCAATTCTCATGCCTCATAAACCCATGTTTTGACCATTCTCCAATGGCAAAAGCACTTGGTGGGTGGAGAAATAGGTAAAGGGCTAAAAATAGCCTTTTTACCTATTCTTTCTCCATCGATGTCAGTCAATGATCGGTCGACGCTGGTGGGATCACCGACGTCAGTTACATAACCCAAGCTCCAACATTGAGCTGTCCCCCACCTTCTTACAGATTGACACGCACACTCTGCGACCAATCATCAAAATTTGACTATCGCTCTCCTAGCTACCAAAGATTTACACAAGTCACTCCAGACATTAGATTGAAACACTTTATGAGGACCTCAACATCAGCCACAACAAGAATAAGCATTCTGACACCTCTAGTTCTTCATCTAATAGAGCTAAGTATTCTGTCTCATTTCAATATTTTAGAATACATTGGTACTTAGTTTTCATTTGATATTTATAAGAACTGTTGAGGGAAACCTGACTTCTTTCATGGAGAGGCTAAAAATCCTTCCTCTTATTCTTACCCTCTTTTCACACCTATCCCCACCTTTGCCCTTCCTCAGACCTTATTCACTTTCCCATAACCCTGCATAAACCTTTAAACTTCTAGACTCCTCTATCAACCACAAAAATACCTTGAAACCCATCCAAGGTCCACTACCCCTACTAACATCAGCAACAAAACTGACGTTGGCATTATTTACCAAATTGACCTCAGTAGGCATACCGACATCAGTGACTATGACAAATTGACTACAGAGAATAGGTATGCGTTATCTATTTTTCTCTTTCTTAGTCTTTCATCATTTCTTTTTATACAACACTCTTTTCATAAAATAGTGGATTGTCATCCTTTACAGAGCTTTACGCTTCTAGGACCAAGTGCATAGCTTGGCAGTCCACCATATCCTCCTCTAACATTTTTTGTGTTTGAGTCTCTTTCTTATTGTAGGTGTTTCCTCCACAGCCAAAGAGGAGCTCCCACAAAGCTTGGATACGGTGTGCACTTAATCAGGGTAACATCAAACCCAAGACCTTTAACCTTAGTTTCTTCTTTCTTTTTAATGTAATTAGTGAAACACTTAGAGAAATAACTTAGAATGTTTCTCTAAGTTTTTGGCTATTTACATTCAGAAGAAAGAAGAAACTAAGGTTAAAGGTCTTGGGTTTGACGTTACCCAAATTAAGTGTGCACTGTATCCAAGCATTGTGGGAGCTCTTCTTTGGCTATGGAGGAAACACTTGTAAGAAGAAAGAGACTCAAACACAAAAAATGTTAGAGGAGGATATGGTGGACTGCCAAGCTACGCACTCGGTCCCAGAAGCGTAGAGCTCTGTAAGGGATGACAGTCCACTATTTAAAGAAAAGAGTGTTTCAATCCAATGTCTAGAGTGACTTGTGCAAAACTTTGATAACCAGGAGAGTGATAGTTGAATTTGGATGATTGGTCTTAGAGTGTGCACATAAATCTACAAGAAGGCTGAGGGCAGCTCAATGTTAGAGCTCAAGTTATGTAACTGATGTTGGTAATCCCGCCAGCATCAACCGACCATTGATCGATGTTGGTGGAGAAAGAATGGGTAAATGGGATATTTTTAGCTCTTTGCCCATTTCTCCACCTGCCAAGTGCTTTTTCCATTAGAGAACAGTCAAAACATGGGTTTATGAGGCATGAGAGTTGGATAGGGAGTTAATAGGGAGTGAGAATAGGTCATGGGTAGTTAGGATTTAGAGGACCTAGTCTCAAGATGACTCATAGGTTAAGAAATAGTTTTAGGGTGAGGTGTCTAGGTGAGGTGTCCAAGGTGAGGTCATTAATTTAAAATAAGTAATTTATTTTAAATTAATAAGGTGTGTAAGTGTTTAGAAGGGGACCAAGGGGGGGTTAACATAATGTTGGTGTCTACATTTGCTCCTTTTTGTCTTGTTGTTTGTTCTAACAAACTGCAAGACAAAAATAGATGTAAGTTGCCCTAGGTATGGGATGAGGTATTCCCCCTCAAAGTAGGAGTCAAGAGAAGGGAATCTGAAATTAGGTGCTGATTTGATAAGTAGTGGATGGGTAGGGTGAGTTTGGAGTGTGAACACTGCAATAGTTGAGATTACGTGTATACCACTTTACTTGATAGGTAGGTCAAATTGTCATAGGCAAGGTCGAGGAGCACTAAAATCAAAATAACTAGTCCCCTACTTATTAGTGGTAGCTGATTGGGTTAAAAGATCAAAGCTATAACTCTAATTGGTCAAGGAGGACTAAAATCAAAGTAATTGGTCCCCAACTTTTTGGTCGTAGCTGAATGGGTTATATCAATCAAAGTTGTAGCTCTAATGGTCACCGTGTTCCAAGTATCCAAGCTAGGAAGTGCTCCTGGAAAACATGAAAATGTCACAAATAGTAGGGATCAACTTGGTCATGATCTGATAATAGGTGTGAGGGGCACGTATAATTTGCTAACTATTTGTGGGGTAGCATATGCAATTAAAACAACCAAGGCAAAGTTGTCTCAAAAGTGGTCATGGTCTGAGGAGATAGTTGTGATCTCCAAGGTCATTTTTCATGTCATGTTTGAGATCTCCAACCATGACCAAGGCAAACCATGACCATGATCTCCAATATGCGATCCTCAGACCATGACCACAACAAACAACCAAGGAAAAATTGTTGTGATCTCCAAGGTCATTTGTCATGTCATGTTTGAGATATAAGTGATCTCAAGTGTTGTTTGTTGTGGTTAGGGAGATGTATATGATCTCCAATATGCCCCATGAGAAGTCGAAGGTGACTTCCATAGTGTCAAGGCTGGTTGTTTGGGCATGATTTTGGGCAGTTTTAGGTCGAATAGTTGGTCCATTGGGTAGATAGATGAAGGAATGTCTAAGCTAACCTTATAAGACCCCATGTTAACTGAGTGCTACCTACATAGCCCCTTTTTTAAGGGCCTCAGGCCAATGTAGTTCTTCCTAAAAGGGAAGAAGAGTCAAAAGAGGTTGTTGGGTGGTTGGTTATGTTTGAAATGATGAGTGTATGATGATGTTATAGCCTTTTCCATATTGTGTGATGGTGTATGCTGTAACATAGGTTATATGTTTTTTTATCCTTAGCAATTTTCCATATTGGTGATGGTGTATGCTAAAAATGAAATGAGTTTTCTCCCAAAAAGGAAGAAAAAGTCAAAGAGGTTGATAGTTGTTTTGGTTATGTTTGAAATGATATGTATATGATGATGTTATAGCCTTTTCCATATTGTGTGATGGTGTATGTTGTAACATAGGTTATGTGGTTTTTCATCCTTAGCAATTTTCCATATTAGTGATGGTGTATGCTAAAAATGAAATGAGATTATTTATGCTTCAGCAAGTTTTCCATATTGCTGATGGTATATGCTTAACATAAATTGTGTTTGGTTGATAGTTTCCATGTGTATTGTTTTCCATAGAAACTAGTGTGAATGGGCTATGATAATCTATATAACACAAAGTGGTATTTGTATTAAATAAATCATGATGATAAATGTTATGGTTAGGAAAGGTTTTGTTTGTATGTTATTGTCATGTGATGAAGGTGTGTAAGAAGTGAAAGACGCATTGCTCTATCATTGACAAGGACTATAATGATAGCATAGATAGGGTTGTTGCAAATAAAAGCCCCGTTCATGCATTATATCATTTGACTATTGGTTTGTGTTAGAGAAGTATTCTAATCACTTGATGTTAAGTGAGCTCAAAATCCCTTGGGTGTTTTGGGGTAATAGGTGTGATTATTTGAGATGTGAGGATAGCGTAACCCTTTTTAGCAAGGATAACTTTGCCCCTTTTATAGGTGACCCTAAGAATGACTATAGGCAAGTCCATGACTTAATAATCTGTCAGTCATTTTTTTTATAGACTGATCAATGCGGAAGTCTACTTGGGGATGTTGTGTTTTTTTTGGTCATTTGAAGCTGATCGATGTGGGCAGCTTCTGAGAGGGTGTTGTTATGATAGCAAAATTTGGGCATAGCCATCCTTCGAGGGAGTGGTCTATGTTTTGCTTTGTATGTTTTGATAGCTTTGAATAGCTATCCTTTAAGGGAGCAGTCTATTAATTACAACAATAATGTATCTGTCCTTTAAGGGAGTAGTCTACATTGATGACCTTTGAATATTTTGTTAGGCATCCCAATTTTATGTTTTTGTTTGTTGACTGAACTTTTAGTCATGGACTAGACTATATAGGTTTAGGGGTTTCCCTTTTTATTAGGATAAAGAATTTAATGCTTCAAAAAGGATTAACTAATGTTTGTTGGGAAAAAGGGTTGAAAGGAATAGGAATGAGGATGGCAAGGGTTGCTCAAGGGATGAGCTCAAGTTAAACATCAAGTGAATGATTACTTGATTAATAGTAGAATGGTCATAGATGTAAGGCATTAATGGGCTCAGGTTCTGGCCAGCCTTCGAGAGAAGATAGATGATAAGTCACTGATCCATACTTGTGAGTTATTATGTAAGGTTTGAGCCAATTAAGATCAAACTTGCCTCATTTGTTTCTTTCCATATTGGTCATGTGTTGGTTTTCTTTAAGGATGAGATCTCTGATTTTAAAATCTCACTCTTTCAAATTTTTTTTGTAAGCACGCTTGATGCGATGTTAGACGTGAAGTAGGTTAGCATGTTGTTGGCATTTGATAAAATACCGAACATAGTTAATGCAGTCTTAGTTAAGAGTGGGCCAATAATATCCCAGGTAGAGGATCCATTTTACAACTGAGTTACCACTGAAATGTCCTCCACAAATCCCATCATGGACTTGTTTGATGGCATGAGATGTCTCAGTGGTGGTTAGGCATCAGAGAAGGAGGCTGTTGAAGCCTTGTTTGTAGAGAAGACCCCCTATCATGGTTTATTGAGTAGTACTCTTGATAAAAGCATGTTGTCCATTACTAGAGAGGTGAGGAGGAATGATAGAATAAGTTAAGTAGTCAACAAGTTTTTTATACCAATCATCATGTGGACTAGAGAGGTTAGGAGGAATTTCCCTTGAAGATGTTGGTTGAGATGTGCCCAAGATAGAAATATTGGGTTTAGGTGGTGAAGAGGGCTTGGTGAATTGATATGTCCAAGGGGTAGAGACCTGCTCTTTTCCTTTATCCTTTAGGGTTTGGGACCTGGTGGCCACATTAATAGTTTTGATTTCAAATAAAGGGGGAGAAGGTGGTAGAGGGACCATAGTCTCGCGTTGGGATCCCAATTCAAGTGAGGAGGTTTGGGAGGCATGGGATGGTGTAGGTGGTTTATCAAAAGAATGGTCAAGAGAATCCTCAACTAGAAGGGTGTCTTTTTCTAGGTGTTGGTGAATGATAACCTTAAGAGCATAGCAACACTCAGTATCATGCCCAGGTGTGCAATGATACCACCAGATTTAAGAGTCGTCAAACCAAGATGGTTTTGATTTAAGAGATCGGTATGGCTTAATGGGTGGGAGAATGATACTAGATGACTGCAACAATCAGCATAACACTAAAGCATAAGAACCCACTAATGGGTTTACACTCGTTATTATAGTAGGGGTTGACAACTTTTGTTTAAGAGTTATAAGGGTATTTTTTTGTACCATCTTTTTGGGTGGTAGTGTGGCCACACGTGTAGATGGCACTTTCTTGGTGAGAGGTGTCAAATTTCTTGGTGGAAATATGTTTTTGACGGGTAGAGGGAGTAATGGAGGTGGTTTGTTTTTGTGAGGTGTTGGAATGGGGAGCACTCCTATTAAAGTGGAAGGATGTGGACCCAAGATAGAGGACAATAGTGAAGGTGAAGGAGGATTTTTCTAACGTGGTTTAGAAACCTTCTTTAATATGGCACAAGGAATACTACTGTGTGAGGTGAGGTTCAAATCTACCTGCACTTGTGGGTGAGTGAGGTTTGATATAGGTCAAACACTGAGAGATTTAATCTATTTCAGCATGGTGGACACCTATGAGGGTTTGGGTTCAGACGTGGAAGTCTAATCTTCTGATGACTTAGAAGTGGAAGCCTGATCCTCATCAGAGACTTTGGGGTGAATCACTATAGAAGGATTGGAAGTATAAGGCGAGGTAGAATGTGTAAGATAAGGAGCCATAAGTCGCTCCCATAGTGCCTCATGTTCTAGGTTCCTAGAATGGAGAAATTCTAAATTTTTTGCCAATCAAGAGAAAGGTTTAGATGACCCCACACGAGGCTTTATAGTTGGTGTTTTGGAGGATTTCGGTAGTTGTGAGAGTGGAAACATGTTGGACGCAGTAATCATGGGCCAAAGGTGAGAGAGAACCATCACCAGATCTTTCCTAGTCGAAGTGGGTAAGGCGGTGAGTTCTTCTCTCAATAGAGAAGGGATTGGAGAATGTGGCACTTCAAGAGGATAGAGCATAGGGATGAACATGCCTTCCACATGTGGTCTAAGAGTGTGGAAAGTATGATCCTCCATTGGTGATAAGAAGGATGAGGGCGAGGCCATTGGCGTTGGTGCCATCAAAGCATCCTCCAATATGGGAGAGTTGAAAGTAGACTCTCCTACGTGTGAAATGGGGGTTGATGGAGGACTATCCTCCTTGGTGGAGGACAAATAGGAGAGGAATACTCCTCTAAAGGGTGAAGTAGAGAGATGATGGCCCCTTCTACATGAGGGCATGGGATATGACTGGTAACTTATTCCAATGCTAGAAGAAGAGGGAAGGTGGGGGCAAGAGGAAAAGGTAATATGTGTTCCTCATGAGGTAGAAGAATGGGAAGAGGAGGTGTTTGATGTCATGGGGGTGATATGGGTGAAACGGGTTCATCCACACAAGGAAGAGGGTGAGGCAAAGGGAGCTCTTCATTGCATGGGGGTGGTATGGGTAAAATAGGATCTTCTACCTGTGGTGGAGAAATGGGTTGACCAACCTCTTCAGATTATGGGAGAGGTTGGTTAGGAATGAAAGGAGAGACCATGTCGATTGTGTGTATATTGCATTCTTGAAGGTCATCGGCCATGGTCTAAACATTGTTTTGGCTTGGGGGATGGTTAGGAAATGGTTGCCTAAAGACATCCATTTTTTAGTTGGCTAGCACATTAGGGTTATCCAAAATAAGGTCCCCTTTGTCTAACATGTCTTGAACAACATTTTTGAGGGTTTTTCAATTGTCTGTGTCATGACCCTTGACACGGTGATAGTTACAAAAGTCATTTTCCCTATACCATGTAGGGATGGCTCGTGAGGGGTCAAATTGGATAGGTCATATTTGAGGGAGGTTAAGTACTCCTTGATTTACTAGTTTATCCAATATAGAAGTGTATGATTCTCCTATTAAAGTGTATTGACGCTGTACATACCATTGTTGGAATTGTTTTGTGATGTGAAAGGTTCAGATTTGGTGATGCTAGAAGATTATGACCTAAGGACTATAGCATTTATTGATCCCTTAGACTTGGAGTGGGAAGAAGAAGGTTTAAAAGAAGAAGGGTCATTGTATTTTGTGTTAGTATTTTTGCTATGCAGTTTGATCCTATCTTCTTCGACTACATAGAGTTCAAGATTTTAGGCCATAGTGAAAGCTTCATCGAATGTGCAAAAAGTTTGAACTCACAAAGTGGATGAGATGTGCTTAGCACATGCTCTTGAAAAGATCTCAATGAGCTCAGGTTGAGTTAGTGAGAAGGAGAGTTGGTTGATCAAACCTCTCCAATGGGTGACGAAGTCTACTATTGATTCATTATCAAATTGTCTAATGGAATAAAGGTCTATGATGGAGACCTTCTTGGTGATGTTAATTGAGAAATGATTAGGAAATAGATGGGTGAGTTGAGTGAAGGAAAAGAGAGAATGACTGGTAATGGAGCTATACCAATCAAGGGCAGCGCCAAAAAATGACATAGGGAATGTGCGAAGTAATAACGCATCATTGTGCGCTATGAGGTAGCAAGCATGTCTAAATGCTCGTAAATGTTGTTGTGGGTCCTCTTTACTCTGAAAGCAAGTAAATTTTGGGAGTTCCCACTTGCTAGGGTATGGTTGAATGCGAACTGAAGGGTGAATGGTTTCATTGTAGATTTGTTCATATGAAAGAACACTCCTTGAACATGAAATAGATGTCTCAAGGTTGGACATCTTATCCATCATCATCTTAATTAGATCAGTAGATGGATTGGCATGAGGGGCACCCCCTAAAATATAGGGTACTTGGAAGGCATTGGGAGGGGCATATGACATACTTGGTTGCATTTGTGTAGATGCAACATACTGATAGTTTGTCATAGGGGCCAATGTTGAGGCCAAGGGGGCTTATGCCGTGAAGTTAGAGGGCACAACTTGACTAGATGCTGCCAAGGGTGGTTGAATGGTGGTGAGACTAGTTAAAGGATAATTGGTCACTCTCGTGTTTATGGGTGTAGGAGTGGATGGGATAGAGACAATCAAGTTTTGGAAAGGTGTCAAACTTGGTTGAATTTTTTGTGGTTGAGGGGGTACAGAAACCCCAATGGAGGTAGAGCCAGAAAGGATAGAAGGGGAGGCCAAATATTGAACATTGGCCATGGTTGGGTTACTGGTTGAGGCAATAGCATGAGTGACCATAGGTTGGGTAGTAGATGCTGTTGATATCATTGCCGCTTTAACCAAAGAAGTTCCCATCCCATAAATGGGGTTACCTGAAGGATCTCACGTTTGGCTTCTAGTGAGATAATGTTGGAGAGCCTTGACATTGTGGTCAAGGAATCTCTCAAAAGCTTGATCCCCTTCAGGAACAATAGGAGGTTGATCAGGGGTAGGTTGAATAGGAGTATGCTTGGTATTTGAAGTATACTCTATTAGATGACTTGGCATGAAGTGTGAAGGTGGGAGTGGTTGTTGACTCGCATGGTCAATAAGAGATTTGGCTTGACTATGTGTAAAAACCATCTAAGGTGAAATAGGTTCAGGTTCTAAAAACTATGTGTTTCAGTTTCAAAAAACTAGAATTTATGTTTAACAGCAAGAAAGTTGGGTTTTAAACTTGTTGTTTGGAAAGAAAATTTATTGACAGTGATCGATGTCGATTGTCTAACTGATATTGGTTATAAAATGTTGCTGATGTTGGTCAGTTAACTGATGTTAGTGAAGGATGTTGCCGAGGTCAGTGGAAAGACTGATGTCAATTTTTGTGTAATTTTAGAAACATAGAAAATTGATAGTTTTTGGAAAAAGAAGAAATTTTGAGTTGTTTTAGACTTCAAAATGGTACGACCTTACCAGCTCAAACAATCAGATAAAAATAGCAGAATAGATGAATAGGCAAGCAATCTCTAAAATGTTAGATTCCTAGGAATAAATTTTAGAGTCGTGTTGGCTTATGCCTTAAGAGAATGTGTTGGGAGTTGGGCTTGTAGAATGGGGCCTAGAGAGGAAATCTATGGCTGGTTTCAAGTTATGTTATGGTGCTCAAAATATCTGTATTAGGTTCAGTACGTGGCTTGGTGCTAGGGCTTGCTCCCTTCACTTCACGAATCCAGAGCCGAGCTGGGCCACTTAGCCAAAATATACTTTGCCTATAGTTTATACTCTACCAAAGAATAGAGTGGTTCCTCCTCTTGGTGGTGAAATCTAAATAGGATCACCAGGTGGGGTAAGGTATCTGCTAGGTGATGAAATCCTAGATGGGCCTTGTCTCAAGTAAGTTTAGATATTTGATTTGATGTGATTGTGGTTTGGTTGTGTAACATTTGTGCACTATAATTTATTCATAATGCTTTTAATTACTAAGTGGGCTAAGTATGCATTCAAGCAAGAATGAAATGTAGTAGTTTTCAACCCAAATTGAAGTATGTTGTTCAAATGCAAACAATTGGGGAAGAGGTTAAGAGTATGAGTTTTTCACTACTCTATGATGCATGCAAGAGGTAATAAGAAGAAAAAGAGATGTTCTTTTTAACTTTTGCTAATGGTTTTTTTTTTAAATAGAAAGTAAGAGGGGAAGGGATGCAAGAAGAGAATCTAATGCATCTATATGAAAGTTTGATTTTTTAGAAGAAGAAGAATGAACCCAAGGAAAACTCTAGGGGTCCCACCGGGCATGCCAAAATGTTTCTCTAGGTTTTTTACTATTTACATTCAGAAGAAAGAAGAAACTAAGGTTAAAGGTCTTAGTTTTGACGTTACTTAGATTAAGTGTGCACCGTATCCAAGCATTGTGGGAGCTCCTCTTTGGCTGTGGAGGAAACACCTGGAAGAAGAAAGAGACTCAAACACAGAAAATGTTAGAGGATATGGTGGACTGCCAAGCTACGTGCTCGGTCCCGAAAGCATAAAGCTCTATAAGGGATGACAATCCAATATTTAATGAAAAGAGTGTTGTATAAAAAGAAATGATGAAAGACCAAGAAAGAGAAAAATAGAAAACTCATACTTGTTCTCTATAGTCAGTCTATCACAGTCATTGATGTCGATATTTTTATTGAGGTTAGTTGGGAAATGATGCCGACGTCAGTTTGGTTGCCGATGTCAGTAGGGGTAGTGGGCCTTGGATGGGTCTCAGGTAATTTTTGTGGTTGATAGAGGGTCTAAAAGTTTAAAGGTTTGTGCAGGGTTGTGGGAAGGTGAATAAGGTTTGAGGAAGGGCAAAGGTGGGGATAGGTGTGAAAAGAGGGTAAGAATAAGAGGAAGGATTTTCAGCCTCTCCACAGAAGAAGTTGGGTTTCTCTCAACAGTTCTTAGAAATATCAAATGGAAACTAATTACCAATGTATTCTCAAATATATAAATGAGATAGAATACTTAGCTCTATTAGATGAAGAACCAGAGGTGTTAGAATGCTTATTCTTGTTGTGGCTGATGTTGAGGTCCTCATACAGTGTTTCAATCCAATGTCTAGAGTGACTTGTACAAAACTTTGGTAGCCAGGAGAGTGATAGTCAAATTCTGATGATTGGTCTCAGAGTGTGCATGTCAATCTACAAGAAGACTGGGGGTAGCTCAATGCTAGATCTCGGGTTTTGTAACCGATGTCGGTGATCCCACTGGCATCGGCCAACCTTTGACTGACGTCGGTGGAGAAAGAATGGGTAAAAGGGCTATTTTTATCTCTTTACCCATTTCTCCACCTGCCAAGTGTTTTTTCCATTAGAGAATGGTCAAAACACAGGTCTATGAGGCATGAGAGTTGGTTAGGGAGTTAATAGGGAGCGAGAATAGGTCATGGATAGTTAGGATTTGGAGGACCTAGTCTTAGGATGACTCATAGGTTAAGAAATGGTCTTAGGGTGAGGTGTCCAAGGTGAGGTCATTAATTTAAAATAAGTAGTTTATTTTAAATTAATAAGGTTTGTAAGTGTTTAGAAGGGGACCAAGGGGGGTTGACACAATGTTGGTGTCTATAGTCACCATTGAATACCTACCAATGGTCAGCATTATCAGGTACATTTAGTTGAAAGACCAACTTGATAGTGTACCTATCTTCTTTGAAATCTTGGTGGGGGACCAAGAGACTTGTAGAGATAGCTAATGAATCAACATGGCTGTTGAATTCCTTGGGCACAGTATAAATACTAAAAGCATTAAATCTTTCAATGTAGTCCCACACTATATTGTTATAATGTCACAATATCTCATTCTTAGTTTGATACAAGTTTCTCACCTAACAAACCACTAGCTCAGCATCTCCTTTGGCATGAAAGAGCTTAACACCTTTATCTTGAGCAGTGTTCAACCTAAGCAGTAGTGATTCATATTCAGTAGTGTTGTAAGTGTTGCTAAACTAAAACTTATATGCATAGGGTAAAATATATCCTTGAGGAGATATCAAAACTACTCTAGCTCTAGAAGCAGTCGAAGAGTTACTGCCATCGAATTATAGAATCCAAACATCATTAGAATATGATCTTCTTTCATATTTTTCTTCATCAAGAAGAGAAGATCTTTTTTAATGTGTATTACACCCTACTAATTCTTGTGATGTCTTATCTAAATTTTTTAGATGGTCACCTATGTAACTTTCATCTGCTAAAACAGAAACATCTTCAGTAGTCAAAAAATAATTACCCAAGCCCAAAGACTCAAATAGAATTTTAGCTTCAGGGGCTAAAGTTTGGGTAACAATGTAATTTGATTCCTTCTCAAGAAGTAGCCTTTACATGACACCCTTGACAGGAATCCTCACCTCAAATAGGTTCATGCTCAATTCTTCACCAACATCCTTGCAAAAATCTCACCCAAAAAGAATTCTATAGGAGGTTGGGACATCAGCCACCAAGACTATCATTTTAATTCTCTTATCTAAGAAAGCTACAAATGCAAATTGAGCATCTTTGATTTATCCAAATAGAGGCACTTGTTTTTTTTCCATGGAGAAACATCTCCCAAAGGTCTTAGTTAGCATGAGACCAAGAGATTCTCCCACTTTGGCAGGCATGACATTGTCAGATGTGCCAGAATCTATAATGCAAATATTCAGCTAATGACCATTTATCAGTAGGGAGACATAAAATGGTTTTGTCTCTCTAGGGGCATCTGGAGGAGTGATCACAAGATTATTTTGGGCAGGTGTGTTTTTTGGGAGATTATAAGTTGCTTTCAAAATTTCTTATTCTACTGAGATGGTCTTATTCTTGACGCGTTGAACTAACCTATCCAACTTCTCAAGGTTAGATTGTAAGAATTTGAACTTAGACATTTGAATTTTGGTCTTCTTAACATGGTCAATTATATCAAATGACTGAAATGAATTTGAAGTAGAGGAAGCCAGTCCATCAGTCTAGTTTTTACTAGGTGTAGGACTGGTATGTGAATTTGAAGCAGAAGGTGAAGGAATATTTGAGGTACTTACTTTTCTAGTGATCACTTGGTCTTTTGATTGGAAAGGTAGAGAATTTCCTCATTTATCAATTGAAATTATTGGTCTAGATTCTTCCCCTATTTTTCCTTTATCCACTTGTTGAGCTGACTAGTTCTAGTAAATACAACATATGATCCATCAAATGCTTCACCTTTACTTATGGGTTCATCCTGGTAATTCAGGAAACCAATGTTAGAGTCACCAACTGATTCTTCTTGGTTCACTATAAAGAGATCAACATCATCTTCTTTGTCCAACTCAAGTTGGAAAGAGAAATCATGTTTAACTTCATGATAACCAACCGTTGAGTTAGCTGGTGTTGCTTCAATGTCAAGCTTCCCTAGTGGGGGAGGAAGGCAGTTTGGTTTCCCTTGATTTCTATTAGCATTACACTAATATGACTATTTGGAAAATGTCCTCCTTGGTATATCCTGATAAGAAGGAGGAGCAGACATCCCTTGTGCCATTTGTTTTTTTAGAACTAGCAATTCATTTACTAGATTTTGCACCATAGGATCAGTGGTACCTGCAGAAGAATATTCAAAATATTTACCTTTTTTAGGATCTCTTCTTATCTTTCCTACCAATATAAGGTCATCTTCAACCTCAGTTACCAAAATTTGATCTACAATAAAATCTATGTGGCCAGCCCGCCTCAACATGAAACTCACTTTAGGAAGCTGACAATTGATGAAGAAACATTTGAGATTCTCAGGTGTTGGTTGAGAAATTATGGGAATCATGTTCCTTTTCAAATTTAGCAATGAAATCTCTCATGGGTTCATGAGGCTCCTTCTTCATTTGTGTAAGTTGGGCTAATAGGGCATGTGCATCTTTTGTAGGTTTGAATCTAGCCTCAAATTTGGCCATGAGAGTGTTCCAGTCAATCATTGTTTGTGCTTGTAGGTGATAAAACCAGTCTGTAGTAGTGCCTTGCAATGTTTCCACAAATAATCTGACTATGATGACTTCATATTCAATTCCTATTACACTATAGGCTATGCAGAAGGTTGTAATATGTTTATCAGGATGAACCTTCCCATCACCATAGAACTTGGAGAAATTTTTCCTTGAGCTATGGGGTAGCTCATGTAGAGGTGGGGTTAGATTTAGGGGACTAAAAGTATTACCCTAAGGGCCTTGAGATGCCATGATATGGTTTTTGAAAGGAGGGATAGTAATTCTCTTTGGGATATGTATGGATAAAGCTCTATTATCAAAGGAAAGAGCAATTTTTCCTACTATTGGGGACTTGATGTTTGTAGGAAGAAAACTCTTAGTTCATTGAAGGTGAGTTTCTGGAGGGGAAAGATCAAAATTATTTTGTTGCAAAAACTCAAATATAGGGTCAACAATACCTTGAGCTCTTTGGCTTCACATGTATGGTGGATCTACCAGAGTGTAAAATAGATATGGAAAATAACTAGAATTGATTTAATTTAAAGCTTGAGGCTTCAAATTATGCATTCTTCCCCAACAAAGTCACCAAAAACTATTGGCATGGAGCTTCTCCTTCTATTCCTATGAGATATGAACTATTCCAATTTGAATAAAATAGAAAGGGACTAAAAATGCTCGTTGATCCCCAGCAGAGTCACCAAAAACTATTGGGTGAATATTTTTTCACCAGCTGATTGACAAAAAAATAGGTGCATCAACCACAACATAAGGATATTTATACAACAAAATGGATGTGGTGACCACAACTAGATTGAGACAAATCTCTCCTCTCAGTAAGGGGAGGTTCCCTATAATTTATTATATACTATAGTATATATATACATAATGAAAATATAGATAGGGGTGAAATCATACCATCCATCTCTCTTTTTTAGAGATGATGTTCATAGAATAGAGGAGAATTTAGGTGTAATTATTGAAAAGGCACTTCTCTTCTTTCAAAAGTGATATTCAACAAACAACATGATTCTTCCTAGGTAGTAATAGAAACCACAAGAGACTAATGAAATCACAAAGTCTTTCATTGTTCCTCCCACTGATTAAGACAAAGGGACACATTATTATTAAGCATAGCTCAAAGTCTGCACCTAAAAATACAACAGAGTAAAGGATTACAAAGGATAAAGAGAGTACACAAAACACATACTAAAGACAATTATGGTAGCATAAAGTCTCCCACAATTAGCTTCAAGACATCTTCCACCTTATTTCCACTTGTTCTACTTATTTGATTAAATGGACAAGACTGTATTTAGGAAACAAACATAAAAATAATTTCCTAGATGACACAAGCTTATTCCAACATAAAGTCTGAAAGGTCACTTGCTTTTTCATTTATTTAACAAAATATGATTAACAGTTTGAGCTCAAAGTCTCAAGAATGCCTTTTAATTTGGGTAGAGTTTTAATTCTGATAATAGAGAGATCCCCTTATACAAAATGAGAGATTACAATATAGAGCATCATAAGAAAGACTTGGGCGCTTGTTTTCATGAAAATGGCCCATGCTGGATTAAATGCGTTGAATATATGTGAAAGGGTCATGCTGGAATAGGTCATCAGCCTTGAATTTTACATTATGAATCATCTCAAATTTATCCTCCTAAGCATGGGTTATCTGGTCTTCTTTATGATGCTTACACAGCTATCCATTCACCTTTACTTAATGCAAAAAAATAGGCCATGCCTTTGAACATTTGTGTTATCTGACATCCACATGGTGGACTATTCCACCTACTGGAATAACTCTCCTAAAAATATTTATAGATTTCCTATAGTTATTATCTCTTTCCTTTCCATGTTTTGTCTCTTCTTGGTGATCTAAGATCTCGAGGCTATATTCTCACTTTCAGCTGGCTCTTTTGACTCCTTTTTGGGTTGGTCACTGAGTTTTTCTCAGGTCTTTTGAAAACCAACAGTTATTCCATCACCCTAAATTTGATGTCCATGGGGACATCACAAGTCACTTGAACCTCTTTAAACCTTTAACCTTGAACTCTTTTGGTTTAAAGGTTAAATGGTTCAAAGGTTCAATGCTTAAATGATTAAATGTTTTGTAATGGGTTGCATTCACTTTCTTTTTCTTCTTCAGTTAAATCATTTCTTTGAACCATTTGGTTGAACTTCTTTTTGGAATCTTTCACTTCCTTCATTAACTCAAAGCTTCCTTTTGAACTTTGAACCTTTAAACCCTTTAAACCATTTCAGTTTGAGGTTCAATGGTTCAATGGTTCATTCTATTTATTTTAATCTTTTGAAGCTTCAAACTTTATGGATCCTTTCCTTTTCTAAGTCTATCTAACTCTTTGAACTTGTTGAACCTTTGAACCTTTGAACTCTTTTGGTTCAAGGTTCAAGGTTCAACAGTTCATTATTCACTCTTTGAAGCCTTGTATTCTCTAAGTATGTTGATCTTTGTTGAACTCATTGAACCTTTGAACTTTTGAACCTTTAGAAGTTCAAGGTTCAATGGTTCAATGATTTAATGTTAACTCTTCAAAGCCTTCTTTTCTTTAAGTCCACCGAAGTCATTAAACCTTTGAACTCATTAAACTTTTGAACCTTTAGGAGGTAAGTTTCAATGGTTCAATGGTTCATTCCTATTTGTTTTAAGCCCACCGTTAAGTCTTTTGATTGAACCTAGGCATTAAACCATCCTCAAAACACTAAGGAAAAGCCTTAAGTGTTTTGAACTTCCTTTGAAGAAAGCCTGACTATTAAACCTGTGACTTCCTTAACTGAAAAGGCTTGAATATTTGAAAAAACTTAACTACTCAGAACATTTTGAAAGAAAGAAAGAGAGAATTTTGGCTTGTAGGATCAAAATGGTCAACCTGTTGTCCTAAAAATTAAGTGATGGATTTTGGGAACAACAAACCCGTTGAGCCTCAACCTCTCTCTTGGCCAATGGTGATTTGCAAGAGGTTGTTGTGTATTACTAAAGAAAATAGGGATGGAAATGGACTATAGATTATCCAATGATATCTTAGTGAATCTCAAGCCTTCACAAGACAAATTCCAATCAATTAAGAATGAAACATTAAGTAATAACTCCTCAAGTATAATGGCAAGAAGGAGATAAAGTAGTGAAAATGAATTATTCTCTCTATTAGAAATGGGATGAAAGATGTGTATATATATCCTAATTTTCCCATAAACCCTTAAAAATTTTAGTTTATTCAGTCATCCCAATCAACCTTATTATTTTAAAAAGAGATTCGTTATGTCCCTAGCTAAGTCAGTCTAGGCCGACTTAGTCCCACAACATGTGTTATTTCCATAACTAGGTCAACCCATTCTACTACATTTGGGAAATCTTAGAAATGGGTTTTGGATTAGGTAGGGGATATTTGAGGTGGTTAATTATGTTTATAATCATGTATAGTTAGGTTATTTCAACATCCTTGTGAAAAATCTAATCTAATACCCCTTAACCATAGATACCACACATAACTAATTTTAGGGTTAAATAGGTACATACATATTTCCCTCTTGGGGAGATGTTGAGGGTGTTTTCCCTAATTAGTGTCACACTAAAGAGAAAATATGGTTAATTAACATACTTTACTTAATTTTCTGGCATAGTGAAGCTAGTTGAGACACCTTTGTGACCTATAAACAAGGGAAGGAAATCAAGTACAATTTCACAATGAAAGAGAAAAATGTACTAACTAGTCAAAACATGGATAAGCATTAATAAACATATATTAAAGGATGAAAATAATACCTAAAAATTCACATTGAGGGAATAAAATCAATGTTGTGTGAGTATATGTCAACCTACAAGACTAAGATACAAACAATAACATGTTTTATAATAAAATTATCGGAAACAAACATTACATTTTATGGGGTTCAAATTGTCTAATGTTAGTTCATATATGATAAACTCATGAATCCATTTTAATATGTTATAAATACATTTTTTTAATAATTTTCCAAAAAGGGTGAATTTTTAAATTTAAAAAGGCTATAAAATTAAACTATAAATTGAAAAAAATTCCAAACTTGGAAGTCATTTATGCATTGCTAATTTGTGAAATTTTAGATCTCATATCCCTATGACAAAATCATACAAGATTATATATAAATCAAATAGTGAGATGATAGGATGACAAGAGTTCTAGTGGTAATAGCTACCTATAGACACAAGTAAGTTATCTTAATTTTTGTGTGATAGCCTTGAGTTTAAAATTTTGGTTAAAATGTACCTTAGGATTCGTAATTTTTGAAAACTATTGCATGGGGTTTTTATAGTATCATATAGGTTAGCAAAGTGTTTTTATTCCATTAATTTTGATGATTTTATAGGGATTTTTGAGGTTTTTGGGAAGGAAGGCACAATAGGAAGAACTGGCAATCACAAGATGAAACCATCGATCTTTGAAAACTAGTCATTGCACTTATGTTCTAGCAGTTACGCAACCATCACAATAGTTATATAAATATTGTCCATGCATTTAGGTTACGTAGCCATTGGTGTGTAAATATAAATAGTTTCAATATCTACCATAGTAATTTCATAACTAAAACTTATATATAGCAATGGTTTCACCATGTTTTTTCTTAGAATATTTGTGAATTATTGAAGATAAAGTGTTCCATTTAGGGAATTTCTTACATGTTTTTAGGGAGTTTATATTTGATGGAGTGGTGTTAGGGATTAGGATTGGATCTCAAGGGTACTAAGACCTCCAATGGCATATGATAATATCATTTTTTTAAAATTAGTTATTGTGAACATTACAAGGGTGGAGATAGTTGCCCAGTGAACAAGATATTACATGACTTGTTTACCTATTAGGATGCAAAAAATAATATTTTTTTATTTACTCAGGCTCTAAAGGAGTGTATAATTACATATTTAGATGTATACAATATACTTAGACTATCAACTATAGGTAGGACTATGAAATTGCATAAGGCTAGTGATGGAGTCAAGGCCCAAGGATAGGTTAAGTACTTAGGGGACCTAAATGCACCTGATGTGGGTTTTATGTAGGGAGTAATTTTTTTCAAGTTAAGTAGGTTATCATCCTGAACCTTCACAAGTTTATCATCAATATTATAGTATCATGGTTGGTAGTAGATAATGAGATTGATCATATCTTCTACATTTGGGCTCTAGTAATGAGGAACATAGAGGATTAGATGAAGAGATTAACTTTGGCAAAGGATATGTTATCTAGGACCTAAAAATAATTATCTAGGATAGCTCAACTAGTTGTTTTATCCATTAGCCACCTAACACTCATCATGTGTTAGGTGTATGATTTTTTGACTCATTAGAGGGGTATAGTTATTAGGGTTGTGGGATCCATTATGGATTTGACATGGATACAGATCACATCTATTAAGGATGGGACATGATAAATAGGCACACTATCATTAGGAGACTTGACTGTGATACCCTACAAAGGGATCATTGGTTAGTTGGGTGATGGTGACATTACATTGGTAGACTATGAAATCACATGATAGGTGCACAAATAAAATGATTAAGAGGATTCACACCCTATTGATATATTTCCATATCCATTTAAGATATATTATATATCTAACCTTATTATTCTTTATGTATTCTATAGATGGGAGTGGGAGGTTAGGGGTGTATAACTCAAGATACTAGGGTGGTATCCATTGACATTAGGGATTCCTATCACTATGACAATTTTTCACCAACAATAAAGAGGAGGATCATAAGCAAATTATTAGCCTACAACAAGAGGAGGAAGTGTGGTTTAGGTTACAACACTGGAAGCCTAGGTGGCACAAGGAGTTCCTAGTGGTGGTTAATAGGAATATCCATAAAAACTACGATAGTAGCAATAGAAGATATAAAAAACTACATGAAAGAGAGGATAGGGGGAATAATATAGGTAATATAGGTCCCTACTAGATACAATCCCACAACTAAGGAGGAGGAGACGGATGTGAGTTATATTGAGGAATTAGACCCAACTGGTAGGGGGGATACCCAAGTGAATTATTTATTTTGAGACTTTAACATGTTTTATATATTATAAAGTGTTATTTATCTATTTAGATTATATATATAACCTATGTTTATTATCTCCATATTAAGGTTATTAATTTGGGATTCCTTTATGGATTTATTCCATGTGGGTATTGGGTTTAGTAAGGTGTAGATCTTCACTTATCCAAGCCTTCCTATGAGTGTGGGAAGACACAATGATTAGTTTACCCATGCATACAATGAATCTTATGATCCCATTACATAGAGGGTATAGATTGTTGGAATAAATTCCATGGTGGTAGGTTTAGATTCTCAATTGCAGACTCTTGATGATGTTTTTATAACTAAAGGTGGAGGAGCCTATTCTAAAAGATAGATATTGGGATGATAGGCCTCCCATGCAAGGACTAGCCATAGATAATAGGATCAGGATTGGATCCCATACCATTATGCATTTGGACCTTTTCATAAGAGGAGAAAGAGCTTGAGGAAATATGTTATAATCAATTTGCACCTTTAGAGAGTGTTCTTCAGGATTTATCCAATTTGAGCTACGCTATGGGAACAACCCCAGGCTATGGGTCACCTATAATGGGGTTGAAACTTTGGATAAGGATAGCTTCTTCTTAATGGATCACCTAACTATTTTTTACACTAGTAAGAGGTTAGAAAGGGTAAACAGGGATCCTAATAAAGCTAAAAAGGTGATGCACCAAATCAAATGCAAACTCACATAAACATGAAATATACACTGAAGAAACATAAGATAGTACTAGCTCACACAATCTTAAATTATAGCTAATTACATAATTATTTCATATATTAGGCTCAAGAATAAATGAATTAATCCAAGAAGAATTATAATACTTTCATCAAGATTACATTAATGGTAGAAAGAACATAAATGCAAACCTGCAATCAACTAGGAAACACCTTAAAATAGTCAAGAAAAGAGGACAATGGGCATGGAAGATTCTCCTTCATAATCCCATCATGCATAAGCTTACTAAACATAGTTAAAAAGTAAGAGATGGGTAAATAAATTATTTATTAGCTTTAAGATGTCTTTTATACAAATTTTTATAGGGTGTAGCCTTATCAAATGAGAGTCTTTGATCTTATATAATTGAGAGAGAAATATTATAAAAAATGAGAGAGTATTCTTTTAACATACTTAATATCCCTTTCAAGATAGAAATAATGTGTAATATATGATAAATGGAGAGGAAAGAGGGAACATGAGTACATAAATCATTAATTGGGCTGCCACATTTTGATGGATGCTCCACCACATTTTTGATCAAATCAGCACTAGTTCTCTATTAACAAGTTAGCTTTTATTTATCCAAATAGCCCCATAGTCTTCTCATTCACTGAGAAAATGCACTAGAAAAAAATAGTTTCCAAAGGTGGTGAGTCATGATCATATTTATGGAGGGAAATCCTTAGGCACCCTTAAAATCTATTAAATGTTACAACTACTTTCTCTAATAACCAAATCTCTATCTTGGGACTCTACATCATATCCACTTGCTTCATTATGAGGGAAAAGTCCTTATATCCATGTACTTGATAGAACCATGCCCAAGTCTACTCTTAGTGGCTATTTGTTAGAGCTATAACTTTGTCTAAAGATGAGAAACTTCTCCATAACCATGTATCTACCCCTACTTAAATATCTAAACATAGGTCTTTTCTATAGATGGAAAATCAATCTTCTTTCTTGGTTTTTTTATAGATATTATATCAATTCATAACTATAAATCACATAGCTTCCTTCTTGATCTCTATGTTAGGTCTAAAAACACCTATCCTACCTCTATACTCTATAGAATATGAGAACTCATTATATGCATAGATCATTTTTTAAAGAGTAAAGATCATAGTCACAAAATAATAATGAAACCCCAAAGGATGGACCCTATATGTTCCAAATATTTGAACTAGAGGTTCATGGAGTTGAAACCTTATTGTTGACAAACCCTGACTATATCATTGTATCCTTTTAAGGTATTTGATCAAGCTATAATTTCTATGGGTTGATCTTTATAGGACTTTCTTATGTTTTAACCTAAGTTTTAATAATTATTCACTTGGAATCCTTTGGATTTCAACCTTTAATCTTGACCATCGATCTTGATCCCTATGATTTAACATGTGTCATCAATCTTCTTAGACCCATTATCTTTGACTTTAAATATTGACCATCAATCTTGATCCACATTAGATGAGCACCATTAGGTCTTGACTATCATGAACCATTGATCTTATTTGGTATGAATGAATATAGGTCCATTGATCTTCTAATAGTTTAATGCACTTATGACACTTATCACTTGCACATTCACCCTATAGATACACTGACCTTTTGAATTGATGCTCATCATTGATTTAGAATCTATGATCAAATGTATGTTATTGGATCTTTGAAACCCACTAAAATATATCAAATTATCATTCACTATTGAATTTTATCTAACTTAATGCTAATATTTGATTTTTTAACATTTGAATCCAAATGATTAGTTCATGAATCTTAAATTTGAAGTCCCTATTTAAATTTCACTCTGCAAGTCTAACTTTGAAACTTTATATCTTGAGATAGAAAAAAAATCAAGATATGAAATTTGTAGAGGATGTACTTGGAAATAAAATCATCATGTATATGTGGTGTTTTGTCCTAAGAGGCTTTCCCAAGTGCATTTATTAGATGCATAATCAATTTGATATGTCCATTTTTGCATGATGTGTTGATGATGGTCTGGCTCTTCTATGCTTGTGAAATAACTTTTAAGGCTCAAAATGAGTTTTTAAGACTTGTGAAACTTGATTTATGTCCATGAAGGTCATGATCATCATGAGAACCTACTACATCTCTTCCATTGCAACTCTAGACCTATTTCAAGACTTGCTTTTGAAAGATAAAAAAATTGTACTTTAATCTTGCTTAAAATGTTTCAAAAGTTTTGTAGTCAATATGAGATCTTTGGACCACTCATTCCATCTATAACTCTACTCAGTTGATCACTCCATACCAAGACCCTTGATAAATGATCCATATGGGTAAATTTTCATATGTAGGCCAAAATTAGCCAACATTTCTAGTGACATCTTTGGATTACATGCCTGCTTTGTAATAGACTAGTGGCCTTAAACTAATCTATTGATCATGGAGTCTTTTGATTTCTTCCCAACTTAAAATATTGTAAGATTGATAGAAGGTTAATCCTTTGAAACTTATTGAAACAACAAAGAATGAAAAATAAATAAAACAAACAATTATGCCACAAACACTAATTGAAAAGGAAACATACAAATAAAAGGAATGTGCTTAAAGCACCTAGAGGAAACCATATAAAACTATTTAATATGTTACAATATCATACAATAGATGAAGATTCTTCTAATAACAAAGATTTAAATGAATGCCATTGACTAGGATGGGTAATACCTCTGCATCCATTTAGGCAAGTTGAAAAGCATTATGTTATTTACATCTATGGATTAAATAAGAACCAATCTATAAGCTATCAAACTTGGTATGGTTATCTAATTTAGCCTCATTTGAGTCCTATTAGAGGACTAGCTCCCCTTCCTTGAAGTCTCTTGTTGTGGCTCTCTTGTCAAAGGCTTTCTTGACCTAAGCTTGATGTGACTCTAATGTCTTCATTGCAAGGTCCATGGCTTCTTCAGAATCTATGAGCTTTATCATCCTCATACTCATAGGCTCACATTCCATTAACTCAAGTTGATGGGTTAACTCTAATGGAGGTAGTTCAATATAAATAGGAAATTTGGCCTCCCTTCCATATATGATGACATATGGAAAATTTCCAATGGTAACTTTGGGAGTCACTCTATCAACCCATAAGGCTATCCTTAACTTTGTATGACACACTGTTTGATTTTTTTCCATAGTTATCTTGATAATCCTTATCAAGTTATTTTTGGTAGACTCTGATAGTCCATTACATTGGTTGTAGTAGTTGGAGGATGTGCTAAGGTAGATGCTCAACTTTAAGTACCCATTCACTTGTCTTCATACCAACAAATTCTAAGGCATTATCTAAAATTATAGAAGCTAGGACACCAAACATAGTCACTATATTGTCATAAAAGTCTAATAATACTATCTCATTAGCTTCTTTCAAGGCAATTGATTTCACCCACTTGGTGAAATAGTTAGTTTAAGTGAGCACCAATTTATGCCCTAAACTTGAAGGTGGATTGATCATCCATATGAATTCTAACCCCCATTACATGAAGGGTTTTTCCACCTAGATTGGGTTGAATTTAAGAGATACTAATATATTATTTCCTATAAATAGATAACATTTATGACATTTTTTGAACCATGCATAGGCATCTTTAAAGAAGTTGGGCTAGTAATAACCAGCTCTCATTACCTTTACTACTTTTTTTCTTAGATAAAAATGGCCTCCTATGGGTCCATCATGAAACTAATCCAAGAGCTTTGACACTTGATTTTCATCAATTTACCTAAGAAGTACCCCATTGAGGTATATTCTAAAAATAACACCATCAATTAATGCATACGTTATAGACTAAAGTCTAAAATACCTTCTTTTTACTCTATCCAAACCTTGAGGGTATTCTCTTATCATCAAGAAATGTGTCATATATTGGAGCCAACTATTTTGAGGTGGAGGTGCATCTATTTATGAGTTATATTGTGTCACCAAAATAACTTCCTTATCCTCTTGAAGATCATATACCATCTGATCACATAGGCCTTTACCTCTTACCAGCTTGGTGACTTTGATCTTTACATCATACTCCATGACCTTGGTAATCCATCCAACTCTCTTTTCATTCAATTATTTGTTGAAGAGAAAGTCCCTTACTCTAGGATGTGACACCATAAGATGAACCTTACTATTGGAGAGCATTGGCCTAAACTTTTTGAGGCTTCTCAAATCTACAAGAACCTACTTTTCTATAAAAGTGTACCTAACCTCATATCCTTCTATCCCTTGACTAAAAAAGGTAATTGGTTGCTCAAGTCCATAATAATTATGCATAAACATGGCTGATATGTTGTCAATATTGGTAAAGGTGTACAATATGAAATACTTTGAGAAATAAGGATTCATAAGTGAGGGTGTTTGGGTAATGGCTTGCTTGATGGACTCAAATGTTTTTTTTACCTTAATTTGACCAAGAAAACACTTGAATCTTATTAAAAATGGTGGTGATGGGTTTGAACAGGTTTTAAAAACTAGGTATAAACCTTCTCACAAATTTTATCTTCCCAAAGAAGCTCTAGATTCCTTTCTTTCACTTAGGTAAAGAGAGTGTTTAGATAACACTTATTCTACCAGGGTCAATGGATAACCATTCATTCCAAATAATGTAACCCAAATTTTTGCCATAATGAATAGTAAATACACATTTCTTATTATTTAAAGAGATCCTTTACTCTCTAAATATTTCAAATATCATTATTAGATGATCCATGTGCTCACTAGCCTTCTTGGAGAAAACTATGATGGCATCCAAGTAGATTAGTGCCATTTTATTCAGCAACCCTTGGAAAGCCCTGTCTATTTCTCTTTGAAAGGTCTCCCTGGCATTCAATAACCCAAAATGCATCTTTTGGTAAGAATATTTTCCCCACTTAGTGGTGAAGGTAGTGTTATACTATTCTTCTTCTCTCACCAACACCTAGTTGTATCTTGAATATCCATCCAAAAGGGAGAAGCATTCTAAACTATCAAATACCTAAAGGAGTTTCTCCATGAATGGTAGGGGGTGGTGATTTTTCAAAGAGACCCTATTCAGATCCCTAAAGTCAACACATAATATGATCTCCCCACTCTTCTTCCTCATAGATACCAAATTTTCTACCCATGAGGAGTGCTTAATGGGAAACATGATCTTGGATTTAATTAACTTGGTCAATTCTTTCCTCATAAGCTCTTCTATTTTGGGGTTTATATGCCTTTATTTCTACCTAATAGGTTTGGAATTACCCTCTAGTTCTATAGTGTGTTAGGCAAGCTTAGGATCAAAGCCTCTCAAGTCACTATATCCCCAAGCAAATATGTCTACATATTCTTCAAAAAATTCTATGAAAGCATGCTTCTCAACTTTAGTGATTACCTTCCCATTTGAGGAGCTTGTCCTTGAAGACAAGGACTCTTTCATCATTCTCTTCACTTGTTGACATCACTATTTTATCTTTTCTCATATGATCTCCCTCATGTAAAAGACCTTACAGGGTGACAAGTCCTTTAGGAATCCTATTAGATCTCAACTAAACTATTTGCTCGTCATACTAATGTTGAAACCTTTCTTGGTTTATGGAGAACACTTCCTCCTACTATATGAAATAAGAATTTTTTTCATCATTTTCAAATACCTACCAATGAGCTTAAATATCTAGGAATAATGGTCTTACCACCACTTTCACATGTGGTTGTACCTTGGTCCTTTTTAACTCACTGGGGATATCAAATCGTGCTCCCATAGCTACCAACATATCGGCATGCCCATTCTAGCTCTTTGGTACTACTTGGATTTTAAAGGCCTCAAAAAATTCAATTAGGTCCCACTCTTTATGTTTGTAATACTTCATAAAAGGGTTCTTGGTGATATTATGGCCTCTAACCTAATGCACTATCAGCTCACTATCCCTATAAACTTGTAATTGTTTGATCCATTTATTATTAGCCCATTAAAGGCCATGGATAAGACATTCATACTCAGCTATATTTCAAGAGTAACTTAATTATAAATTTTAAGAAAAGAAATGTTTGTCATTTGAGGGGGATATTATCATTGCACCTGTATCCACTCCATGTTTACTCCTTGAACCATCAATGAATAATTTCCATAAGCCACTAGGATCCTCTTGAGGTCTAATGATGTATGGTATGGAATGATTATCTTCATGAAAGTAGTAGACACCCATGTCCCTCTCTTCAAATACTTCTAAGGGGTCAAAAAAATGATTGTCATTCCATAGTTCATCCAAGAACATGTTTGTTATCTCCTTAGGGTAAGTGTTTAATTCTTGACCAACCATATCTTCATCCTCATCTAGGATGGTGTAATTAAGGTTTATGTTATCTAACCCATAAGGCTCTATGTAGAATTTTTCAATGGTCTTAGCCTTGATGGACACTTTAGTCCCATATCTTGTTCTAAATTCCATGTATGACCAATCTATTACAACATAACATCTAATCTTTCTAATGAATTCCCTAGATAGGCATAGGGAAAATCAAGGAGATACATCTAAGATCAACATATAATGAACCATTAAGACACTAGGATAATCATCCAGGGTCAAGTTGAGATCTTTGATTATGATATATGGATTGGTAGAAGAAACATCAAGTTATAACATTCCTTTAGATTAGGGTTCATAATTTAGACGAAGCTAATCTACTATGGACTTTAGCATTACTGAGGTACTAGCCCCACTATCCACCAAGAAATTTTGGACTAAAGAGTCAGCAATGATAAAAAAATGTAGAAGGGAGAAGATTTGACCACCTTACCTAATTTTCCTTCACTTGATCCTTTGGTTGCATTGATGAGAACCACATTTTCTTTCTTTGGTAGATTCTTATAAATATTGATCTTTGATCATCCTTCTTGAAGGATGTCTACCTAACCAGGCATGAAAATCATATCCCACATTGGCACACTCACATTGGACCTTTTCATTTTTTCCACAATGTTGATGGGTAAACCACCAACCTTTGCTTGGGAGCCACAATCACACCTTGAGTTTGTGAGTTTTGAGAGATAAAGACATTACCATGACTTTTATTCCTTGGAGCTATTGGAACATTTATAAAAACATCAAGTCTATTTAGATTTGATATTAAAAGAGTAGTGGTAGGACGCTCTTTGATTGCTTCTTGATTACCATCAATGTTCCTTCTTTTGAACCTTGCATTTGATACCACTAGGATATATGCCTAGCTAGAAATAGCCTACTAATTGAGTGAATAACACTTCATTTTTACCATATTTAACTATTGTGTCACCTAAGTAGATTGGTCCTTGATAAAGCCCTTGACTTTTTTGAGGCTCTTTTGGTCTTGTAATCATGGGTACCTCTATATTTTGAATAATAAGAGCTTGATTATACCAATAATTAGCAACCTATAGCCACTGATCATTGAAAGCTTGAGTGAATTTAGTGTTTGGGATAATGAATTTCCAAAAATACTAATTCCAAGGCATGGTACCCTTAGTTTCTTGAGCAACATTATTATAAATAGGGATCAAGGTGTTGAAAGGCTTATAACATTTGGATTATAGTTACTCTATTATAGTTAAGTTTCCCTTGTCCCTGGCCCTGGCCTTGGCCTTGAAAGATTCCTTTGTAAAGTGGCCTATTATCTTGATAATATTTATACTAAGGTTGATATGATGCTTGATAAGGCCTATTGAAATCTTTATACCTTTTAACATTCATTAGCTCATTTCCTAAGGACTAAAACATGCTCTTAAGCTATTGAAATATCTTATATTCCTAAGAATCACTACATTGACTAGTGGAATCCTTTTCTTGATTAGGTGAGGGTATAGTAGAAATTATGAGCACAATAAGATTGACATCAAGGGAAGAAATAGAAACAAGGGGTGGTATGATCTCAGGGAACAAAATCATTGATGGTTTAGGTGTTAGCTTACCAACTTGGACTATATAATTTTTTGCTCTAATTACCACCTCATATGCATTTGGAAATGTTTTTTCTCCCATAGAATAGATAATTACTACAATGTCACTATTAAGGACTTTCAAATAGTATTATAAGGAAAAGTTAGTGGTACGCCTAACAGAGATTGGGATTCTGTCCCATGTTTTTTGGAACCTTGTATTGAAGTATTGCATGACTTTATGAGGGGATATTTTTATTGTGGTTAACTACTCTACAAGTGACAAATGTTCAATTTTATCCTCAAATGTTTTACACAAAGTGTTTCAATGAATCTCATCTTATATTTTGAGAAAGGAAAAAGAAGAAACTAGATATGGGTATTGTTGTAAAACATGGTATGATAGTGCACCTATTGAATCAGATGATTATGAAGAATTCATCTTTAGCTTGGGAAGATGACCTATAAATAAGACACCACTAAATCAAATGGTTGGTTAGATAGATAGTTGGGTGGATTACCTAGTGATAGCTAGATCCCAAAAGCAAGATCTTCTTTGGGGGATATCAATCCACACATTTTAAATAAATAAGTTTATAAATAGAATATAAAATAATTTCATCAATAATCAAAAGATACTAAAATTGAACATAAAAAATTATAGGCTATAAATGACTAATATAGTAATAAATGAGTCAATACTAATGTTAAATGAACCAAGTATGCTTTAAAAAATAGGATAAATATTTGTGAATGGGCTGAGACATAAAAAGTTGGGTTTGCTTGAGGGTAAGAGGGTGAAAATAAATTGATATTATTTCCTACCATAGTGACCATTGGTAGTTGAGGTGATGATCAGCAGTTGAGGTGACTTTCAGTGGTTGAGGCAACTATCGGTGCTTGGGTAGACTATCAACAATCAAGCTAACCATTGATGGTTACTATGTGTAGGCTTGGGCTAATAAATAGACTAATTGATATGATCACACATTTGGATTCTAAGAGATAGGTTATCACTAATTTAATTACAAAATATAAATAAAGTAATTTAATATTAGAAAATAAATACTTAATTTGTATAATATTGATCAGATGAGTGGTTGAGGTGGTTGTCTCATTGATAGAGTCTAGCATGATTCTAGTAGAGTAATGATACTTGGATATTGACTAAGGGGTGGTGGTAATTTGGCTCTCTATCATGATGGCTAGATGGCTAGATTGATATAATAACACCAATAAAATAAAGCTCTAGATGCAATATCTCTTAATAGTTGTGGATGGATTTCACCTCTTGATCCTCTCTTCTTATAGGCATAGCCAAGAGGTGGAAGTGAAGGTGAGATATAGGCTTCTAATTTTAACTCATGCATTTAATGTCTCACACGTAGATTTAGACAAGTTAATTTTAGAAAAGCAAGGTGCATGTTTGCATGTTAATTCTTGGGATGGTAAACCCTGACCGTCGATGGTTAAGGTGACTATCAATGATCAAGGGCTAAGGTTAAAAGGTAGTTAACGAGTGGGTTTAGTTAGTTGGTCAAACTAACCATGGTTAGAATTAGTTAGGGTTGAAATGATTAAATTGGTCCCAAACGGGTCCTAAGTTGGTGTAGGTGTGTTTTGACATCTAGAATTATGGTGTGCAAATTTTTACTATCTACATTTTACCCCTTTTTTTATACAACTTTGAATCAACAAGCTACAAAAAAAAAATAGATTATTGGTCAAAGGTATGATTGCCCTAAGTATGGAAGGAGGTGTTCCCCCTCAAACTAGGATTTAATGAGGTAAAAGTAATTGGGAACAAGATTGATATGGTGGATGAAGGGGATAAAAAAGGTCGATGTCATGAAGGTGGGTGATAGGTTATGCACTGAAGCACAAAAAAATTCACAAAGTATGATAAAAAGTGTGATATCTAAGATCATACATTGACTAGGTTTCCATAGATAGTAAAAATAAAGGTTGATACTAGAAGGACAAGTGACCATTAGACCACATGACTACATTTAGGCATGATGGTTGGGTATAATCACAAACACAAGTCTCCTAGGTAATGTCTATGTTTCTATGGGTATCCAAGGTAAGAAGTTCTCCCAATGAAAACACAAACTGGTCAAGTGTCACAAGTATTCAAAGTATAATGTTCTCAAGAAGACATAAATGGGTCTGGTATGCATTAGGTGGCACAAGTTCAAAAGGGTCAACATGGAAAATATTATTACTAAAATCAAAGGACCAGGCAAAAGACATTGCAAAATGCACGCTAGTTGGGCCAAGATGGACCAATAATGAGATGATGAGGTGGTTAGGGTGGGTAGATAAAGTAGTCTCCATAGGTGGGTGTTTAGATTTGGTTTTGATTTAAAAGGATGCTAGTTGGAGGCACAAGAAAAAAGATTAAGACCCTAACCATTAATAGTCAAGGGTCCAAGGAGTGACCATCAATGGTCACCCTAACCATTGATGGTTAGGGTGCAAACCCTAAAATTTTGGTGGTTAAAAGTGAATGTGATTATCATGTTTCTTCATTTTAACCTACTGACTTAGAGCTCTAGCTTTTGGCATCTTGTGACTAATAATAGTGCTGAAAATGATTACTGAGAGGTGAGAGATTGTTGAGTTAGATTAAGGAGACTAAGTGTTGGAGAGTGACTAAGCCAAGATGCAGTGTGATCAAGGACATGGCTAGGCAATGGGTCTTATGATTCCTCTTTGAATGGTCAAGGAATGAGGTAGGCGTCATACTCAATTGGTAGATTAATTTTCTTATACATATGTTGTGGCAGTTGATTGGGTTTTTAGTTATTCCATTGGGTTGGGTTGTAGCTTTTTGCCCTAGGTAGGTTTTGTGGATCTTGGGTGAAGTTTTCTAGTTGATTTTGAAATTGATAGTGTAGGGTAGGTGAACTAGGGTAGGTTTACTGATAGACTATTATAGGTGCAAAAGTAGATTTAGATGTAAGACCAGGTGATGCACATCTTTGTAAAGATCCACCTGGGGATGACCCTAGCTGATTGGGCACACATGGAAGAGGTCAGGATAGGAGTGATGATGAATTACCAACATGTACCACATGATGCACCCATAATTATGGCCCTCATCAAGAGATGGGATCTGACCATAAACACGTTCCTTTTATTGACTAGTGAGATGCCTATCTTTTTAGTGGATGTGCATAAGATTATATGGTTGCCCCTTCAAGGTGATCTAATATATCACATAAAGAGGGAAGAGTGGGAGCAGCTACTAGAGCTGATGATGATGATGATGATGATGTTAGTTTCATGCTTTGCCCTTCCTAACTCAAGCATTGGGAGGTTACCATACTTAATAATGGGGATGTTGGTTGAGATGTTATTGGGGAGGACAATATTTAGATGGGTACTAATATTACTTGTGTAGATATACAAGGTGTTAGGGGTTTTAGGGCTCATAAGAGATAAGGTATCAATTTTAGTCTACTTCTATACTACTAAACCTATGAGCACATCCAGGTGCTAAGGCTAGTAGGGCTACTGTGGGTGGGATATGTCTAGATAGAGTTCCTAATTAGTTTTATACATTGGAGAGGTGACTTTGAAACTTTAAGAGGAGGAGGATCCCATGATGTTGATTGGTTTAAGGGTGATTTAGATGCACTAGTGATTGGAGACATTATCTAAAGACCATATGTTAGGTTCTTAGAATGGGTTGGGTACAGGAGATAGACTTTATCCTTACAGAGTTATAGGTGGAACTTCAATCAAAGGGATAGAGAGGTAGAAATTATCTTGTTTAATAAGGTTTGAAGGTAGTTTATCTTGGCATAGGGTATTATTGTATTTCCTAGGTATAGGTATGAGGATGTGGAGATCTTATTACTAGAGACACATCCAGTGCAGACATTGCTTAACTATGAAGAGTTTCTCACAAGGCTAATGATTGATGATACCTATTTTCTAGATGGTTATCTTGCATGGTACCAAGCTCTGTACTCGCCAATAGACTTAAGTTGATATGATGGTGGTTAGAGGTAGATGGATGTAGACCTAACTAGGCAAGGGGGATAGAGGGCATCGGTATAGGGAGGTACCATAGATGGATAGGAAAGAGTGGTACTAGCCACTACATAGGCATAGGTCACAACACTATAGGGTTAGGTAGATACCTTATAGGGTCAGGTGGCTACCTTACAAGGTTAGGTGGCTACACTCATACATGATAGGGACTAGGCTAGAGCTTTAATAACCTTGGTTACATATGAGAGAGACTCCTTGAGATAGAGAGGAGGAGCTATGACATCTATAGGACCACTAAAGACCATCCCTATGATACAATACCTAGCCACTATAGAGGAGTTATAGTATTATGAGGCTATATTCTTAAGGCAATGCCCTGATGAGCCTTGATGGGGAGACTACAAAGCTAGTTTGGTAGGCAGTCCCAACATGGCAATAACTAGTCAGTGGGTTACATATGTAGCTGGATAGATAGATACTACTAGGGAAAGGTACTGGAACCTAGTAGTGCTCTAGGAGACAGTGGTGCCCTAGGGGCATAACTATGATATAGTTTAGATATGTTATATTATGTTGTTGTATATCATTTTAATTTTGGCCTAAAAGTTGATGTAGTGAGATGCACATTTTGAGAGAGAGAGAGAGATATGTATATTGTTTATATACATTATGATGTTAGACTCATGATTTATATATATTATCTTTATTTATTTCTCATTGCTCATGGTCTATGGTTTGCTTTTATGTTTTGGGATGATGTGATGCTTATATTAATGATGTTATTTTGATTATGCTTATATTATGGATATTATCTACTGATGTAGACTCACCTATCTAGGCATGTGATGAGATTCATCTTGTTTTATTCATGGTTATGTTTTTTGACATATATGTTTATGACATGCTAAATTTTAATGAGTACACACTTTTTTTTTGGATTTAGACATGTGGTGAAAATGGTTGATTATTTTACTATTCATAGATGCTATGATTTTATTATGCTTGTGATGGTAATGATTATGCTAATATGTTTACTTATGACATAGATTGATATGATGTGATGATTATGGCTATTGTTATTCTAATTAGGGTAAAACATATGAAGCAAGTTAATTAACAACACTAGATGTGAGGATAAAGGATATAATCAAGATACAAATGTCTTAGTGAATATATCAACTATTCATGATAGGATAGGAAGAGGGCACTCTACTTCTTCTTTGACAAGGACTAGCTTAGCTTAGATTCTTATTGAACATAAGCCCTTTGGATGCTGCATATTAGCATTTGTTAGTTTGTTAAAAGGGTATATTAATCATATAATGTCAATTAATCTCAAAATACTTTGATTATAGTGTATAAAGGGGAGATGGATGAATGATGGACCTTATTGTGAGACTGGTATGCCTCTTTCATAAGCTTCCAAAGAGTCAATATAAATAAGTCTATGTCATACAAGGTGTAGACTGATTGATGCAGTAAGTCTACTTATGAGAGCTAATTTCAGCTTTCAAAATTATTGTGTTTTTGCCTTTGGTTGATAATGGGTTTTTACTTATTACGTAGGAGGGTTAGAAAAGTTGATCGATATGGGAAGCTTACAATAAATTGCTTATTTTTGATAAATGCTATACTCAGCCATACTTCAAGGGAGTGGTCAAAGTTTATGTTCTTTGTTTAATGCTTTTGATATCTGTCCTTAAAGGGAGTAGTAAACCTGATGTTGAGTAATTTCAAGCATGTTTTAAACAACTATCTTTTAAGGGAGTAGTCTATGAATGCTAGGAATGACCCATGATTACTATCAGTAGGGAGTATGATTTTTTTTTTGTTTGATTTTGATTGACATAGACTTGTTTATATAGGCTTAAAGAGTTCATATTTATGAAGCCAAAACTAAAATCACAAGAAGGTTGATTAGGTGTTAAGATGTTTAGGTGATAAAGATCATGGGAATCCATCCCCAAAAGGGGTAAAAAGTACCATGAGCATGAGTAGAGCCATGGTACCCATTATTCAAAATGAGGCTATGATTGTGATGGATAATAACATGATTTAGATTTAATCAGTTGCCCCTAAAATAAGGAGATGAATTTGATTTGAAAGCAAGGGATGAGCTTAAGCTGAAACAAAAGGTGAACTTGATCCTTCTTAACAAAAGAATGGATATAGATGTGAAGTATTAAGGGGCTTAGGTTATGGGTTTCCCTAAAGAGAGGAAAATCGATAAGCTCCTAATCCATACTTTTGGGTTATGATATAGGGTCTAAGACAATTAAAAGCAAACTTGCCCCACTTGTTTTCTCCATATTAGTGACATGTTGATTTTCCTTTAAGATGAGGTCTCTAATGTTAAATTCTCTCACTCTAAGGTATTTATTATAGGAACATTTGTTGCACTTTTAATAGACATGGAGGTGGGTAAGGTCAGATAAGCAATACTCATCAAGTATCTCAAGCTAGGCTAAATAGTGTTGATGATAATCATGTTTAGAAATGAGATCTTTCAAAGATATGTGAAGACATGGGATTTGCACTTCTAGAGGCAAGACAACCTCCACTCCAAACACAAGATAAAAAGGTGTAGCACTCATAGGGTTTTGAATGGTAATTTTAAATTCCCATAAGTCAAAAGGGATGTGAAAATACTAATCTTGACCATATGCATTGACCATTTTGGTGAGCATGTTGTTAATAATTTTTTAGAGGATTATACCTATCCATTCACTTAAGGGTGATAGGTTGAGGAGAAACTTAATTTAATCCTAAATGTGTCATAAAGACCTTAAAATTTCTTATTTTTAAAATATTTACTATTCTACATGATGATCTTGTGAGGATCACCAAAATGGAAGATGATGTGATGGTTGATAAAATTCATAATCTTCTCTGCTTTGGTCAAGATTAAAGGAATAGCCTCTACCCCCTTGGTGAAGTAATCAATTGTAGTGATGATATAATGGTGTTTCTATGAAAAATAGGGGTTAATCTCACCAATGATGTCCAATATCCATTGTGAAAAGGTCTAGAAATTAATAAAAATATAAAGACTATGTCTAGGTGCATGATGTAAATTGGTGTATTGTTGACACTTAACACACTCTTTCACATAATCACAATAGTATTGGTTAAGGGTAGGCTAGTAGTAGCTGAGGTGAAATATTTATTTAGCTATGTGGAGGCCACTAAAGTGTCCCCCATAAATCCCATCATACATTTATTTGATAGCATGAGAAGCTTCATGATTGCATAGGTAACAAAAGAGGATACCATCAAAGCTAAATTTATAAAGAATTCCTCCCATAATGGTATAATGTGAGGTAATATAGATAAACACTCTTCAAATATTCCTAAAAAGAATAGAAGGAATGATGGAAAGGTTTAGGTAGTTGAAGGTCTATTGATACCAAAGGTTAGGTTAGGTTTCCTCCACATTGAATATGGTGGGAAAATCTAGTTTGATATAGGGAGGTTAGGTAAGTCTATGGATAATGATAGATAGATTAGAGTTAGAGGGTATATATAGGATCTAAGAGGTGAGGGAAGCCATCGTATTAACAAACTTATTTGTAGATCATGGGTTTGACTAGATGCGGTAGTGATTAAATGATGTTAAAATTTTATCAACTAGTTGTTTATACTATTGTAAAAATCATTCTTACACTGGTAAGATTCATTTACTTGATTGACCAAAATTTAGGAGTCACTAAATATGTTTATCATTTTGAGTTCCAAGGCTAACACATTTTGATGGCTTATGACTAGGGCTTCATACTCAGCCATATTATTGGTACATTTAAAATCTAGCTTGAAGGACAAGGGAAGAGATTTAACATCAAAGGGAATAAGGATAATGATAGCTACCCTAACATGTTGACACTTTTATCCATAAAATATCATGGTGAATCAATAGCTAAAGTCTACCTGAGAGAGGGTTGTGATGGACTCATCGAGGAACTCAAGAGGGGGAGGTTGGTTTTATGCTAATGATGCTTCAACCAATTGGTTGATAATGAATTACCCTTTAATTAACTTTTATTGAAGGAAATCAAGGTCAAAATCTACTAAATACATGAGCCACTTGGAGATACACTAGTTTTACTATGGCTTGGAGTGCATATACTTGAGTGGGTTAGTATTGGTTATGACATAGGTTTTATGGTTAAGAAGGTAGTGGAAAAATTTGATGGCCATGAAGACTAAGTCTAAGAAAAGTTTATCGGTAGGGGTGTACCTATTCTCATACTTTACAAGCATGTGGCTAATTTATTAAATGGATTTCTCTTTTTTTTATTCATCATGTGCCCCTAGGGAGTGGTCAGTGGTAGAGATATAAAGGTAGAAAGGTCGGTCATCCTTGCGAGGGATGAGGATAGGCGGAGATAAAAAGGTAATTTTTAAGTGAATCAAAGGCATTTTGATAATCATTATTCCACTTAAAATATGAATCCTTCTTTAAAAGGTGGTGGAATGGTTGGCATCAGTCTAAGAGTTGGGAGATAAAGCAATGAATGGATTAAAGCTTCCTCTATAAACTATAGAGTTGTTTGAGGTTGATTGGAGGAAGTATGTTAATGATTGCTTTGATTTTTATAGGATCAATTTCAATCCCTTGAAGGTAAATGATAAAGCCAAGGATATTTCCTAACAAAATCCAAAAAATCACTTCTTGGGGTTAAGGTAGATGTGCTAATAGATGAGGTGCTCAAAGATAACCTTAAGAGTAGCCAAATGATCCTTACAATATATAGATTCCCTAAAGAGGTCATCTACATAGTCTTCAACAATCTTATGGATAACATCATTGAAGATGTAATTCATGGCACTTTATTAAGTTGTACTAGTGTTCTTTATTCTAAAAGGTATGAATCCATAGCAGAAGGTCCCCCATGGGGTGATAAAGGTGGTTTTATGTTAATCTTCAAGGTCAATTAGGATTTGATTGTAACCCAAGAATCTATCCATAAGAGATAACATCTCATGGATAATTATAATATCAACAATCTAGTTAATGCTTGGTAGAAGAAAGTAATCTTTGGGGTAAGCAAGGTTGAGGTCATAAAAGTCCACACAAATGTGTAGTCCCCATGTGGTTTTGGTGATAGGTATGACATTTGAAACCCATTGGGGATATTCAATGGATTGAATGAAATTGATAGAAAATAGATGTTGAAGCTCTTCTTTGACAAGAAAGGCTACGTGAGGGTGCATTAATTGACATTTTTTGCTTGATGGGTTTAACATCATGGTTGGTGACTATTTTCTAGGTGGAAATGTTAGGGTCAATTCTTAGCATATTTTTATAATGCCAATTAAATGATATGTTTTAATCTTGAAAGAATGAGGGGAATCCCATAATTACCTTGGCATTTAGTGATTGGCCAATCTTTATAATTCAAGGGTTATTCAGAGTGCTAAAGTTGATGTCCATGGTGGATTTTTTTAATGTGGTCAAAGTCTTAGGAAGAAGGGATTTATGGATAGAAGAATCTGGGGCACTAAGTTATGTGAGAATGGAATCATCATCTTGGCACTAAATAGTGTTAATGATAGGAGAGTCATATCTTATCATTTCAAGATGCATTAAAGGGATGGTTATGTCTATCCCTTAATTTTGATAAGTCAAGGTTTTGAGGTTGATCATGTTGATAAAAAAATTTAGGGGAGATGATGTCCTCATCCTCACACACAGATAGAGGATAAGTTGGTGAGGGAGGGATGTCTTCCTCAACAATGCTGATCGTAGGTTATTTGGTTGTATTCTTGGTGGGTAGAATGAAACCAAGGTCATACTTCTAATGAGGCTTTTTGGTTTAAATGGAAATTAACTCATGTGGACCATGTTCATATTTTCCAAGACCAAATCCATTACAAGTACACTTTTGGATGTATGTCTTGGAAAAACTCAACTTATCTAGATATGAGAAGTCAGAGGTGAATGGTCAAGGTGAAGAGGAGGTGGTAGAAGTGATAAGTGGCTTGTCAAATCCCCCATAGATGAAATGGGTTTGACAGGGTGAAAGTCCAAAGGGAATAATGGATATGATATTGGGGTCATACTCGGGTTGGTGGTCAAGTTTCCTATACTCTTTGGGAGTAGGGAAAGCATCAAGGGAGAGGAGGTGATATTACCCTAGTGAAATATGTTAGAATGTGGATTCCAAGTGGTTTGAGGTGAGAATATAATTAGAGGGGATGGATGAGCTAGTTAATGCCTCATTGGTAGAAAAAGGTATGATACCCTCTTTCATGGTTGAGGTCTTATCTTTGGCTGAGAAGGGTATGCTAAATGGAGGTAAGAGGATGTTGTTAGGTCTATAAGCCATGTTGCATGATGAAAAATGCCTCAGATCAACTTGTATAGTGACAACCTAACCTTCTTTCTCAAATTCAATATAACAATGAAGGGTGGAGGGGACATAACCCATGGAGAAGATCTAAGGTCCACCTAGTAAAACATTGTATTAGAATTTACCTTCCAATACATAAAAGAGTTTGGAGAGTGTGCAGGGTCATAAATGGATATAAAAGACAATAGTTACTAGGGTAATGGCCATGGTGTCATTGAAGGATCTGATGATGGTTGAGGTTTTGAACATGACATTATCTAGTAGGTTGATTTGATTATAGGCATAGGAGGAGATGATATTAATATTGGCTCCCCCATCAATCATGACATGTGTGATGCAGGTATAGTTGATATAACCAATGATAAAGAGAGGGGGATCTAGGTCATTAGGGTGGATAGAAGGTATTTATAAATCCTTAAAGGTTATAAATTTAGAGATTTCTAATAAAGGTAGTTGAGGTTCTTCAAGTTGGAACTCTACCAATTACACTACCTTTATAATTTTTTGGGTTTGGTGAAGATGTTTGAGTACCACTCTCCTGATAGATTTAGAGGGGTTAGATTGGGAGGTACCCAAGATAAATACTTTGGGTTTGGTTGAAGTTAAAGGTGATATATTTTGACCTAGTTGAGAGGCGGAAGATAGGTATATCCATGAAATGAACACTTTTGTCTTCCCCTTATCCTTCTACTAAATGTATGCCTCATTGGTAAAATAAGGTATGACTCCCTCTTTCATGGTTGAGGTCTTATCTTTAGCTGAGGAGGGTGTGCTAAATAGAGGTAAGAGGAATTCATTGGGTTAATAAGTCATGTTACATGATGAAAAAGGGCTCAAATCAACTTGTATAGTGACAACCTAACCTTCTTGCTCAAATTTAATACAACAATGAAGAGTAGAGGGGACACAACCCATGGAGCAGATCTAAGGTCCACCTAGTAAAACATTGTATTGAAATTTGCCTTCCACTACATAGAAGAGTTTAGGGAGTGTGTGGGGTCCTAAATGGATATGAAAGATAATAATTCTGAGGGTAATGGCAATGGTGTCATTGAAGGATTAGATGATGGCTAAGGTTTCAGACATGACATTATCCAGTAGGTTGAGTTGATTATATGCATAGGATGGGATGATATTAACACTTGTTCCCCCATCAATCATGGCCTATTTTATGTGGTTCTATATGATATAAGGAGTGATAAAGAGAGGGGGATCTAGCTCATCAGGTGGATAGAAGGTATTTATAAATCCTTGAAGGTTACAAGGTTGGAAATTTGGAGAGCACCAATAAAGGCTACTAGAGGATGAGGGTCTTCATGTTAGACCTATACCAATTGAAATTCCTCTATCATTTCTTGGTGATGATGAGGTGAAGTAGAGATCAGTTGATATAGGCTCATCTTCACCAGGGTTTGGTGAAGATGTTTTAGCACCACTATCGTGATGGATTTAGAGGGGTTAGATTGGGAGTACCCAAGAGAGATACCTTGGGTTTGGATAAAGGTGTTTTATTTTGACCTAATTGGGAGGTGGAAGATAAGTATGTCCATGGGATGAACACTTTGGCCTTCCTTGTATCCTTTTATTGAGCATGTGATCATGTAACCACATATATAGTATGGATAGATGGAAGAGTCAAGGTAGGATATTGGTTTGGCTCTTTGTCACTCTAAGGTGAGAGTGGGAGAGTGGTTAGGCATTGGGTAGTGGTTGTTAGTTATTTGTTGTTGGATTAGTAACAAGCTTTTTGGAGGTTCATCTATTAATAGATCATCCTCAACATAAAGATGATGAATAATGGTTTAGAGATACTTGTAGTTATATATGTCATGTCCTAGTGTCTTATGATAATAACACACTTGGTGGTCACTATACTAGACTAGTTTTGGACCAAGAGGGTCAAATGGTTTGATGGGAGGTAAGGTTAAGTAAAAATATTGAAATAACCTTTGGAAGATGATTGATTAAGGCTCAGATAAAGGTGGAGATTTTTTAGAGGATTTGTTCTTGGTTGGTGAGATGGGAGTCCTTTTTATAATGGGCTTGGTGGTAGGAGGTTTGGGTAAGGTAGTGTTCTTAGTTTATGGTTCTGGTTTTGGTAAGGTGTAGGTTGATAAGTTGGAGGATAAGAGGTTTTAGGGTAGGTAGTTTAGTTATTGATGGCTCAATTAAGATAGGTGTGTTTGAAAGCAAGTGTGTTGGTGTAACCAACAATGATGGTTGGGTTGTGGTTGAGACAATCAAATTTCTAATCAAAGTGGAGGGATGAGGCTCCAAGATAGAGGGAAAGGTTAATAGAGGTAGGAGTTTAGAACTCTAGACTTTTGGTGGCTTTACTTCCTTGGTTGTTGTGGTTTTGTGTTTGGTTGTATTTGGTAAGGTAAGTTCCACTTTCACAGATGGATGATTAAGGTTCTATATAAGGAAGGTGCCAAGGTTTTTCATTGGTTTGATAAATTTGGTTAGAGAGGTTGATTTGTTTATTTGGATTTTAGGTGCATTTGATGGTTGAGAAATTATTGGGTTGGTAGAGGTCTTTATCAGTTTGGTTGATAAGATAGGGGTTTGGATAATAGGAGTAGTGGGTTAGTTTGTTAAAGGTGTGGTTAGAGGTTCCTACTTAATGATTTAAGGTAGAATTAATTATTAACAAAAGGTGGTTCTATCCATGTTAAGGTTGGAGATAAATTCTAATTTCTACACTAAACTACAGAATGGTTCATATATTGGTTTTGTTCCCTAGATAGTGGACTTGAAAGATCAGCCCATAGGTTAAGAAAGGGGAATGGTGACCTCATCCATTTATTCAATAAAATGATGCAAGGTTTGGATAGGTGAATCTTCTATTGGAGGTGTAGACATGGTGGCTTCCTCTTTGGGAATGATCTCCAAAGGGGCAGTAAATTTATCGGTAGTTGAGGGAGAAGATAAAATGGGTACTTATTCCACTATGTCAATTGAAGGAGGGGTTGATGGATCCACTACCTTAATAAGTGGATGAGGACAAAGGGGTGGTTCCTTGGTTTGGGTCTCTAAAAGAGGGGAAGGTAACTCCACCACCTCAATAAGTGGAGAGGGCAAAGAAAAAATAGATTGGGTGGTAGGTTCCTCAACAATGAGTGTCTGAAGAACCATATTGATGGTATGGGCATCATGAGAAAACTCAACCTTGTTTCTCTCATTTTTTGTAGGTGCATGATTATGGAAAAGTTGCCTAAAAATGTCAAGGGATTGGTTTTGAGGTGCATTGGGGTTATGCAACACAAGCTCTCCTTTATAATTGAGGGTTTGGACAATGCTTTTGAAGGTATTACACCTACTAACATCATGCCCTTCTACATGATGGAAAGCATATAGATCATTCTCATTGTACTAATTAGGCACAAGATGAGAAGAATTAAATTATTGATGGGGTTTTATTGGATGAATTTGTATGATGTTGGACTTTAGTAACTTCTCCAGGATTAAAGCATAACATTCTCCAAGTGGAGTAAATTGCTTCTGATTATTCTAGTTTTGGTTTCTCATGTTTTACTTTGAGGAACCAGAGAAATTTGGCTAGTTGATAGATGGTAGAGGGGTAGTTTAAAGGACAACCATATTTTCAATTCCCTTTCTCTTGGTATTAATATTGGTATGCTTACTTATTTTAAAGGAAGAATTCTCATTCGTTTTGTAGGTAGAGTTCTTGTTTTTTAATTTTAGCTTTCCTTCATTGATGGTCCTATTTTATAGATTATGTGTTATGGTCAAAGATTTGTCAAAATTTCTAAAACTATGGACATGTAGTGTAGAAGAGATGTGCTTGGCACATGCCAGATCAAATTTTTTTATCAATTTGGGTTAGGGTAAAGAAAAGGAAAGTTAATTTATTAGGCTTCTCCAATGAGCTAGCAAATCAATAGTAGATTCATCATCAAATTGCCAAATATATTAAAGGTCAATAATGAAAACATTCTTGGATATATTTATCAAAAAGTGATCCAAAAAAGTTTAGGCTAGCTAGGTGAAGGAGAACAAAGAGTGTTTGGTTATAGCACTAACTAGTCTAATGCCAAATTGGATAGTGACATTGTGAAGGTATATAGAAGAAGGGAATCATCATAGGAAATCAAATAACATACATGCCTAAATGCCTGGAGGTGCTATAGGGGATACTCCTTACTCTAAAACTTAGATAATTTGGGGAGTTCCCACTGAGGAGGATATGGTTTGATAGGTATAGAGGGGTGAATGGGTTCATTGTATATCTAGTCATATGATAAGATGTTGTGATCTCTAGAAATGGATGACTTTAAGGTAGTCATTTTATGCATGAGAATTTTCATTATTTTTGCTTAGGGTTATGTACCTGAAGGGTTGTAAGGTGCAGATTATTATGGTGGTTGGGTGACATTTTGGTAACTAGTATTAGGGTGAGGAGCATCCACATATTGGTATGTGGACCCTGGTGGTTGGTTAGATGATATGTAGGGGTAGGTGGATGCAGGTGGTTGGGTAATATGCACCTATTGGTTAGGATCAGTGGTTAGTTTGGTGATCATAGGAAGGGTAGTGACCTTTGTACTAATTGTTGATAAGGTAGAAGGTATAGGCACCATAACATTTTGAAGTGGGGTAATGGTTATTGGATTGGGGGTAGTCAATGAAAGGTTAGTAATGCTAGTGATAGGTAATCCTATGGTGAGGGTAGTATAGGTGCTTAGTGGTTGGGTTTCTCTTAAGGTAGAGGATTTATTGGTGGGGGTGGAAGGTATAAGGGTGTTTGTACGTTGGGCAGGTTAGTTTTCCATAATAGTATCAAAGGGATTATTGGTCGATGAGGAATTTTGGTTATTCAATGGTTGGGTGGTGACTTTGGAAATATAAGGGTTTCCTATAAGGTAAGAAGTCATGCCATAAGGTGGGTCCACATGTGGAACAAAAATAGGGGTATGATGGGGCATGGTGTTAAGATAATGTTGATGGGATATAAGATTTTTATCTAAGAAGGTGGCAAAGTCCATATCTCCTTAGGGAAGTTCTTGAAGGAAAGAAGGGATTTGCAAAGGATGAGGAGAGTTTTCTAGTTTATAAATGTACTCCATGGATGAGAAGGTAGAAGAGTTTGATTAGATCAGTGATGGGTTTTGTTATGTTAGGTTATTTCACTACTGGTGAGTTAGAACCATATAAGATAAGGGAAAGAGAATACAAAAACAATCTCACCACTCAAATAGAGAGAAGACAAGGAAAGATCAAGGAAACCAATCACAAACTAAGAATTACATTAAGTTTTAGAGTTTATTTTATTCTCTCTTTTGACTTATGACTTAAGCTTTCAATAAATAATGTGACAGAAACTAGCTTATAGAGCAGGTAATAGAAAAGAAGTCTATGGATGGTTTCATGTTGTTCAGGCTATCAAAAAGAATTTTTATTATAAATCAATACATGGATTGGTATTAGGGCCTACACCCTCAATTCACACACTAAAAAGATAAGGGTTTCATGTTCTTAGCTAACATATACTAATTTCTAGAGTTTATACTCAACTAGATAGCTGAGTTGGTTATTCCCTTGGAAATGACCTCCAAGTAGGATTGCCAAGAAAGGGTAAAGTGACTGTTAGGTGATAAAATTCTAGTCAAGCCTTGTCTCAAGTTTTTTTTATGTTTAATTGATATAGGTGTTTTGGTTTAGTGAAATAAAATTGATGTTGTGATTGAATTACTTTGATTTAACTTAACCTATATGAGCTAAAATTGCAAGCAATCAATGTATGCAGTCAATTTTAAGCCCAAAAGAAACTTTGATGTCATTTATGAGCATAAAATAGAGAAAATATCATATAGATGCAAATAAGAGAAACCCAAGTAGAGACTCAAGGGTCCCATCAAGCATGCTAGAATGTTTCAGTGAATCTCATCTTATATTTCAAGAATGGAAGAAGGAGAAACTAAATATGGGTAAGGTTGAAAAACCTATTAGATTGTGCACACACTAAATCAGATGATTATGAAGAACTCCTCTTTGGCTTGGGAGTATGACCTGTAAATAAGACATTATTAAATAAAATTGTTGGTTAGATAGATACCTGGGTGGATTGCCTAGTGCTAGCTAGATCCTAAAAGCAAGGGCTTCCTTGGGGGGTATAAATCCACATGTTTTAAATAATTAAGTTTACAAAATAGAATATATAATACTTGAATCAATAATTAAAAGCTAATAAAATCAAATACAAGAAATGCTAAGCTAGAAATGGCTAATATAGTAATAAATGAGATAGTACTAATGTTAAACAAACCAAGTGTGCTTCATAAAATAGGACATGGATTTTTGAATAGGTTGGGACATAGAAAGTTGGGTTTGGTTGAGGGTAAGAGGGTGAAAATAACTTGTTATTTCCTACCATAGTGACCATCGATGGTTGAATTGACCTTCAGTAGTTGAGGTGATCATCGGTGGTTAGACAAACCATCAATGATTAAGTTGACTATTAGTGGTTACTATGTGTAGGCTTGCGATGATAAATAGACTAATTAATAGGATCACAATGTTGGATTCTGAGAGATGGGTTCATACTTGTTTAATTGTGAAATATAAATAAAGTAATTAAATATTGGAAAGAAAATATGTATCTTGAAAAAGATTGATCAGATGAGTGGTTGAGGTGGTTTGCTCAATGATAGAGTCTAACATGATTTTAGTAGAGTAACGGTACTTGGCTATCAACCGAAGGGTGGCAGCAAGTTGTTTCTCTATCATGATGGCTAGATCACTAGACTGTCATAAGAAAACCTATAAAATAAATATAGTTTTACAAAAGCTATTAATAGTTGTGGATGGATTTCACCTCCTGATCTTTTCTTATTATAGGCATAGGAAAGAGGTGGAAGTGAAGGTAGGAACTAGGATTCTAATTCTAACTTGTGCATGTAATAGCTCACATAAAAATTTAGATAAGATAATTTTAGAAAATCAAGGTGGATGTTTTCATGTTAGTTCTTGGGATGGTGGAAATTGATCGTCAGTGGTTAAGATGACCATCGATGGTCACCCTAACCGTCAGTGGTCACCCTGACCGTCCGTGGTCAAGGGCCAAGGTCAAAAAGTAGTTAAAGAGTGGGTTTAGTCAGTTGGTTAAACTAACCATTATTAGACTAAATTAGGTGTGAAAGGGTCAAATTAGTCCCAAAGGGGTCATAAGGTGGTGTATGGGTGTTTTGATATTTAGAATTGTGGTGTGTGGGTTTTTGGTGTTTACATAAAGCCTCTCCTAATTGGTCCCATGTGGTAATGAGATTAGCAACAAGGATTATATACCAGTCTAAGGTTTTGCCTTTAAAAGAGATGGATAATAACCTAATTGCCACATTTTCCTCATTGATATCATGAATGTTGCATACATTGGCTATATCCATGAGGTGTTTAGAAGGGGTTATAGCTTGGTCTATAGTAAAATAAGGGACACGTTTAAGAGATGCTACTAGAATAGGATCATATTGAGGGAGGGATACAAGACTTATTCCATTAAAAACCACAAAATCTCTGTGGAATTTCATGTCTATGAAAGGGTTTAACAAATATCTTCTTGTAGGGATAGGCCTTAAAATTATCTTAGGAACAAAGTTGCCTTTATATGGGTGTATATTAGAATACCTTAGCCTTTTGACTAAATTTAAAGGCAATTCAAAAAATTAAAAGGGAATAACTCTAGAGGTTGACCTTGTAGTCACTTTTAGCAGTATTCATTGCTCTACTACAATAATGTTTGATCTTCTTTTGGAGTTACCAGACGGTGTTGCTTGAAAGCTATAACTAATGTATTTTGATCAAACTAGCATCAAACTTTGACCAATCTTATTTGAACTATTATCAAAATAAGCATGCTAGAAACTATTGTAACATCAATTTTTAGCCTTGGAGAGGGTTCTTTAGGATATCTCCAATTGAGCTACAATATGGGAATAACCCCAAGCTATGGGTCACCTATGGTGGGGTTGAACCTTCAAAGAAGGCCAACTTCCTCTTGATGGATCACCTAACTAATGTTTTAACTAGGAAAAGGGTTAGAAAGGGGAAATAGGGATCCTAACGGAGCTAATAAGGTGATGCACCAAATCAAATGAGAACTCACACAAGCATGAAATATACACTAA